>VZRS01008844.1:0-12438 GCA_013398055.1 Ifrita kowaldi
CACTGCTGACACTGTATGAGAGATAAAAACAGTTATCTGCTGGCCTATTGTGAACTTGCGAGCTTCCTCTGTGTTCAGGATCACAGCTGCCACTGCACACAGGCAAGCGGGCTATCCTCAGCTGACCACGTCCAGTTGCTTGGAGAAATAAGCCACTGGCCTTTTGTAGGGTCCCAGCTTCTTTGCCAAAAGTCCCAATGCCAGTCCTTGCCTCTCATGTGAAAACAACAGAAAAGGTTTTAGTGACATCCGGTATATCCAATGCCGGGTCTTGCATTAACTCACGTTTCAGAGTTACAAATGCATTACTAGTCTCTGGTGTCCAGCATAGGTGAGTTCCCCTGGTCTCTTTTAGGAGTTGGTATAAAGGTTTCACAATGAGTCCATAGTTGTAAATCCACAATCTGTCATCATTCTGTCATCCCCAGAAAGGTTCTTAATTCCTTGGTTGTAGTTGGCCGGAGCATTTGGCAGAGTGCCTCTTTCCTGTCCTTACCCAGGGCTCTTTCTCCTCCTGCCAATTCGTATCCAAGGTATGTCACTCCTTGGAGAACCAGTTGTGCTTTCTCGGGAGATACTCTGTATTCACTTAGTCCTAGGAAATTCAGGAGGCTCACAGTCCATACCTTACAATCCTCCTGAGTTTTGGTGGCAATTAACAAATCATCTATGTATTGCAGAAGTGTACCCTCTCCAGGTGGTGGTATCTAGGTCTCTAATTCTTTGGCTAATTGATCACCAAAGATTGTGGGGCTATTCTTAAACCCTTGTGGCAATATGGTCCATGTGAGCTTGTGGATGTTAAAGGCCTGGGTGCAGGGAGATTTCTCAGTTTTCTGACAGGCGTCTGTGTGAAAGCCTTGCTTTCTCACGGACGCTGTGGGAAAACAGTTCAGAGATATTGTAAACTATGGTATTGTTATGATACCAAAGAAGAAAATATCTGAAGTAAGAGTTACTGGGTCCAGCCAATCCCTCTGGGGGGCGATTGGTCAGTTAACCAATACCCTTATGTCAGTCCAGCGTGCTAAGGTATATAAGCACATTTGTAAATTATTAAAGCGTCGGCTTTCTTATCGTCATAAACCGTCCGTGTTGTTTTCTTACTTGGTCTCCGCTCACTAGCGACATCTGGTGACCCCGACGTGATCTACATCTGGTATCCCGACGTGTACCGCGACTAAGAAGGTACGTGTCCGTTCCCCCCTCCTCAGGACGGGTAGGGGTCCGGAACCCAGAAGGATGGGGATTACCAAGTCCAAAGGTGACACGAGTTTGTTGGCTTGGAAAACTCTATTGGCTCTGGCGGGGAACACCGCAATATCTGATAATGATTTATGCGAGCTGTTGGAATGGGCAACTGAGCGTGGCTACACCACAGATCCCGATGCAGCGTTTAGCAAAGGGGCGTGGAAGGAACTCGGGGACAGATTAGTCCAAGACTATGCTCACAGAGATGCAGGCTTGGGCAGATCGATCTTTACTTGGAGGATTTTATTTGAAGCATTACAAGAGGTTGCTATGGACACGAGAACACCATCAGTTTCGGACAGTTCTAAAGGGGATGGTTCAAAAGTTCTTAAGCAATCTGAAAGTGGAAAGGCTGAGAGTGATGGGGGCGGGGCGTTCCCGGAGTGGGTGAAACTCGCAGCGGTCATAGAAGCTGCTCCAGCGTCCTACCCTTCGCCCCGTGATTATGTGCCTCCCACCTATCCCTCTCCGCGCGACTTCGTTACGCCGAACTATCCCTCCCCCACAGAATCGAAAGGGTCGGAGCGTCCTCCTCCTTTTGCTCCAGCGACCCCCCCCCCCTCAGCAGCACCGCCTTCAGTTAGTGTGGCAGGACCTGTCGCCCCTACAGCCCCTCTCTTAGCACCAGAGCCGGCAGTGGCGGGAGGCAACATGGCGGCGGTGGCTGCGCCACTGCCCAAAACTACTGCGCAGGCGCCAGTGGCAGCCAGCTATCCTACGCCTGTGCCTGGGGCGATCGGCTATCCTGCGCACGCGCCTGCTTCCGGGTATCCTCCCGCGCAAGTGCAATCGCCTATAGTGAATCTCTTGCTACAGCAACTTAATGTAATGCAAAACCAGTCACAGCAGCTTGCGAGATTGGAAAAAATGTCACAGCAGCTTGCGGGATTGGAGAGAATGTTACAGCCGCTTACGGGATTAGAGAGAATGTCACAGCAGCTTGCGAGATTGGAGAGAACATCTCAGCAGCTGGTGGCATTGCTGGAGAGGTTTCTTCTGGTCAACACCGGGCGTCCTGGGCTGACTACGGCGGCTCCAGTGGTCCCGGCGGCTCCGGCAGTGGTCCTGGTGGCAGCTCCGGCAGCAGTCCCGGTGGCTCCGGTGGCTCCAGCGGCCCCGGTGACAACGGCGCCCACGTGACCCTCTACAGCTCCTGCAGCTGCGTCACCGTCCACTCCAGCTACATCACCCTCCGCTCCATCGCCGCCGTCCTCTGGTCCAGCGCCTGTATCCAGCCCATCTGTACTGTTCATGGAGGGGTCATGGGACAGACCCATGTCTGACAATGATGCGGGAGATACGTCTGCTTTCCAGCTAGCTAAACACCGGCGGGTGGTAATGAAACACAGAGTTCTTCTCAAGCATTTAAACGGAGCTTTTTTTTTAAAAAACATTTAATGGAGTTTTTTTTTTCTTTAACCATTTAAATATTAGGATTTTAGTTAAGGGCTAGTTAGAATAGGTAGGAAGCAAAAGCAGCTGGATTTAATTAAGAAAATTAATGATTAAGCTAGGAAGTTTAAGCCGGAATAGACCTTTAAGATCTTAGAGCAGATTTTACTTGTTTTATTGTTTATCTGATGTTTGTTCAGCTGTAGACCTAATGGGAAACGTGCTACTCCTGAAAGAAAGTTAGACAGTTATTGATTATTCCATCTGAAACCCATTCAAAAGTAATGAAAAGAGGAGTTGGGAGCCCTCCAAGGTCATATGTATTGTCAAAAACCAGAGAGAAAGGTCAAAACGAGGATGAGGATGTTACTTCGTCCAAAGAGGGACCCCTCCCATAATTAGAGGACCACTGACCCATTTCATGGAGCAAACCACGCATGCTTAATGACTTTTTAGCTAATTTCCATACGAAGCGGGGAATGGGAGGTGATCATGACATAATTATATATTTGTATTTTGAATATTTAGAATTGTTACAGATAAATAGACTCTGTACTGCTTTGTAACTTCGGAGCTGTGCTTTGAGGAGCTATCCTCACGGCTTCCCAGCGCTGAATAAACATACACTTTCTAACCCTGATGAGTTAGAGAGTCTTTGTCCGTTCCAGCTGGGTATCGATATTAGAGCTATGCCCATATCTTTGTAAATCATTTTGGCGACTCTGCTGGGACTCTGCTCTCTCTAGCCGAGGGGCCAGGGGGTCTTGGGACCCCTCTGGGCACCCACCCAGGACTTTCTGGGGAGAGGGCTCCCTGACCCACTGACACCCCAGGAGAGTGACCGGAACCTGCCAGAACCACAGACAAAAGGTATGTTTATTAAAAGTAAAAGGTACCTTGGGAAGGCAGCCAATAAGACGCAGTGGGACACCGTGCACGCGGAAGAAGCCTAGGCTAGCTTGGTTGTGAGTTCTCACGAAGTACAAGAACGCGGGGAAGTGAGTTCCATAGTTTCACTCTGCCATTTGCCTTGTCTTTCGTAGAGGGAAGCGGGATTTGGGCAGTGCGCGCGGCAGCAGAGTCTGGGCAGCAGCTGCGGTGACGCGGCTGGCCCCAAGCCTGGTTTGGGGTTCCAAACAGTGTATTAGTTTGCAGTTTTGGGGTGCTGACCGCGGTTGGGGCACGGACGGCTCCATTTTTATTTGTCGTCCGTGATCTGCGCAGGCGCTGGAGAGTACAGCGCCGAGGGAGTACAGGTGCCCGGGAGGACCAATAAGTACGGACTTTTTGTTTAATGCGTTTTGTGTGCGTGGTTAAGTTGTGAATTGTTGGTGTGTAGTGTGTTCTAAGTTGTTGAGGTCTGTGTTGCATAAGTTTTAGAGTGAAAATTTGGAAGTGATAATCGTGTAGTTGAAGTTTAAATTTAAGAAGAGTGAGCGGCGCAGTTTGAAACTGTGTCTGATGTTGCCGTGGTGACCGGCGGAGTGATTTGAGATTGTAATTTGGGCTGTGTGTGGTTTCTTTGTTAAAAGCTGATTGTGAGTGTTTGTTAAAAGGGATTTAATTAGTAGTATATGAAATTTTTAAATGGGTAATGTGTGGAGCGATTTTTAGATAAAAGTGTTGATTGGTGGTGACGTGGGCTTAGAGCTGACTTTTCCCTGCTTTTAAAAGGTTTGTGTTGTGTTATGGCCGGCACCGCCAGATCGGAATATTCGTTTGGTAGTGTCGAAAACCCGCAGTTTTTTTGACAGACTTAAGACTATTTGTGTTCAGGGTTAGCTGCGGGGAGGGGTAGAAAGGGTTCTGAGGGTATTGTGACTGGTTTTGTAGTTTAAATAAAAAGCAGGGGTTTGTGTAATGTGTGTGTTGCAACTTTGTTGAGTGTGTTGTGAGTTTTTTTAGTTTAAATAAAAAGGAGGGGTTTGTGTGGTGTGTGCGTTGTAATTTTGTTAAGTGTTAAAGTTATATGCTTAGTAATAAGGGGACATATAGGGTAAGAGCCTATTCCTAACAGGTTTTCCCCATTTAAAGGAGGTTTGCAGCTGCAGCCCATGGTTAGTTTGTGGTGCAGTAAAATTGCCTTTGGCTCCGTGCCAGCCTGTTGTAATTGGTGCAAAATTAAAAGATTATGAGCGAGGTTTTCTAATTGATGCACAGAGCTCCTAAGAAAGAGAGTATTCCTCAATGGTTATATAAGAGAAGTATAGCACAAGACCCTCTTAACTGGCACCACGCTGTTTTAACCTCACGTTTTACAGGAGGAATTCCTTGCTTTGTTTGTGGAAATATTACAGTTTTAGGTTCGTGGCATATTGCGTGGGTTGTAGTAGAGTGTACCGTTTGCCCAACTCAGTGGTATTGTTCTTCTACCTGCTTGCAAGCTAGTAAATGTTTGGAATGTGGTAGAGACCCAAAGCCTGGTATTGTTAAATTTATATGTGGAAAAAGTCATTTAGTTCCTGAGATTTGGCCAGTGCGTGTAGAAAATTGGGAAAAGACTGTGAGAAAGTGTGAAAAGACTGTGGAAGTGAGATAAAACAAAGAGGAGAAAGTAGATTTTGCTGTTGAGAACGGGACCTTAAGAATTTTATTGAAACCAGTAGGTATCCTTGAAATTAAGTGCGCCTGGTATACTTAGTAATTTCAGCATGGGTGCAAATGAGAGTAAAGAGATTCCTAAGAGTAGCCCTTTAGAATGTGTTTTGGCAAATTGGAAAAGGTTGGAAGATAATCGAGATATAGAGACTAGAGGGGAGCTTATTAAGTTGTGTACACAGTGGTGGCCACTTTATAAACTCGAAGGGGGAGCAAAATGGCCAGTAGTTGGCACGCTGGATTATGAGACACTATTAGAATTAATGCTTTTTCTCCGGCGTGCGCAGAAATGGTCAGAAATTGCTTACGCTGATTTATTTTTCACCCTTCGGAGCCACCCTGAATGGCAACAGGATTGTGGACTCAGGCCGCCCTCTGACCCCTTGGTGTTGGCCCTTGAAAGGGAAAATAAAGCTACTAGGAGAAAACCTAAGCAGTGTTGCAGCACGTTTAATAAATCAAAGGTGCACACACCCTGACAAGGTATACCAGGCAGAGGCTCAAGAAAAGGAATTTACAAGTTTACTTAGGCCAGCCCCTAGAAGACAGGAGAGGGGAAGGAGAGAGGTGGTGGATACACCTTCTAGAAGCCAGGAAAGGGGCGGGATGGTAGAGGATTCAGATTTGGAATTACCATCAACTTCAGCCTCAGCCCCCGCCTCAACCCCCACTTTATCTCCCATTGAGAAAACCGTGCTTTCCCCACCTGCTCCTGCACCATGGGAAGTAACTAATTTATACCCACCGTTGCCTAGCAGCGACAGTGAATGGGATGAGCCGTCTTCTCCACAGAGTCCTGTAGCATCAAGGACCCGGAACCAAACCAAGTCATCCCTAGAGGGTCCTGTGGCATCCAGGACCCAGAATCAAACTAAAGAAGTTATACAAGCACCTTTAAGGGAGACAATAAATCATGAAGGGAAACCAGTATTAGTTAGGGTCCCCTTTTCTACAATTGATTTGGAATTTTGGGAAAAGACAGCTAAAAATTATCGGAGTGATCCAACAGGTGTTGCTAAGAAATTTAAATTCATGATAAAGCAACACAATCCCGATTGGGCGGATATCCAATTATTGCTTGATGCATTAACAGAATCAGAGAAACAGTTGGTTATAAAAGTAGCTGGAGACATGGCAGGTGATGACTGTAGAATCACACAAGAAGAGGTTAAACAGGTATTTCCCCTCCAGGATCCACAGTGGAACCCTAATGATTCGGACGAGATGGAGCAGCTAAGAAGATATCAGGAATTCATAATAAAGGGGCTGGAGAAAGCAATTCCCAAGACCATAAACTGGGCAGCTCTATATGCTATTAAACAGGGTCCTTCTCAAACACCCTCTGAGTTTTTAGATAATTTGCGGGATGCGATGCGCAAGCATACCACCTTAGATCCTGGATCTGAGGAAGGAATACAGCAATTAGTAAATTTATTTTTGGGACAATCTACAGGGGACATTAGGTGGAAACTTCAAAAAATTCAAGGCACAGCAGGTCGGAACTTAGATGTGGCCTTGCTCGATGTGGCATGGAAAGTTTATAGCAATCGGGAAGAGGAATACAAACAGGGGATGAGAAAACTGATAGGAATAGTGAGAGAGAAGGAGAGAGGAAGGCGTGGGCAGGGCCCACCGAAGCAAGGACCACCCCGCCTGGGAAAAGATCAGTGCGCCTTGTGTCGAAGATTCGGGCATTGGAAAAACCAGTGCCCAGAAAGGAAAAAGGGCGATGAACAGAGAAAATATGACCAGAGAGGGGAGGGGGTGGTTATTCATGTAAAGTGGGACTGAGGAGGACCAGAGGGCCCTACCCTAGGGGACCCTCTGGTTATAGTTGAACTGGGGAATCAAGAAAAGAAAGTAGAATTTTTAGTGGATACAGGGGCAACATTCGGTATTGAATAAGAACCTAATACCTGTAACAAATGATTACATTGTGATAAAAGGTGCAACTGGCCAATCTGAAAGGCATATTTTTCCAAACCATTGAAATATAAATTGGGAAAACAATGAGGAATTCATCAATTTTTATATATGCCTAATGCTCCATCTGCATTTTTGGGCAGGGATGTGCTAGAGCAGCTGGAAGCAAAGATAATTTTCAAAAACAGGGAAATTGGTTTGGAGGTGAAAGATCAACAATATGTGCAAGTGGTGCCTAATGCTAATAACCAAAGAGGTTGAAACAGCAAATGAAGAAGAAAACACGAGAAAAATAATGGATCAGATATTCCCAGGGATGTGGGCTTCGGGTACCTCAGGAAGGGCAAAGAATGCATTACCAGTACAAATCAGGCTTAAAGAAGGAGAGAAGCCTGTGAGGGTCAAACAATATCCCCTAAAAAGAGAAGACAGGAATTAGGCCGATTATTGAAAACTTTTTGCAGATCGGATTGCTAAAAGAGTGCCAGTCAGATTTTAACACTCCTATCTTGCCTGTAAAGAAGCCGGATGGATCATACAGGTTGGTACAAGATTTGAGAGCAGTTAATAGGATAACTGAAGACTTGTACCCAGTGATTGCCAACCCTTACACCCTGTTAACTCGTTTAACACCTGAACTAACCTGGTTTACTGTTTTAGATTTAAAGGATGCTTTCTTTTGCCTTCCCCTCCACGAAGCCAGCCAGAAAATTTTTGCATTTGAGTGGGAGAATCCCAAAACCGGATGTAAAGCTCAACTCACATGGTGTGTATTACCCCAAGGGTATAAGAACTCCCCTACCATATTTGGGGAACAGCTTGCAAAGGACCTGGAGTCTTGGGAACCTCCACTGGGAGAAGGACAGCTACTTCAGTATGTGGACGACCTCTTAATAGCCACCAAGACTCAAGAGGCATGTGTGGACTGGAGGGTAAGCCTCTTGAACTTTTGGGCCTGCAGGGGTATCGGGTGTCCCAGAAGAAAGCCCAGATGGTAAAACGAACAGTTATTTACCTGGGCTATGAAATAAGTGCTGGACAAAGGACTTTGGGACAAGACCATAAGGAAGCAATATGCCAAATCCCAAAGCCCCAGACGGTAAAAGAGCTGAGGTCCTTTCTAGATATGACAGGGTGGTGCAGACTGTGGATTCGTGATTATGGATTGCTTGCTAAACCTCTGTATGCACTAATCACGGATGGATGCCAGGACCTCCAGTGGACAAAAGAAGCAACACGAGCCTTCGACCAATTGAAGAAGGCCCTAATGTCAGCACCAGCCCTAGGACTTCCAGACGTGAGTAAACCATTCCTTTTGTTTTCTCACGAAAAACAAGGGATTGCCTTGGGAATACTAGCACAAAATCTGGGCCCATATCGGCGGGCAGTGGCCTACCTCTCCAAGCAGCTAGATACAGCGGCTAAAGGGTGGCCGGGATGCCTCAGAGCCGTTGCAGCTGTGGCAATAAACATCCAGGAGGCACAAAGTTTACCCTGGGCCAGGAGATGATTGTGCTAGTGTCCCACACTGTGTCCACAGTCCTGGAAGCAAAGGGGGGACATTGGCTCTCCCCACAGAGATTCCTAAAGTACCAGGCCATACTGGTAGAACAAGATGATGTTGAAATTGTGGTAACTAACATTGTGAACCCAGCTCCATTCCTCAGTGGAAGCATGGGAGAGCCGGTGATCCATGACTGCCTGGAGACCATCGAAGCCACCTATTCCAGTCGCCCAGATCTGAAGGACACCCCTCTCGAGGACAGTGCATCCTGGTTCACTGATGGAAGCAGCTGTGTCATCAGCGGAAAAAGACATGCTGGGTATGCAGTTACCACCAACAGAGAGGTAATAGAGTCTGGACCATTGCCAACGAACACCTCTGCACAGAAGGCCGAGATAATTGCTTTGACCCGAGCTTTAGAGCTGGCAAAAGGAAAATAAATTAATATTTACACTGACTCAAGGTATGCATTCGGGGTAGTTCATGCACATGGAGCCATATGGAAAAAGAGAGGACTGTTAAACTCCCGAGGGAAGAGCATCAAACATGCATCAGAGATACTGAAGTTACTGGATGTGGTCCAGTTACCTGAGAGGGTAGCTATTATGTATATCCAAGCACACCAAAAAGCGAGTTCTGAATTAGAAGAGGGAAACATGCTGGCGGATAGGGAGGCAAAAGACGCAGCCAAAAGAGAAATACCTGATGAAAAGATAGAGGCAGCGTTAATTCCAGATGGAAGGATTTCTATTCAAAGTAGACCAGTATATAACAAGAAAGACAAGAAACTTATCCAAGCAGAAAATGCAAGTTATAATCAGGAGGGATGGGCCGTGACTAGAGAGGGAAAACTTGTAGTACCTTCTTATTTGCTATGGTCACTAGTACAGAAAGAATATGAGAAAACACACTGGGGAATGGATGCTTTATACAATCATTTAAAAGAAAGAGTGTTAGCCAGAAAACTGCAAAGCACTGTGACCCAGGTAACTCGTCAGTGTGGTCTTTGCCTGCGAACTAACCCCAAGAATATTCCAAAGCCTAAAGCTGGACAAACTGGGAAAGGCTGTGGGCCTGGGCAGCAATGGCAAATTGACTTTACGGAATTACCCAGGAAAGGAGGGTATCGGTACCTGCTGGTGTTAACAGACACCTTTTCGGGATGGCCAGAGGCATTCCCAACTAGGACAGCCAAAGTCCATGAGGTGACCAAAGTACTGTTGCAAGAAATAATACCACGTTTTGGGGTTCCAGCCGCTGTATCTTCAGATAGAGGGCCACACTTCATTTCAAAAATCGTGCAACAAATTAGCCACCACCTGGGGATAGACTGGGAGTTGCATACTCCATACAACCCTCAGTCTAGTGATCACGTGGAAAAGATAAACCATTTAATTAAACAGCAGATTGTAAAATTGGGGCAAGAAGCAAATTTGCCCTGGCCCCAGGCTCTCCCACTGGCCTTGGTACGAATTCGGACAAAACCAAGAACAAAATTAAAATTAAGTCCCTTTGAAATTTTGTATAGGAGACCATATGCAGTTCAAGAAGGTACTCCAACCATCCAAGTGGGAGAGGAGACCTTACACAGATATATAGTAGCCCTGAATAAACAACTTGGAGAAATTGAGAAATACGTGGCTGGGGCCCAAAACAGGGAATTGGATGGGCCAGTACATGAAGTACAACCTGGAGATTATGTCTACGTTAAGTCTTTTACAGAGAAAACTCTAGAACTGCAGTGGGAGGGACCGTTCCAGGTGCTCCTCATGACATTCACTGCAATCAAGATCAAAGAACAGAAGGCCTGGATTCACCATTCTCAGGTAAAGAAGGCTTCTGAAGGGATTTGAAAAGTAACACCAGGTGATGAGGAACTGAAGCTGAAGCTGTCCCAGAAAAGTGAATAAGAGACTTGTAGCTGCCATGGACATAATGTGGAAAGTTGGGACTCTAGGGATCATTGTTGTGACTGTGACTAATGCAGTGCCACACAGGTATAATGCAGTTGGAACTTATCGGTGCCAAGGGAAAGCATACGATCCCCACTCTCAGAAAGCCCTGAACAAAATGCTTAGAGTCACAAATGCAAGCCTGTGGGAAGGAAGAAATATTTAGGGTTGTGAATATGCTTTTGTACAGGATGGATTTAATGAGGTTTATCATCCACCCATGAAATCCATCCAATTTGGCCCTGAATGTTGTGACAAATGCTTGAGCAAGTGTCCTGAATTTAGACTTAAGATAGAAGGGTGTGCAAAGAGAGCATATGACATTGATTTTAATATTACCCAAGTATGCACCAGGCTTGATGAGAATCAAGCCAGAACAACCACACCAGTACCAAAAGAGACCGAAACTACAATCCAGACATCAAAAGAGAAATTGTTTATGGTTCCCACAATTATTAAAGTTGGACCATATGCCATTAAGAGAACAGGGATTCAAAGGCTGGTAACTAACCCAGAATGGTCTTTGAAGCGAGTAGAAATGGGGATGCAAGTAAACGTATCCACCGTTCGGCCAGAATGTGCCCCATTTCTCAAGAATCCTTTTGCAAATTGGAATGCTTGGCTCCAAAACCGTATTCCTTACAATTTTAAAACAAAGAGGGATCTTACTGGATTATTAGGGACAGGATTAGGAGTTCTGAACACAATAGATTCGGAGGTACTAATGAATAAATTGGCCACAGTGGGGAGTGATTTGGTTAAATTGCAACAGCCACTTCAATCCTCTTTACTAGCCCTGGGTAATAATCATTGGAAGCTGTCCAAGATATTACCAGATTGGGAAAATACAGAAGAGCAAGACCATAAAGTAATAATTGATGCTTTGGGAGTGGCTAGTAAAAATATTTCTTTAGCTCTGGGATGCACTCAAGCACAATTATGGATGCAGTCCGTAGCTGCCTCAGTGATTAGAGAAGGCGAAAAAGGTACATTCCCCGCTGAAATCTGCGAAATTGTTTGGGGTAATGCCTCCGAAACTGAGAGAGAACTCCTATCTTGGTGGGTTTTAGTCAATTTTACCTATGACCCTGTAGCGAATGTGGCCATGGCTTTTGTGTTAACAATTCATAACACGACCATGTAAGAGACGGCCCGAAGACCCTTCATCTGTCTCCCAATCATCTACAGAGAGTGACTTTGCACAAAGCCTGGGCCTGGCCGGGGTGGGAGGCATGCCAAGCACAACGTGCTCGAACTGGTGCCACATTCCTGAGTGCAGTTTGCGGTGGACTGCATCGGTCCTGCTGTCAAAGCAGCAGGAGTGGTGCGGTGTTGTGCTTTTGATGGGAAGCCCTTCCTTCTCGGACCAGGGCAAAAGAGAGCAGAGGAGGCTGCTGTTCTGCAAAGATCTTTATTTCACAGTCTCATAGCTTCTTGAAGGCAGAGTTCAAGGGGGTTACATGATAAAGCCAACAGCAGCAGCAGCAGCAAAACAGCAGGCAGAAAGCAGCTTCATCTTCCAATTTCTTCTAACCAACTGACTAATTGATTGACTAATTAATTAACTAACTAACTGACTCTTCTTACAGAAGTGTGGACTATATTTGGTAATTAACCAATGAAATTAACACACGATCCTAGTTTTTCTTTTCTTAACCTATCCTGGTCTAATTCTAACAATCGCAAGCACTACATAGGCATCACCCGATTTTACGTATACGGTTTCTATCAGCTCTTATTGTTTATGTGAACATTATATCTAAAAAATGTGAACAATTTCATTCTATCAATATTTTGTCTAAATAATATATCTAAAAA
>VZRS01008847.1:0-27124 GCA_013398055.1 Ifrita kowaldi
AAAGAAAAACCCAAAAAAAACCCAGAAAAGGCTCTTCCCTACACCTGCTATTAGCCAGTTTTGAAGAGATACTGCAACAAACGGATTTTTGGCCACACTGAGTCAGACAACTCTTAAGTTGTTAAGAAGCAAGCAATACAAAAGAAAAATGGTAAAAAATTACCTTGTGTGAAACAATGTCTGGAATTTAGTGAATACATGCTTGAAATTCAAGGAGCCAAGGAAGAGATTAAATGGATTAAAGAGAAGCATAAAGGGCTGAAATTCTAAAAAGGCTTTTAAAATATAAATACTTCACTAGACAAAAGAATATCAGCACTTTCTCCTCCTTGCACTTTTTAAATAAAATTTTAGATTCTATGTAACAAACTGTGTTTCCAACGAAAAAGCCCACAGCTGAACACCAATGACATCCTGCCATACCAGCATTATCTAGGCATACAAAGTGAATCTTAAAAATATGTATAGCTTATAAAATTGAAATTAAGATGAGAAGTATCTTTCTCTGTTTGTGCTTTAATTACTCCATCAGACAGGAAAAGTTATACTAGGAGAGAGCAATGCCAGTGTTAGAACTGTGAAAGCAAAGTTCAAAGCAAGAGTGTCCTCTGTGCAATGGCAGCTCAGTGGAAACCACACACGTGGCAGGGATGCAGGGATGAATTCACCTCCTCTCCAGAGTCTTTCAGGGCTTGTTCTGCATGGTGGGGGAACGCAAGATTATTTTTCAGGAGACTAAACCTCTAAAAACAAATTGCAAACAAAATTTAACGAATTGTTTACCTGAGGAGATCTCTCTGAATGATTAAACAGCGAAGATAATCAGCCATTTTCTTCTGCATCAGTGCTAACCGTAACCAGGCGCGGGCACGGCCCAGTGGTGTCCTGAAACAAAGGGCATGAAGACAAACAGTCCCAAATTAACAACATATTGATTAAATCGTGGTCTTTAACACCTTATCAGTCTACTGGTGGAGCAATTGGTGTTTCTGAAGGGGTATTTTAAACTACTAGTTGAGCATCACCATCTGAAAAGCCATAATGTTTAGGCTTTGACTGCAAATTTTGGGATAACAGAAAAATTTTAAACTACTCAGCTGAGCTTGGGAGCAGACCCTGGAAAAAACAGGAGTATAGAATGCACAAGAGCCTGATAATCCTGAAAGTCCTGTTTTATGCTGAAGCAAAATGTTTGCAACAGTTGAGACTCCTTTCTGCAATTTCTTTGTAAAGAGTTCAGGGGAAGTGCAAGAAAACGAACTGAATGCCCATCACAAGCAACCACGGCAGCTTCCCTTCCCAATCCTACTCTCTGGCTCTACCCAACACTTACTGAATCCTACCTTTACTAGTGTACAAATTCAGGGCTATCTTAGGAAGACAAAGCAAAAAAAGATGAAAACATATGTAACTGTCAAACACTAATATCCAGCAAATTACACCTGGACCTTTAGAAGTTCCTCTTCTAGTGCTTGCATACTTACAAGTGTAAGCACATAAATGAAAAAGAAAACCCCTCACAAGTTGTATTAGGATAGGAAGAGAGTAACACACTTGGCAATGGTTATTATTTCCTCTGGTCTGCCACAAGAGTAAATAATAATTTACATGGCTATGTTCTTTAGATAAGGTCTAAAGCTATAAATTAGAACCCTTATGCTGCCATATACCAATCACAGTGCAACCAAGCCCTTTTGGAATTTCATGTACGGCCAATTATAAAGATAAAAATACAAAAGCAGAGTGCAGTGGAATGGGAGGAGAATAAATTTACTTCTGAGCAGGACTCTGCAGGCAAGAATCTGAAAAACTACCTAATTCTTTCCTCTTTGGTAAGTCACCTTTGGGTTTTATACAGCCTTTGCTAGCTGCACTTATTAATGCTTGCTGCAGTTCTAGATTGCAGAGTGACTGATACACAACCTGCTCCTTTTTGCATTGCTGTTATCCACCTTCCATTCACCTGTGCTCTCCCCCAACATCATGTGGTAGCTGTTCAAAGGCTTGATTAATGCCAAATGAAATCATGAGACATCTGCAGATTCTCAGTCAGGTCCTTTATTTTCCTGCTGCATTTTACCAATACTACTTACTTAAGGCCAGGCAAATCTCTGACACTTGCTGCTATTTCCTCAGCTTCTGGATATAATTTCTCCACAAGTTCCAGAGGACCCCAGATAGTTTTATTGTAACTTAGAAAGGATTTTCTTACTACGAAAAGAAAAATCAAGTAACTGAATTAATTGAAATTACTGCAGTAGCTTCCTTCAAAATAGCTGGTGTGTGAAAGAGTTAGCTGCTGAGTCCAGACTTCCAGATAATTCCTAACTGAGACACTGGTCAGCTCACCAGTACCCAAAGCCAACTTCTGAATTACTTTGCTGTGAATGTAAAATCGATGTGCTAGAAAAAATTAATACAGAAAGGATGTTTAGCTAAAAATATACATTACATACATACATGCAGCTGTGGTAATCCCATGACCACTTACAACAAATGGTGTACAAAAAAAACATTGGTAAATGTGGAAATATATGTGAAGAATTAATAATTACACTATTCATTATAAAAGGTGAGCCTTTACATATTTTTTCATTTCTTTATGCAACATTACATATTTTTTTATCTACTTCAAGAAAGAAAGGAAGAAAAATGGCGTGTTTGGGATGCGAAATATGCAGCTAGATCAATTTCCACACCTTTCAGGCCATGCTTCAGGCAGTGCTCCATGACAACAAAGAACTGCTGCAACGGTGGGTAGTCAGAATCCAGAGTACGCCCAAAGCTCAAGGCTGATTCAATGAGTCCTTTGATACTCAATTTAGCCATGTTCAATAAATTTGCTCTTTCTACAGCTGTAGGGTCCTTTACAGCTAAAACAACAGAGGAAAAAAATGTTATGGTTCAAGTTTTAGGAGTGACACAAAGAAATAAAGTGCTTCATGGCTGTCTTGTTCAAAGAAAAACTTACCTTAACCTAATAAACTCACCAGAACAACTCAGTAGGTGCTATAAACCACCCTGTCATAGAAAAGCATCCCATGGAAAACACATTCCTAGTGTTTTAACAGCTGAATGAAAATCCGAGAGTTCTTAGGTACCATGTTGTCTCAGCAGGTCTCAGAAGCAGCCAAGTCACTGCAATTTAACACAGCACCTCTGCTGCACTCCAAACTGCTGCATGGCTGCAACCAGTGCCCGTCCCATGGTATCAAAGCAGCCTTCCTATTAATTTTTGTATTTATTTGGTGTATTACAGCCTACCTACAGAAGCAGACATCACGCTTTTTATATATAATCACTTTCCACTGTAGCTTTAATTTCACAGTGACACAAACACATGCCTTCCTTCTCAGGCTGTACAGAGTCTCTGCCACTAAACCAGGAGCATTTTCTGGAAAATATTACATACTGAAAATTCAGTTTCTCATTTAGCCACAAAGTGTTTTCTACACAGAAAATCTTAAGAATTAAAGGTTTTGCTTTAACTTGAAATTTTTGATAAACTTTAGAAAGTGTATACTGCAAAAATACATTTGGGGATTAAATCTAGTCAGTAAAAAACCCACAGCTTTTTACAATCATCTTAGTCTGACAGAATGGACAAGGTTCCTCTTGTCAGAACTCCTGCTACTGAAAACAGAGTGTTCAGGAAATTCTTAAGCTTATTTTCATTTATAAGGAAGCAATTCAAACGTTCAGACCAGACTGTTTTCTCATAGACAAAACAAGCCTCTGTTTATTCACTATCATCAAAGTAACCTGGAAAGAAACACAAGAGTTGATGATTTACCGTTTAATTAAATCCAACAAATGAAGTAAAAGAACCCCACTTTTTTTTTTAAGACATTGAGACACAGATGTCAAAATACCTAAAAAGACTTGCATCTCAGGAAAAAATGTGAGCCTGTTCCTCTGTAAATCTGAGTATCGGTATAGGGCCTTATCTGTTTGCACATCAGAAAGCACAAAGAGCCCAAGTCATCATAACAGATGGATATTTTCTCAGTTCCTCAACAGCAATGAAACAACTTGTGTCATTTCCTGCACAGTTTAGGCATTTAGGGATTAGATATTAGAAACCCTGGAAGTTACTTTCCAATATTCTGTTTCCCTAGTTGTCTGCCAAACACCCAACTACCCTACTACCATACAACATAACCTATCTCTGCTTTCTAGGAAAGAAAAATGACTGAGGTTAAGTACCTGAGACAGCCTGAAAAACTACTTTTATAGTTTCCCAGAACTTCAACAGAAAGCCCCAGAAGACATTAGAAAACAATCAGAGATAATGAGAGACAAGAGCTCTGGCAAAACTGTACCCGGTCAGCAGCCACAGCCCACTGGTTTGTCTCTTCCTTCCTTCCCGCTCAGCTGCTGGGGACTGACCAACCCCACCAGGAGCAGCGCCAGCACGGCATCCCTGGCTGGGACAGGTGGAGGCTTGCAACAACAGGAGCCTTTCTGCTGGCAAAGCTGACATCCTGCTTTTTTATTAGCTTTGCTACTGACAGTATTAAATACAAGCGTTAGTGTAGGAAACACCTTGCTCAATGCAGACTTCAGGTGGGGAGCTCTCCCTTGCTACATATCCTGTCTATTTCCCTACAGGCATCATAAAAATTCCTTTGTCAGGTGACCTCATTTTGACTTCTGGAGCTGATCCTCCTCAGACAGACGTCTATGTCTGCTGTCCTTCTAATTATCAGCCCTCCTGTCTGTTCTTTCTGAGGCGAAATGCATTTTAGGTCTATTTTAAAGTGCAGCCTAACTGCATGGTTTTTTTCACCTGCTTCTTAAAAAATAAATGATAAACAATTGGTTTTTTACATTTAAAATCAAGATTTAGAATTTAACATCGCGTGTGAAATCCTAAATCGTAGCTGCGGCTCGGGTACTGCATGGGGTATTACACAGACAGCAAAACAAGCTCTGCAAAGCTCTTCTCCCCGAAGCAGCAGCCCCCGAAAGGGCTATTTGCAGGTGGCACTGCTGTCGCCAGCATCACCGGGTCTGACTGGCGAGGCTCGGTCCAGGAGGCGACATTCCTCCCCGGCTGGATGAGCAGCCGAGCCCNCCCCCCGGCTCGGGCACCGCCGCACCGGCACCGGCCCCGGCTACCCGCCTGGAGAGCGGCATCGGCCGCACGGATGGGCCAGAGCGCCAGGGCAGCCTTTGGCACAGGAAGGCTCGGACATGAGCTGAGCACAATCAAGCAGCACAAACGTGAGGCTTCTCTACCCTTCTCTTGTGACATAAAGCTTAAATCCCTAGCATTTATTCCAAATAATAATTCTCTAGCATTGGAGAACATGTATCAGGATAAATAGTATTGTTCTAGAAAAATCTGTGAGTTCAGTACCTTCAAAGGTAAGGTGCTGGGAATCAAAACCAGTACGTAAAAAAAACAAGGAAGTTTTTGGGGTTTAATTTTAAAATACCCTAAAATGTGAATCCGACTAGAAAAGAACCAAACGCACTAAGGTGTTTATCACCAAGCCTGTTTGTCACATCCAGATGGGATCTCAGTTTGATGCTTACTGCACCCTAAGCACTACAATATGCTTTGCTTAATATTCTTTCCTCTCCCCTTTTTGGGGAAGGTTAACCAGCAACCTGTAAAATAAAAAGGTGTTCTTCACCTTGCCCAGCTTCAGAGACTGCACACAGAACAGCAGAAAGGAGATCACTGCCTGGGCCTGCAAGGAAAGACCACAGGACAAGGGCAACCCAGGGACAGAACATAGCCCATGGTGACAGGGACACTTCTTATAGCCACCATTCCCATCTCTTAAAAGGAAAAAAGAACCTATACATTTAAACATTCAACAGTTCTAATAGTCATGCTCTGATTTTACTAGTCTGGCATAAAACAGCTTCCTTTTTTTTCATTTTTGAGAATCCCAGCAACATATAACACATTAGGCATGCATCTGCATGTTTTCCAGCAGCACCTTCTGCATGAGGAAGCTGTTTTAAAGGCAGCACGTAGAAAAAGAGGTCCTTTACTGCTAGAAGATACTCACTTGCTATGTATAATCATTAAAACACAGAGGGTTTGAGAGAATCACATCTCAATTTTGTTTGAGACTACCAGAGCAAAACATGGTTTCAGCTGTAGACTGCTGCTCAATCTAATTTTTGCCACATGACCAGAAGCAAGGATGCATTTTAGAAGTAGATAAGGAAGTGGTCTTGTGTTTGTTTCTCATGCAACTTCATGATGGGATGGCAACACCTCTAATTTATTTCTTAAGTTTTTAATAGCTTGCACACCATTTCCTGGATAAGCATTACTTGGTGTAAGAAAACAAATTAGCCAAATCTTAAGAGTTTTCTACACATAGATCCTAAATACAGAAAAAAAAATCTCTTCTAAAAAGTATTCTGATGTTACTGCTATAATAAAGAGTATATTTTACCCTATTTTTTTTATCTTTTGGAAGACCCAGAGCACAAACACAGTTGATGAAGCATGTATTTTCACCTGAAAAAGGAAGATATCCTGTCAACTATTCAAATTATTGTTGTACTGTTCAAAATATTTGCCTTTATAAAGCGAAGTATTAGCAAAGCATAAACAACTGTAACGAAACCAACAGCAAACTTTTATTATTTCAAACATTACAAAAAGTTAGGGAGTAGTTTAGAGTGAAAATGTTCACATTTCACAAGTTTGTCTGCAACTATATGCACACAGCTACTTGACATTGATCCAAGAGAAAATAAACGCTAATGATTCTGAAGAATCAAAAAAATTGATGTTTCCACCAGCAACCTTGGAAAGAAACTTCTCAGTCTCTTCAGTCTAGAATATGAGGTAGCTTAAAGAAATTAGCACAGATCTCTCAGGTAAAAGGTGTTTTCTGTTGTTTATATGCCATCATCTTTAAAAAAATAGAACCTGAGAATGTAAACGTCTTCATTGGCAAGCTGCATCTCTAGTTTTGTTTTCTGGGAAATTTTTGTTTTAAAGACTACTGATCAGATAAACTGAAAACAGAGTTTTACTATGAAGCATTTCATGTCAGATTGATCTGCTGAACACATTAGTTAATAACAGGGGATTAAGTGAATCAGCATCACATTTCTCCCTGATGTATGCAAAATCAAGAGATTAGAAATGTCATCAAGAGATCTTCACATGAGAGATTAATTACATTATGTATATAAATATAGAAGACTTCAGCATTTTTAAAAACAGGAGTAATTTTCAAAGGACAATGTGAGGCTTTGAAGAAGAGGAAGTTTTTCCTATTTTTTTTCCCAAACAGCACAACACAGCACCTTAATTAGGAACTCTTACAAATGGAATTATTGTATGTAAACTACATTTTCAAGTTTTTAAAACCAAACCGAGCCCAGAAAACCGTGACTCAATATAACATTGGTTTACACTCCCTTTCTCTTCAGGTGTTTCCCCGCTCACTTACGCAGATAACTGTTCATCAAGGTAAAAGAGAATATAGCAACATCCAGTAGTGGAAAGAACAGAGTGCTTCATATTTCTGGTTTGCCACAAGTAAGCTGGGAGCTTTAGTAGCACTGTAACCATCAGCTTTTTCCAGAAATGTTTGTTATTTTACTGAAAGGAAACTTCCAAAATAATTGAATGTTTCCTATTTTGGCTGCCTCCAGACCGAACAGTGCCCATCAGCACTGATACCCCAATAACCAGTTATTTACATTAAACAAAAGCAGAAGAAAAGATATAAAGGCCTGTAAAACTTTCCATCTTCACACTCATAAGATGTTACACTTGTGGATACTTTCATGAGCCCCGGCTGGAAGATTCAAGACGTGGCAAGTTAAGGAAGAATTTTGACAACATTTTGTTTTCGCAAAACCTGTTTGAATATGCATTGGTGTTTGCAAAGAAAGCAGCTAACAAAGTTCTTTGCTGTTTAAATAGGAGATGGAAACAGCAATAGCTGAAGCTTACTCAATACAATGTCAGAGAGAAAGAAACAATTACCAAGTCATCTGAAAGTGACACTATTTTCCTTTCCACCAAGATTATTCATGAAGCAGATGTGTTAAGTGGAAGAAAGCAATCACACTGACAAAGATGCCAAGAAACTAGAATGATCATGGGAAAAAATGCAAAAGCATTAAAAATTTAAAATGCAGTCTTCGAAATCAAAAAATTATGTCAAAGTTAACTTGCAAGTCAGCATTGACTTTTTCTACTTTTGAAGATAGAGAAGGTTCTAAATCTGTCCACTAGCTTGATCTCAAGTATACATCTGGCAAGTTTAATCAGCACATTCTGTGCTGTGTTGCCCATCACTGCTAGAAGTATAACCTAAATAATCAAAGATCTTCCCATCCTTACCTCAAATCTCAGTAAGTCAATGTTACCTTTCCCCTTTCCCAAACCAGCGTGGAGAAAAAGGATATCATTGCCTGGGACTGCAAATGGCGGAGGAGCTTCTCCAAGGGAGGATAGCAGCACAGGGATGGAACACAGCCCACCATGACCAGTTTGTGCTTGGCTCTTGTGATAGCAACATTCAGGCGGCGCCAGTCCTTCAGGAGGGTGCCAAGCTGTTAAATAAATGTCACTTGCTTTTATTTTTCCTAGTTAATAGACATAAACCGCTCATTTTCAAAATGCAGCTAAACTGCTAAAATTGACTGAAACGAAGTTAATATGACCAACTTACATTTTCATCAGTACTGTTCCTAACAAAAGACACAATTATGATACTTTTGTCTCTTCCTTGGTATTTGTCGACCGTGTTGACTTCCACTCTGTTCTCCTTCCATTTTGCCATCAAATCAGTGATTGTTTTTAGCTGATGTCTGTATGGGGATATAATGCCAATGTCTGAGGGCTTACAGCCAGCCTGAATGAAGAAGAAACAAGAGAAAAAATTTGTCACTGTGGTTGGCTTGGGAGACTCAGTACCATCAGAAGACCATCAAGGATTTTTTTAATTTAATTTTTTTTTTAAACAGTGCTGCCAGATATTGTATCTACACTAATGGAACTGTAGGTGTGACTAAGCATTAACTAAAGGAGATAGAAAACATTGGTTACTGCAAGCTCCCAAGCTTTGTCTTAACTTAGCACGAAGACAGATATCCTTGAAATCCTCACTTTTCCTTCTTCTTTAAACTGCAAGGTAAACACTCAGAGCTCCGACTCTGTACTACTCCTGAAGCTGACTGGATGAAAAAAAGAACAAAGGCAAATCCTCGCCCCTCCCTCCCAAGAAAGTCCTCATGTCTTAAAAGAATTTGGCATCCAGCTTTTGTTTTTTGCATCTCAAATCCAACCAGGCAAGGGACAGGGAAGGGAATGCAAACCTCAGGCTCCTCACTACACTGACATGTAGCCAATCTTCAATTTATCCTTAAGATTATCCCCAAAAGAACTACCCAATACATGCAGTCACCATTACTAAAGCAATGTAAAAATGATTAGTTATAAAGCTCTCCCTCCGAACCATGTAATAAAGCAAAAGATACCTTAATAAATAAGGATGTGAGGAAAAGCACTAGTTTAGCTTCTGTCACATTACTTATGCCACCTTTTTCTGCATGTTCTGGTGCTGGGACCTTTAAAGATAAAAACAGAAAATAAAGACTTTTGCTGTCTGTAATGGGGTACTGTATTCTGTCCCTAACTCACCGAGTCATATGTGGATTTATACTAATGGTATTAATTTAAAAAATAAAGTTAAATGCTAACTTTTACTAAACAGAAGAGCCTGTATTGTGAATTAACTTCAGAATACTGCATTTGCAAAACAAATTGGAACAATCCCCAAAATGAGTTTCTAGCACTGGATAGTCACCTTAAGAAACTGCTAGGGCTTAATCCTCTGACTTTACAGTTCACACATTATACATCATAAATCAAAAAACCCAAAAATGGACATTTTCCAGCTGATAAGGTAAGAGAGCAAACTATAATTTACATGGGACTTTTGCTTTAATGCTTTCCATACAACAATATTTACAATGAATTTTCCTCATTCCATGGCATAAAGGATAATTTTTTAAATGTTTGAAAGCCTACATTTAAAACTACAGCAAGAACTATCCGAAACAGTAGTATTAAATTGAACTCCCAACCTTTAAATAAAGTGTTCACTGAATTTACCATTTCTTAACTATTACCTCCCTTTCCCTACATCCTGTATGAATGAGGCCAACATGCTCAGGATGTAAACTCTCAGACATTGTGGTGTCACAGTTTTGTAATTTTTTCTCTTTGCTTGGCTCTTGCCTTCTCTAAAGTTGAAGTAGCATCGATAAAATTGAAGGTGTCCCCGATGGAGGGGGAAGCCTCCAAAGTCCATGTGCTCAAGTTCTCTTCAAGCAGAAGAGCTCTGTTTTACTGCACAGTTAATTTCTAACCACACCAGCATTAGTGTAGCTAAAAACTATACAAAAATCATTTTAGGAAGGAAGTTCTAAAAGCTCTGTCATGCTTACAGTAACACATGCTTACATTTCTATTTCTCCTGTTCCCATAGGATACCGGCAGAACCCCCAACAAAAACAACCTAAGCCTAGAATTTCTCAAGAGACTTGCCCTAAATCAAGGATGTAATTTTTCAACAGCCAGCCCCAAGCTGTCAGAGAAGTGCAGACTGACACAGGGGTTGGCAGAAAAGAAACAAATAGATTTCCGATTGCTGTCACAAAGATGTTGCATTGTTTAGCAGAAAACAATTGAGGCTTTTTTCTCTTTTTTTTTTTAAAGCCAGCATAAAAAATGTAAGCTCCCTAGTGGTGTTATGGTGTTTTTTCCTCTTCTTTCTCTCTGTTTGTATCCCTACCCCCCAAGTCTATTTCTTCATAAGCTTTCCTTGGTTACACTATAAAAAATACAGGGGGAAAAAACCTACTATGAAGTCAAAGAAAATAAATGCTGGTTTTGTTTGTTGTCATGTTTAGTGGCATTTTTTTCCATTTCCCTCTCCATGACTACCACAATACATGGAGTGCTAGCAGGAAGTCCAAAAGGAGAAATGACATTATAACCTCACGTCTCAACAAATCTAGAATATTTTGGAAATAAAAACTTTCCTCCTGGCTCTATGAAGAGCACAGCTGTCTTACACTCGAGATGGGCTTTCAAGGGAAAAAAAAATGGAACAGAAACTCTAGTTTTCTCCTTAGCAATTTTGCTATAATTACTAGATGAACAGTGTTTCAGCCAGGTTCCTATTAACAAGCCTCTTCCCTGGGACCACCCGTCTGCTTTCCTGGGAAAGGGACTGCATCTGTCAAGGCATTCCTGGAAAATGTCTCTGTTTAGTTTAGACATTTTTAGAAGTTTCTCTAATTCATCAAAGTAAACACTGCTTCTTTTTAGGTCATTGAAGAGATTCTATCAGAACAGTTATAAAAAAATATGAATCCTGTACAATGTCATGGACAGCATAGAAAGACTGGTGAGTTCTAACCAGGGTCAGCATAAAAGATGATCAGTTGATGTAATTATTGGCAAAACACAGTATTAATAGGAATCAACATAAAACCTGTTAAGGAGGAAGAAAGACTCAAATCTTAATCCAATCACCAATTACAGTGACAAGTACTAAAGACCACAAACAAGTATTAATTTATTAATCTTTTTCCACACTCTTTTAAACTCTTCCTCATTTTTCCTGCAAGTCAGTTTCTTTGCAGAATTTTTATCCACACTAGAATTTTACTCTCCCAGCAAAATTTTGAGTCTCCATGAAAGGACACGCCTAAACCAATTTACTCCTCCCTTACACTTCAGTGTATAGAATGTCTGCAAAATTTCATGGAGAATTGCAGTTATTCCTGCCACTGGCACATAGCTTTGACACTGCTGACCCTCAGGTGCTGGAAATAAGGCCATTCCCTGGTTGCAAGGACATCCAATATGGCTACACACTTTGAGCTACACTGTACAGGGAGAACAAAGTTTACAGTCCATTGAACATTTTCTGAAGTATTATCTAGATTCAAGTTTTCAGCTGTTCTCAGGTGTAATGTTTCCAGCAGCAGTTGTACCACCCCAGCTCATCTATGGCAACAATACCAACTTTTTTGTGCTGCACACTTTACACGATCCTAGAAAATCGCCTTCTGAAGTTCCCTGTTGTACCCTACCCAAGCTGAATGAAGATTTACATGTTGACTGTATTGTGAACTCGCCTCAAAATACAATGTTGAAAGAGCATAAGGAACTTTACCTTCTCCGTGTTCAGAAAACACACAGGGGTGTCTGGATCAAGGACTTCCTTCAGCCATGTCTTTGAAGCATCCCCAAGGTCCAGTTTCAATTTCTTTAGGTTGGGCAAGTTAACAGTGGCATTTGATACCTTCTCTGAGCCACATTCCAGTTTGCCTTCATATACCAGCATGTTACTCAATGACATAATCTTACTAAAGATTTGAAAAACGAAAAAAAAAGCATAAAAATCTTGCCATTTCAATCCCACATTAAGAACACAATTTAATAAATAAAAGTTGCAAATACCTATTCATTCTGTATTGCACAGTTAATTGGACAACAGCATTTTGGTTTTGTTCCAGCCTTTTAAATAAGCTTTCACTCATGCCAAGATCTCTGTTACAACACAAAAACAAAAATCAAAATGTGTCAATCAGAACACTGCAGGAGCCTTCCCGGAATTTGTTACTAGTAATGGTCCAGAAGCATTTTATCTTACCTTGCTTCTGCATTCAGCACAAGTGGAGGCAGCTGCTGATGATCCCCCACCAGCACAAACCTTTTGGAGCAGAACAGTGGGCCCAGGCAGATGAGCTGGCTTATTTGGGAAGCTTCATCAACAATACAGAAGTCAAATTGCTTCTGAACAAAGATGGGGTGATTTACTCCCATGCAAGACGTCGCTACCACAGGCTGAAAATTGAGACACGCTTTAAGGATAAGGTACATTTTATATCCTCTAGGACTATGTTCACCATGTTAAAAGAAAAAATATTTCCCATTAAACTAAACTGTAAAATCAAAGAAATCAAATTATTAGTCCTTGAAATCAGACCAGCATAACCTAGACGTATATTGGCCTGACATATTCTTGCATCAATTGCAAGTGACAAACAAAACCAGCTTTAGAGCAGACCGTAGCAAACAACTTGTTCCTGTCATGTGTTCAGAGTGATGCCAGGTTCTATTCATGTACAATTCACAGAGCGTGCTGAAATGACTACTGTGAAAAATCAGGTGGTTTGGGGTTTTTTCAATACTGAAGAGAGGATAAAACAACAGCAGCACAGTTCTTGCCACCTCTGTGCTTCCACTGCAATCCAAAATGACTAAAATAAGAAATGCTAAGTCATTCCCTTTATGATTTCAGTCATTCCCCTGCAATGTTTATCAATAAAAGTAAATGGCACCTTTTGTGAAGTTGGCATTTAGTCCAACTACCATCAAACTTCCTTCTTTCAGCAAATTTAATTTAAAGCTGCCACTGACTCATATGACCCAGCTCCCATTATGGTTTGCATTAACATTCACACAGACAGCACTAATCTTTCAATCAAAAATAAGGGTTTGGCCAGGTCAGCTCCACAGCATTCCACTTCCTCTTCCCCAACTGCTGATTGTACTGAAGGCACAACAAGCACGAGTGGGAGAGAGAAGGGAAAAACAGCAGCAATATGTGCATAATGTTAAAGGAGGCTGCAGCAGCCCATTCACAAGATCTCAGATAAAAGCACTGCAGTCTTTGGGGCTTATTGCTTACAATGATGAGTAACTTTGTGTGGACATAAACAAAGCTTCCCAACTTTCAGGCTTAATGTAGGTCATTAGTGGCTATAAAGAAATTGAAACGATGCAGAGGTTGAGTATCTCTTTCAGCTCATATTTCTTACAGCAGTACACACCCTTGGGATGGGTTCCTTCTCTGCAGCATCCAAAAAAAATACTAATGTAATTATCTTTAATAATTTGTAGGGCTAGCAAAAAACATTTTTCTCACCTGACTATTATAGACCTCTTCCAAATCTGTTACAGACTTAATTGATTTGGACCTGCAAATTTCTTCTTCTGTATATTTCCGAATATCTGGATGAACCTTCTGAGCTCGCCCCAAGCGCAAGAAGCCAACTTTGAATTTGGCCAGTTTCAGCAGGACGTTGTCTACAGCTGTGTGTGTAAAACTGGTCAGAAGGACACTGAAGCCACAAGCAGAAAGAATTCTCACCTAATGAGTGGCAAAGGGAAAGAAAAGGAGAAATTGTTAGTTCATGTACAAGAATCAACAATCCCAGGTTTGACAAGGTGAAAAACACGAGGGGTTTTGGAGGGAGCCAATAATAAGCATGTCTGACACGTGATCTGTGTCAGTCTCCCTGGCCAGATGTGTCAGATGGCCATTGTCAGTAGTCCTGGAGGTTCCCATGAACAGCAGGCTCACAATGCTGCTGCAAACAGCGAGAGCCAAGAACCTGGATGTGCACTCACAAGGAGCTGCACTCTTAAATCCCCACTGTAAGAACAAGCCATGCAGCCCATTCCCACAACACTGTTCTCCATGGCAATTTAGCCACTACAGATTCAGTGGAATGGGCTGATCTGAAGATAGCAGCAGCTGCCTGCTCTCCAGCCTGATGACAACTGGAAGCAGGATAACACTGCTGTTTTAAGAAAAACTCACTCAGCCCACAGTCTAAATCCAGCATGCTCCTACAGTCCATTCCTGGGGAAAAGAGAACCACCAACCAGAGGAGATGGTAGCAGACTGCACATAGATTCAGCCCCACAGGTTGATACAATTTACAATGGACAAGTTACTGGCTTCTCAAGAAGTCCCTCTTTTGAGCTATAACTCAGGATTTGAGGACTTGCTCATATTTGGAGCCAAAGGATTTTAGCACTAAAGCATCACAGAAGTGATTAAATATCACACTTCAATCTCCTCCCTCCCACATATACTCCTACACAAGCAACAGACAATCCTACTCCACAAAAACCAATTTTAGTTCTATCAAATATAGGTTAAGAAAAAAGAAATGTGTTTTCTTCTTGGAAATTATACAGATACTGTTAGATTAGGTCATGACACTACACAGTTGGTTTAATGCTATCTTCTAAATCTCACCCAAAAAATTAAACACCAAGGTACATGATCTTACTAGAGCACATATTGTAGTGGTTTTTCCTGTTCCAGGCATACCCACAATAAGTGTGTAGTCTTTTGAAAGTAGTACTTGTTTCATTGCCTGTTTCTGAGGCTTGTTTAGACCTTTTAGAAGAAAAAGTAGAATTAAATTACTACACTTCATCATAATCGTAATAATTACTAAAGTTAGAACAAAACTATAACTTCCTCCTTCGCTAAAGCCCTTCATAAAGACAAGAACTGAGCAAAATCTGGAGGTTCTAATGAAGGTCCAACATTAAACATAATACACAAGATAAGTAGTAAAGGGTCCGCACTACAGTCCTAGAAATAAGTCACTGAAGACATTTTTAGTTTGAGACCTTTTGTGACTTTTTTTCTAATATCTTAATTGATCACCTCCATATATTGTGCCTGGGCACTTGTGTTTGATCATACCACTTTCACATTCAAACACACAGCTCACAGCAAGGGGTGATGAGTTGCACATACAGCAGCATCTTGTTTAGAACAAACATTACAGCAAAGCTTGTTTGCCCCAATCTGACGCAAACAAGCAGCACGTTTCACCTATTGGACTAGGCAAACTCAAGCAAAATAAGACTTCAAACTGAGTTTTTATAAAATATTCAATTTGCTCTAAGAGAATTCCGTTAAATTTATGTTTTCACAGGCAACTCTGTCAGAGAACAAGGAAATATTTCCACCAAATACAAGATACTGCCTCATACCTAAATAAGTTTTGTTTTTAAATAAGTGTCACAAAGCATCACACACCACAGAGCTGCCAAGTAGCAAGAGTGATTGTACAAGTGAATGCTTACACTAAAGCCCATCTCCTTCCTCCCCCTCAAGGTCAGCTTCCTCTATCCCAAGAGCTGTCTCTCTTCATCCCTTTTGTAAAGGTTACAGAGGTAATCATATGGCACCCTGTTTGCAACTGCATGCTGCAACAACTAACAAAATTAAAATGCAGTTGTAAACAAGTATCTGATCAGGTCTTCCTGTGATTAATTCAGTCTTCAACTAGTTAGAAGACATGCAAGGCAAGAACTTGGTTTTAATTTTTAAGCTGAAAATTATCACTGGACCGCAAAGTGGGAAAAACTTCTTATATTAAGCATGATAAATACTTTGGCTATAGAGACATACTACTAAGCAGAGCATTTTGGGGAAAGCCACTTTGTACCCTTTAAAATATTTGCAACAGTTTCCTTTGCTTCAGGAGGAAGGACAGAGCTCAAGTGCTGAATAAAACGTGGTTTCTGGAAGTCAATTATCAAGTTGCGGAGCCTTTCACTGTGGATAAAAATAAAATAAAACAGAGTTACAATAGGAGTAACCAGTTGAGAAACTTCATCTGAAAATATTGAAAGCATGAAATTAATTTGATTTTTCATACCTGACTGGGGAATCTTTCATCAATTTAGAAAGATTTTCAAAAGGGACTCCTGTACCAACATCTCCTTCGTCATGATCCAACCTAAATACGGTGTTCTTGGGGAGGTTTGACAAATTCCTGAAGGATGATAATAACATGGATAAAATAATTCTGTTTACCAGCAGTATGTTGATTGAAGACTTATTACTACATGTTAAATCACATCTTCCAGAGATCCCGGAGTGAAGCAACAGCTAATAGAAATACACTATTAACTGATCTAAACAAAGCATGATCCCAATGAGGGATAATAAAACATAAGCCAAATTTAAAGGCAATATAGACTGAATAATGAAAGTTACTATTAACGCAGTAATCACTGTACCCAAATAGTTTCATGTTAGAGATATAAACAAATAGAGTTTAAATGTGCTTTTATTCAAACAACCTAGTTAAATAGACAGGCATATATATTGACCAAGTAATGACATTTTCAATCAAGACAAGAGAATTTCTGGAGGGTACCCCAAAGCCAGCAGGAAGAGTCAGGACATGTCACAGCTTTTTGGACACCAGCAGTATCCTTCCTCAAGCCAGTACCAGAGTGTCTGCAAACAGATATTTTTCTTTTTATCTTATTACCTGCCCAACAAACAGGAGACTTTTGTTCCACTGACTTCTCTAACATAGCCAGTAGCCAAACCAAGTAAACCCTTTTCCTCTCCACTCACAACCACTCGATCACCAACCAACAGGTTTGTCCCAGGTATGGCACCATTTCTACGCTGGAAAAAATGTAGATGCTGTCCCTCGGAAATTTCATGGACTTCATCAACTCTGATCATGTTTCCAACACAATCTCCAGTCTTCTCTCTATTAAGAGAGATATCAAAAAAAGAAATATTTTAATATTAAGATCCTCCCTGTAAGAGAACTATTAAGAAAAAAACCCCACAAGTTAAAAAACTCTACCACCCACAACCAACCACCAAAACCGAAATACAAAAAAAAAAACAAAAGGAAGGAAGGAAGCATCATTGGCACGAGTTTAGAAATTATACCTTACCTTTCCAAAGAAGATATCATCCATATATTTTTATACCCCTTTTTATGCTCTCCACTTTGCAGCTCCAAGGTTAACATCAGATACCAGAGGCTGAAATACTCTAAGTGGGAGGGTTTCAGGTGCTGGGTCTCTCTGTCAATGACAGGTACCATAGCAGGAGGAAAGGCCACACTGGCCATCTTCTGCTCTACAGCCCTAGGAATAGAACCAACCACAGGAAAGGCTCAGCCTGTGTCCTTTTTTTCCTTTAAGTCCATATGTACATAACAACAATCTAAAAATCTACTGTAACATACCAGATAGATTAATTTATCATTGCTTGAATGAAGTTGAATCTGTATCCTTCCTTTGTTCAGATGCATAATCTTATATGAGTAACTTTACATCATCTCTATGATTTTGAAGGGCGATAAGTTAATCAAAGACCAAATAAAGGCATTTCAAAGATAGTAATGTGTTCATTTACAGAGTTGATCTTTTACTCCTTTTATTGTAACATACAAATATTATTTTGATATTTAGCTAAGCAATGGGGATTTAATAACTAATACACAGGCAAACTTCAAGTCAATTAATTTAAAAACTTAATATCAATAGACATTATAACCTATCATGTATACAAAACATGACCAGAGAGAGAAAAGCTTATTCAGAAGTAAATAGCTACCCAGCTATAATCCTGTTGCTGTAACAATTGAGTATTAGAAGTAGGATTTCACAGAGACATGTCACGTATGCCCACAAAGCTTCCTCCACGTACACTTTTACCCCTAGAATCTTAAAAACAATCAGGCATTCTGTTTACACAAGATCACCCCAGAGGCTCTCCTGTTCTAACATACCTCATTTGATCTTTTCCATATACAATTTTGGTTGTTTTTTGTGCAGCATAGAGACTAAAACTTGTAACAGATCTTGAAACAATTCAATAACTTAATGTGAAATTTTATCAAATATTTGCTTATGACTTCTTTTTAACAGTAGATGCAAGAGGACTTCAGCAGAGTAGTATCAATGTGTCAGTAGTTGCGTTACACCCCACAGGGAAAAAATATTCTGCAGAGTCAACTTGAAAAAGCAGTTGTCCAGCTAGAATTCAGGCCCAAAAGATTGCCTCTTTCAGAGTTGCAAGAATATAGCTTTTTTTAACAGATCTGTTATTGTCATCAAGTATTTTGTTGACACTTATCTCAGATTTTGTCTTGCAGAAAGTGTACCTGAGCAAACATATTAAGTCTCTGTGAGATCAGGAGCTGAATTATAAAAGTTGTAGAGGGATCTGTGGAAGATTCTTTTGGGGTGCTAGAGTCTTCAATAAATACAAAACTGTCAACCACAAAAAAGAAATTATTGTATCAAAAGACACAATTATTCCAGCTCATTTAAAAACATCAGCCAGATTTTTTTTACCTGCTGTATAGAAAGCAGTTGTGCATTTGGGAACAATATTTACATGCTTGACTGTCATCAATCACAGGAGGCAAAGCAGCAAGCTGTGAATTCTGCCTTCCCACAGAAGATTTATAGGTACTGTGTGTTAAGTAGAAGGCCACATGATTTCTTAACTTCATTAATTCTGTCAAGAAAAGAATAAACTAAGCTGATGTTTTTGTTTGCAACAATTTCTACCACAAAAGTAATTAGCTTTCAACTTTTTAGTCAGCTAAGAAGGGATTATTCACATAGCAAAGTCCTTGTGCCGCATTAATAAAACAACTGAATTTTTAACATAAGCTTAGTAACACTATAACAAGTGATGCATCCCCAAGTACAGCTATTTTAATAAGAGTAAACTTTATAGTTAAACAGAAAGATTTTAGTAATAGTTAAGGGAATTATGGTTTCTGGGGAAGGGCAACAACTTCACCTCTTCGGTCCATGCGAGCTCCAGGAACAGGATACATTGTACCAGTTTTTAGATAAAGAAGAAATCCAGCTTCAGGATCTCCTCTCCGCTCTAAATTCAACAATGTGTACAGAATAACCTGCAAAAATTATATATAAACTTATTCCAGTATAGTTGTTGTGGTTTAACCCCAAGCAGCAAATAAGTACCACATAGCTGCTCACTCACTTCCCCACTGTTGGGACCAGGGAGAGAGAGTTGGAAAGGTAAAAGCTGGAAAACTCATTGAGGATTGAGATAAAGACAGTTTAGTAGGGAAAAGAAAAGCCACACTTGCAAGCAAAGCAAAACAAGGAATTAATTCACTGCTTCCCATGGGCAGGCAGCTGTTCAACCACCCCCAGGAGAGCAGAGCCTCATCACGTGGAATGGTCACTTGGGAAGACAAAACTCCATCACTCCAAACCTCGGAGTGCCCCCCCACCCCTTCCTCCTCCTTTCCCCCTCTGGATATACTGAGCAGGATGATCAGCTACATGGTCTGGAATACCCCTTTGATCAGTGGGGTCCTCTGTCCTGGCTGTGTCCCCTCCCAGCCTCCCATCATCCCCAGTCTCCTCCCCAGCGTGGCCCTACGGGGAGCAGAAAAGGCCTTGGCTCTGTGTAAACCCTGCTCAGCAATAACAGCAACATCTCTGTTATGAACCTGTGTTCAGCACAAATCCAAAACAAAGCCCACACTTATCTACTGTGAAGAAAACGATCACTGGCCCAGGCAAAACCAGCACAGTATTAAAACCAAAATACATTCTGAACTGTGTTTAGCTCTTCCACATTTCATATGGCTAAACAGCCATTATTATCACAAGTCTTCTAGAAGCTGTAAGTAGTAAGAACTTGACCAAGGATTTAATTTAAAAGGCATCTTTAAAACCTTATAACAAGGCTGCTACCTCTCTAAACCAGGCCAGCTATCAGGAAAAATGTTTCAATTCCTGAAACAGTTTGCCTAAACCTAATATTTGAATGCAGTAAGAAGAGACTAAAGAACAGATATTTCAGGATAAAACCTCTGTGTTTGAAAGTGATAAATGTAGATACTTTTTACTACTCAGTTCACTTTCATTTTATACCAGCAGCTTTGGGCATGCCAGGATGAGCCATCTGTGAATTTTGATTACACCACATACAAAGTGTTTCATACACATAAGACAAAATAGGTCATCTAACAGGGAAGTATACACAGCCACTGACAGTGAAATTAGATATGTGGTGTTTGTACCTGACTTCTGTGCTCTATGGAGTTTGATTCCTTGCCAGACTTGAGCTCTAAAGGCATTACCCGAGACTGTACTCCAGATTGGCAATGGATTTTCACCCTGGCTGTAACATCAATCTTTCCCTTCAACCCAAACCTGGGAGACCAGATATTCTCTTCAATGTCCAAGATATCTACAATCTCTATCTTAGAAGATACATCTTCTGGTTTTCCACCATTTGACCTAGGAAGAAAATTAAGCCAGAAGTTAATAATTTCCCTTAATTCTTAATATTTAAACATTAAAATGTGTTGCAATTAAATACGTAATGTTTCTGCACTATAAGTGCCCTTTTAGGCATTAACTTTAGAAATAAAATGCATCGAGTCTCACTCAATCTTCCCATTAACAGAGGAAGCATCATATCAGAAACTAACTGTAGTTTTGCTGTTCACCCAAATTTAAAAGTTAAAATAAGACTTTAAACTGTTTTTAATAGTTTTTGGTCTTTTCTCAATAACCACCCTCTAATGATACACACTTGACAGTAGCATACAGGTTTTACTCAGACCTGCCATTTCACTGAAACTTTAACACCCTATGGTTATTACAATTAACAGCAAGAAGCCAAAGACAAGAACAACTCAGCAGCAGTTGAGTAAAATCACCATTTCACTGAAAAATTGTTAAATTAGTCAAAAATTCCATTTGATGAATAGTTTCACATTTTGATTTGTAGTCTTGCTCATAACTACAGTAACTCCTAGTTTAGTCAGCAGCTCAAATATCCTTGCTTTTCTGCTCACTAAAAGCTCTAGTCTGTACCACACTGTTCTCAAGGATTTTAAGATTTGTCAGTTCACCCTCAGGCTTCATGTCTTGCCCAGTACTCACAATGGCAGCTAAACATGCAGCACAAGCTCAGCTCTATGGTCAGTGAGGCCATGAGTTAGCTCCAAATCACTGAACAGATGTGCAACAGAAGTTCTAAAAATTAAAAGTGAACTAAGCAAGATATACAACATAGAATGGTTTAAACTTTTAATTCTGGCTTCTTACAGTTTTAGTTGCATTTTATTTTGGTTTGCTGGATTGTGCATGAAGTCTTCTGCCCATTTATAAAACGATGGCAAATATTCTTCCACTTCTTGCATTATTTCTGCTTGTTTCAGATTTAAGTGATACCTAAAAAACAAAGCCATGCACATTAAGGAAACAAAGTATTAAATTTGCTGCTGGTACAAAAGAGATTTGCCTCGAGTAGCAAAAAGATCAATGGAAGTAACTGTCAAGTTTTTATAAATATCTATAAACAGTAGACAATGACAGCTTCATTGAGGTTCAACTCAATTCATAGAACTATTAACTGAACATCTATTACAAGAGATATACTACACCAGAATATCCATTTCTGATGTAACTTTTGAAACAACAGGTACAGCACAGTGAGAACATCAGCATGGCAGATGTGATGAAACAAAACTAACAGTTTGACTGCAGGAAAGGAATACCAGACTCATGCATTTAAAAATGGCTGTTCATACAATTTATGCAACATTGAAAAAAAACCCCAAACTTAAAAGACCATTTGCTTTTTGTCTGAATATCCTCATTTGCTCCCTGCTCCTCACATACATTTTGACAGAACACGACATAGAATCTCATCATGTGGCATTAGACAATTCAATGCTAGCATTCACTGGAAATGATGTCATTATTCTACAGGAACAGAGAAATACAAGTGGATTTTGCACAAAAAGGTTCATACGAGTGCAAATGACCACAGGCAGCAGACTTATGCAACATATTTTTCAATCCCAACAAACAGCAGCCTACATATGCAAAAAGTAATTGCAAATTAACAGTTCCTTGGAGGCCCAGAGTGACATAAAGACCTTTAAGTAATCTTAGCAGCCACAATTCAAAATATTACCTTCATAACAGAACTAAGAATAATAGGCCTTGCCACTACAACTTTTAACTTTTGAGTTGTCTGGGGCTAACAGATACTGACACTGCCCAACATACAATTTATTACAGTCTAGATACAATGATTTTTAATTTACATGAGTAGAATTGTATTTTAATCAAGTCTGCAGCAAAATGTTAAAACTGACAGCTGTTCATCTTACCATTTTCTGATGGAAATATTAAGACTATTTGGCTAGCATTTCTATCAGCTTTGCTGAGAAAATAAGTTAAAGGTCTTCTAACAACTGAGCTTTTAAATAATCTGATAAAGATATGAAATTATCAGACATTCAGTGCTTGGTCGGTCACAAGGTTCTAGCTCATTGCTGAGGATCATAATTAACTATTTGTCCCATTCAAATCTGCTTTGGGAGATGCCTGGAAATCTAATGTTACAGACACAAGCACTGCAACCTACTTGGCCTGAAAGTAAAAAACCCCCCTGACACACTCAGTTACTCCAAAAGACTAGTTCAGATCTATAGAAGTAGCTCAGCAGGGAAGGCAAATTAAATTACATTATCAAATGGGGAATTATCTTACTAAAAGATCCCCAATTTCCATTAAGAAAAGTCATTTGGCAGAATACTCTCCAGATACCAGTGCTACATTTTTAAAAGTACAGCTTAATCTGCTAATTCAAAGTGCTCCTGCCCTGTCTTCCAAACATAAAAGACAGCTGTAATGCTACTTACATTTCTTTGAGATACTTTTGTCCATACACAATTTTACTTGCTAGTTCTTGTACCTTTTCTTGTGTCAAGTTATTTGTTACCGATTGCTGGAAAATGTCATGAAGAATTGTACCAATGAGCATTTGACGGGAACCAGACTCGGAGCCCTGCAACAGACGTTATCATACATGAAGATTTATGTCCATTTCATGTCAGCTTCTCTATAAAATTTCTGGACTTTATTTGCTGCATATTATGCATTGCACTTACTTAATTGCAAGCTCATGACAGCTTTCACCTCACTAATGACTATCTAGTCAAACCTGACTGTGAAAGCAGCCCAACTGAAATAGGTGTCTCCTATTGCTTTATCTCTCACATTTATCCCAACCCTGAAAATGTTAGGATACAATCCCTATGTGATTGGCAGGTGAGAAACAAAGGCTCCGATTAAAATGTATTTTGAGAAAGTTTTGCCTGTGGGCATTTCCTAATGCAAATACTTACCTTTACAATCTTACACATATTTCTTGCGTGAAGCAGTTTCCTGTTTGTTACCAGCTCACAGGAAAATCATTCCATGTATCACCAAAATGGCTCAGAAACCCATCAGCAGGGCTGGGCTCTGTAGACTCACAAGAACTGAAAGTGGTAGTAAACGACCTTTACATGAGTCACCACCAAACAACTGGAAGCCTAAACACTGTGGTATTACGGATCTCTTACAGACCAGTCACTTGTGGATTGCACTCACAACAAGTGGAGGGTGTTTTCTCAGCCAGCACCCAAACAATGGTCCCAAACAATTATTTTACTCCTCTTACTCCTCTAAGAAAGGGTTGAAGACCATTCCATAGTCTTAATGACCTGTACTTAATTTTCTTGTTTCAGTCACAGATTCCCAGCCATTCCCAGCACTCCTTTAAAATTTCCTTACTTATTTGGATTTATATTCCTATCATGTCTGGAAGTTTTCATCAGCTGAAACTGGCAGCTGTTGCTTCTCTATTTATCAGCGTATTTCTCATATATCAGCAAGGATACTACCACATGAAACTTTTCCTCATTCCAAGATCCAGCAGCTGGATTCAGATTCCAGAGTGAGCTCACACCAATTATTAACTGAATTTGCTAAATTTTTCAGCAGTTCTTAACTTGGCCAAGGGTGGTTATGTTTTCATATGGATGGCAAGAGGCACATCCCTCACAAAGGATTCATATCCACACAAAATGTGGCAAGAGATTATCAAAAAAATTATCAGACTTGTAAGTGGAAGGACCAGTTCTTTAGCCCAGTAGCTGTATTAAGAATACTGCATTATTTCAGGTGCAATTCTCAAAAAAACAAGAGAAGCTCAACCAGAGACAAATTATTCTGTGTTGCAAACATTATGAATTGCTAATAATGACATTTTGCAACATAGCCTCACAGCCAGGTTTAATACTGAGCTAACCCACCAGTCTCAATGGAACAGTAACTCACCAACAGTCTGGAGTTAACACTTACCCTAAAGCGTTCACTCAGCACTGCCCTTCTCATACAGCGAATACTGTTTGAGATCGTAGTGCCAGAAAGCAGCAGGTCTGGGTACAGAACCAGGTATCCACATTGGGCATTTATGACCCAGGTGCCAGAGTTGCACTCCCCTTCTAAATGAACAACGTCCCCTGGAACAACCGGGACAGACTCCCTGCAAGGGAATACATTGAAACAATCATTTGCAAGTGACAGACATTATGTGTAAGAAATAACACATTAACAGAGCAGATTCAACATTCTTTGAAACAGGAGGGTTTGGGTTGGGTATTTTTAAGAGAGAATTTCTCCACCTAGAGAAATCCTGAAAGTGAATAAAGGCATTTTTACTGACAAAACTTTGATGTTTTTAAGTATATGCATCAGGACAACCTGTAAGTAGGGAAATCCTGTTGGCTTCAAGTCACTCCAGATTCATGCGTTCAGCCATGGTGTCATTTTGGTGTCATTATGTTTTACATTGGCACACTATTTTTGCATTATGTGAGATCTACCTTCTTACTTAGCAATTCTACTTGTTTCAGAAACTCAGCAAAATCTAGAAATATTGGTACTGATTCAGAAATTTCAGGGTTCAAGATCTTTTCCTTCAAGAAACAGACCCTTATACTTTTCTCCCGCCTTTCCATCTTGGACAAAAAATGAAAAGCAGTGCTAAATAGCACACATACCCCCTTGAGTTTCAAAATAATGTCCAGTCTTTTCTTCTGTAACACACCATGTAATGCACAAACCCCTAATTTAGAATCCTATCCTTGCTTGAAAAAAACTTTTGCAGTAGAGCTCAAGCTAAGGTGATTTAACAGGCTGCCTAAAACCCTCCCATTTTACAGACATGACTTTGAATATTTGTATGCACAACGAGGTTTATATATATATATAACTTGGTATATATATATAATTGATATATATATATATATAATTTGGAAGAACACTTCTAAATAATACAAAACAGTTAAAACAGCCTACTTAGACTTTAATGTCTTGCTTTTTGTTAGAACAAAGACAAATTAGAACTGCAAGGTAGTAATACCCACTCAACATGTTACCTGACATCAGTTCTGTCAAGCTGAATATCCATTATGCTAGCATACTGATTGTATTACATTAAACAAAGACTGTTTCAGGATCCTGTATCACTTTTAAGGCAGTAAAACTCAGCTCAAAGACAGCACAAAGAAAATTGACTTAATACTCCAGTATTTAATTCTCTTTTCAAACATCTATGTATCTGTATGGATTACCAGCCATTCCTAAGAATGCACAGTTCTGTATCTTCCAGTGAGGGAGATGCTGTAATTGTCAAGTGTTTCTCAGGGTCACTTCCATTTCTCTGTATTACGCTGACTTCCAGCACACAATATCTGTTGTTCAGCCCATTCTTGAGGATTGTATCAGGCGAGTCAGCCACTTTCTTCTGAAAACTGAAGTAACGGCTAATTACAAAGACAGAGTATTATTTGAAAACAGCCAACCTACATACAAAAAGAGAGAAAGTTTCAAATATAAACCAAATTTTACTCCTCTTCAATTTTTATAAATATTTTGCTTGGGTTTTTTTAGTTCTGTGCAGGTAGAGTGTAGGAAATCTCTATAAATACTAAGTAACTTGCTACTTATTACAGTCAGTGCTTCATTTTTTCCGTCGACATATCCATAAGCACTTGTAAATTAATTATAACTATACTGCAAACCCTGTGCTTGTGAAAAAGCTTGTATCTCCCTGCACGCATGAACTCCCACAGTCACACAAATACCTCGAACACGGAGCAGTAAATTTTTACCTATTACCTGACGCTGATTAGAAAACTGATATTCAAAGTTCAGTTTTCCAATGACCAAAATATGAGATGGAGCAGACAAACTTTCTGCTCGGCTCTTCTGTCACCGAGCGATGCCTGGGGGAGCTCCAGGGCGGGCGGGGGCAGAGCCCACGCCGGGACCCCGCAGGCCGCCGTGCCCAGCGCAAACACCCTCGGCAGCGGCGGGTTCCCCTCACCGGTTATCCCCGGCAGTCCCGAGCGCTTCCCACCTCTCGCCCGAGGAAAACCGGTGCAGCTCCATCAGTCCTCAGAACCCCCATCCCGCCTTCCCGCGCTCGGAGCCGGGAGCGGTTTTAAAGTTCAAACCCCCCGCGCTCCCAGCCGTCTCCGCCCAGCTGTGCTTCCCCGCCTCGGTCGCTACCTCTCGGCCATGGGCAGGTCCCGTGCGGGGCTCGGCTCGGCCCAGCCCGGCCCGTCCCGCCTCAGCCGCTCGGCCCGAGCGCAGCCCGCCGAGCGCGGCCCCTCGACCCCCGCGCCTCAC
>VZRS01008847.1:36212-53650 GCA_013398055.1 Ifrita kowaldi
AAAAAAAAAAAAAAAAAAAAACCCAAACCACCAAAAAAAAAAAACCCAAACAAAAAAAAAATATCTGGGGAAAGGAAAAAAAGAAAGTAAAAATGTTTGTAATTGGCACTGTTTTCTAGCAACTGCTCTGATTTAGCTAAACGTAACTTTTAAAATTTGGTCCTACAGAAGATAAGCACACTTTTTATTCTGGCAGGAAATTGTCACTTCCTCTTAAGTTTTAATAGTGTCTTAATGACATCTCTTTTTGTAGGTGTATCATTTCCCCTCCTTTTCACAAGGCCAAGAGAAATCCATAACAGGGGGAAGAAAAAAACCAAACACAAACCAACAACAAAATCCAAACACAACACAACTCCTGCAAACAAGCTCTTCATAACTTTTATGTCTCGAGTTTAAAAAACAAAAACAAACCAAAAAAACAGCACTCTGATAAAGTTGAATGATCTGAAAGATATCTGGATTAAATGCTGAGGAAAGAAAAAAACAACACTCTAAGTGAGCTATCCAAAAATCTGACAGTGGTCAACTGTAAATTGAGAGCCAAGTTTGTGGGTTTCTAGAGTATCCCACCAGTAATTCATTTTAGAAGACAAAAACACCTCTTTTGGAGATTTTTGACAAGTCCTCTGAACAAAAAGCAGACATCTGTAGTTTATTTCTGATGTTTTCTCACCCACAGGATTCAGAAGTTGGAAGCTGCAAAACGCTAAAGCAACTTCAAGACTCTTTCCACTGACCTACATGAAATGCAATCCCTCAGTCTAAAGCCTTTTCCTAATGGATTCCCTGACATGTCCAGAAATATCATAAAATAGATTAATTCAAGCAGTTTAAAAAAAATTAAGAGGAAGGGGAAAAGCACTTTTACAGAGCTTAATAGTGCACAGGAAAGTCATCCCACTTCAGAAAACAGACTTTATCCCCACTTCTCTTTCCACTCATGCACTGATATGTATCCAAGAACTTTGTCTGAACAAAGGATAGCAAATAGATCAACCAAGAGCTTGATGAATGCACTATTTAGTGAACACAGTCTGAAAATAGCACAAAAAAAAAGAAACTGAAAGAAACCGTATGTAGTAAGGATTTAATTAGAAACTTTTTTTTTTTTACTTTTTCTTAAAATCTTCTAGCCATGAGTTCTGAAAAAAAATGGGATTTGGGACATCAGCCACTATATATGCTGTCTTGTAGCAACTGGGAGAGGCATGCTACTGCTCATATAAGGAAAATGTATATACAAGGGATCAAGATTTCCTTTGGGGCTCAAGAGGGACACTATCCTTTCCAAGAGGAATGGCAGCCAGCTGTGGGACACAAAGCCATTGTGGTGAAGTCTACAAAATTACTCATCTCACCTCTGCTGCCTTAATACTATATTACAAGTCAGAGCACAGCATCTTAAGGCTCAGTTTCAGTTTTGAAAAAGCAAAGACTATTCTCATTAGGGATAGCCAAGCCAAAAATCTCTCCTGTGGTAGGTTAAACAGGACAGACTAGAAAGTGTATCAACAGTTAAGAGATACATACAGCAGTTCCCACTGTCTGATCTGAAATAATCCTAACGGGAATATAGCTACTCCCTTCAAAGGGCAGCTTCCTCAAAACCAGCAGACTTTTTCACTGCCAATGCTGAGTCAGAAGCCAGGGAAAGACTTCCCATATTGTCCTCAAGCACCTCTGACCACTCTTGGGGACAAGACACTGGGTAACACAGACAAAAGACTTAGTGACAGTGCAGCACATTAGACTGTCCTTGATTTGCTTCCCAGGCTTTGGGAGTTTACAATGAGATTAGCTCTACAGGGATTTATCTGTCTCCCAATTTCCCTACTATCTCTCCATTCTTAGTGATATTCTTTCTTTGGAAAATAAAAATTAAATACTATCTGGAGCAAGAAAAAAACACAAGTGAAATACGTTTACATTGCATACAGTTGGTATGCAAGTTCTTGTGATCTCTGTATCATGCTCTTTGTACTTTATCAGTAGCTCCAGAGATCAAACTAAGCACTGCCAGGAGATTCAGAGGAACACAGCTCAAAGAGTGATAAGCACAAGACACAGCCTTGAACTGTAGAAGATTTGTTCCTTAGCTAATATAAAGATTAATTTATCTAAGTAGCATCTTCTGAACAAAACAAAGCTTCAGAAACTACATACAGAGAAACTGCTGATGACAAGAAATATTTATCAGACAGGTTAAAGAATGCCTAACTTACCAGTCCTAATATTTCTATTTGTTTCCCTCCATATTGCATCCGAAGAACTAGACCAGATTCTTTTTAAATGCTGACTGAAGTAGGTAACATACTATTCGAAATGGAGACAGCCAATATCCTCCTAGACAGTGCTAAATCAGTACTATTTTCAACCACTTTTACTAAGAGTAAAAAGCTAAAAACAAAAACATACTTTCTGTATTAGTTTAATGGAACTTGAGTTTATTCTAGATAACATCTAGTCTTTTTTGGCTTTGTTATTTTGAAGTTAATCGAGTGCAGGAGAGGAAATACACATTTCTGTGCATTAAAACACACATTTTAATTTGGATTTTTCTATTAGAAAACTTTTAACAATTAATTTGTAAAATCATCCTATGATGTTTTATTTAATGTTACTTGCTCATTTTTGTTGTTATTTGATAATTTTCTTTCCTAAACCCCACTAACCTCTATGATTTCTCTTCTGCCCAGCTCTGTCTTTCCTTAAAAGAAGCTATACACTATTTACCTGTTAATGAGGTGTTACAGCTGAAATTTGAATCACACAAGACTCAGGAAATTCAGAGTTAAGAGTTTCCACAGTAACTTTAACTTGGTCTCCTTAAATACATGCATTACAATAGGTTTTTCTTTTCTCTCCCTCCACTACACCCATCCTCACTGCCTTGTTCTCCCCTGTGGATATGCTTTGGATCCTATTTATCACTTACAGAAGATACTTAAATGTTTCCCACCACTTTGAAGCTGATTCAGGTCTGTTGACCACTAGTCGTGTTGGAAACACTGACATAAGCAAGATTTAAGGACAGTGGGTACAGAGAAGTGAAAGCAGACAGCTGCCTGGCTAGATGGTGTAGAAGGGGAAAAAACGTTAAAAGAAATACAGATTATCTATTCTCAACTTCTTAATACTGTGTTCCATGAAACTGTGAAGACCGCTCTGCACCAACACTGGGGTGTGTGCAGCACATCATTTCCTTTAGTGTTTAAGTGTGGAAGAAACAGAAAAATATCCTTTATTGGAGCCAGCATAGGAGGGAAAGCAACAAATATTACCAACTGCTTTCAAGTCTTTTCTTTTTTGTTTGCAAACCTAGAAAACTTCTGTACCAGATTTCAAACTCTGCTCTTCTGAGTGCCTCCTCCCCCTCCATATCTTCTTGATATACTTAAGATAAACCCTCTGCCTCTTATTATCTAAAGAATATCCCAAGAAGCAGTTAATGCCACCTAATAAACAAATAGTAAGACACTCACATGTGACACTATATATATACTTGACTTCTATGTTCATTTCACCCCCAAGTCAAGCTCAGTTCCTGTTCTGGGGTTCTAAAAATGAAACTATTGAGCATATTGCACTCAAACACACCACAAAGCAGTTCATTTGATCGTGGTTGCCAGATAGCATTGTATATTAATTTATTTTTGTTACTCTAACCACCAGATTTAACCAGTTAGGTGCTTACAACAACGCCAGATGCTATTAATTTATTTACGCAAAGAATTCCACCGCATCCAACACTGACAGTTAAGCTGATTATTCAGTGTTTTCACAGCACCTCCCAAGTCAGGTTCCCAGTCTCTGACAAAGCTCCTGGAAAAGCTAATAATAATGATCTTTTGGTGGGGGGGAAGTAAATTGCACAGTTAAAACCAGGGGAAAGGAAAAAAAAGGAAGAAAAAAATCCTATCTATGGGGTTTTTTTACTTCTTCCAGATAGAAAGCCAGACAAGTTCTGGAACATATCTTACCAAATAGGTTTCGTTAGTTTTTAGGACTCTTCTCATTGTTTCATTCTCTTTCTTTTTCCTCTGGCACCACACAAAACCAGAATATTTTAATAAGATCTTCCTAGTTTATCTAAAGGTAATATTAAAAACCCCCAGTATTTTTTTCCAAAACAAGCTAAATATGAACAGCCATAACTATTTAACGACTGTCACTAGACAGTACTAAGCCTATTTTACAAATTAAAAGTACATGAAGAATCACTTCAATTAAAACTCAATCCACTATTACTTACCTTCCCCTGTTTTTTCTTAGCTACTTTTGACTCACTGACTAGTAAGAGGAAAACAAATATATAATCATACTATACACTGGCAGTTTACTGATGGGCTTTTCTGCTGCTACTGCACGAATTAATAAGTGAGAGATTTTAACATTTACAAATATGACCTAAAGAGCATCATGACAATCCTGTGCTGCACATGAAAAAGTACAGACACTTCTGGCAAATCCAAAGAAACTACTAATTTAAGAAGCTGCAGTTCTCACTGTTTCTGTAGGCGTATATTCAACCTAGAAGCAATGGCAGAGGGGTTAATGAGCCCATTCTACCAGAACCTGCAGCTTTATACTTCATATTGATGACTCTGTTTTCTTTGCTTTTTAAATGCCACAATAAAAGGCTATAAAAAACTGTGCTTCACAACATAGCACAGAATTCACTGCTCACACAAATACAGTTTAGAGAATACTCTTAGACAAACAGGTTTCAATTAGGCAACAATGTTAAATTAACCATTTACTAGTATATTTGCTTAATACAAATTTGCAGGAGTTCAACCCAACACTACATCAAATCATCCCCTAAATAAATATTAACTTCTCAGCAAAAGGCATGTCTGAAATCCAAGTACAAAACTATACCTGCCATGGATCCAGCCATTAATCGATGCACATGACCAGAAATCCCAAGTTGTTTCTTTATTACCTACACAATATGGAACATTTACAGCAGTCAGATATCAGAAAACACAGGGAAAAACACAGCACAAAGTTTATTAGCACATTAGTGCAAACTCTGCAGCAGTTTCCGAGAAATTTATAATGCTACAAATTCAACCCAGAACACTTAATTACTGTTAGAAGAATTTTTTAACACTGCTGCTGTTTCCAATTTCTTATTAAAAACATGAAAGTACTAAAATTCTACTAACAAAGCAAAACAGTAAGTTGAAAGTATTTGTACTGTTCACTTCAGAAACCAGATTAATTGTTTATTTAGTTACCATTAATGTGTGTTAAACAAGGCAAACTGAATACGTAGAGAGCAAAGGACACTGAACAAAGTTGAAAAGTAAGAAGAGTCAATTTTCTTACATGCACATCATGTGAAACACTCCCATAAAGATTTTAACTGGATTTAAAAAAAAAAAAAAAGGAAAAAGAAAAGAAAAAAAGAAGAAATAAAAAGGAAGAGAAAAAGGACAAACATTTCAGAGCAAGAACTTGCTAAGTTAATTACGGCCTGGAAGGTAGTTAGAAATTAGTTTCCAGGCTTTTATCAAATAACCGAGACTTTCACTTTCTGCTATAAACATCATTTCATATCTTCCTCCTTTAAGAATTTTTTTTTCTTTTACATATCCATGCAAAATATTGTAAAGGTTTCTGGTCAATGAATACATAAAAGAAAAGTGCTGTGATGCTGACACAACTGGTGTCTTGAAATTGATTCATAAATAATTTCAATTATAAAGCATGGCATGCAGTCTTTTATTCCACAGCACATAAAACATGCACAGATCAACAGCATTCATGATTACAGCACAAAAAAGAGAACCTACAAAACCCATTACAGTAACTTCTTTGCATCAGTCTTCTGAAATTTACTCTTAGGGAAGGGAATGACAATTTCCTATTGTCTTCAGTAAATATTGTACCATTTACTTGGCTGGGTACTAAATCTGACCTTTCAAACATGAAATTTCTTCTCGCTAATAGCAAAATGGTATTTTTTACCACAAACAGCAATATTTAAAAACATGTTCATGCTAAAAACTGACCTCCATTAGATGTTGCAAGGATTTATTATGAAAGGGTAAATGCAGGAAAACACAAAGGAATCCACAAATCTTGCAGAACCCTGAAATGAGCATTTTTATCTTCAAGGTCGTTTTTATCTACAGCCTGACATAATAATTTGTCAGGTCAAACATAACAGTCATACCCAGACAGACTTTCAAGTTTAAGTCATTCTATCCATCGAGTACTAGGAATTCCAACATAAATATAATAAAGATGTTTCATTTTTTCCTACATTATTCACAAAGGGCTACCTCATAGCAATACAAATAGCAGCAGACTTTAAGACACCTTTTATTTTCATTAAAAGAAAGGGTATTATTCTCAACAACACAAACATTTAGAAATCGATGTGAATTTCTTTTTTCCTTAAGCAACATTGCAAAAACTTCCCTGTTGCCCTGATATTTTTAATGAGTAGGTTCTGAAAAAATTAAGCAACCTCTAGAAAAGAAGCACAGCTATTTAATAAGACACAGAAGTTCCAGTGTTAGTTTCAATCACTCAAGTCTGTATTCATTGCAGGCAGAAAAAAAAAGAAAAGGAAAACAATAAATTCAGCTACCTTTTTATATTGGTCAAATGCCATAAACTGAATAGCGCCATAAGGGAAGATTCTAATCATCATTGCCCCATTTCCTTTATACAGCCCAAGGTAGCCTTCCTTTTTGGGGACAGCACGCAACGTAGAAAATACTCCTGCAGCAATACAAAAAGAGGTATTTAAAACCGTGGGAAAGGAAAAAAAATCAGGGAAATGCTATTGTAAAGAAAGTAAGCATATAAAGCTAAGCCTGCATTATGCTGCTCATGTAACTATGGAAAATCCACTTTCACTGCCCAAACACTGCTGGAAGGGCAAGGCTTAAGTTTTATTAGCCTTCTCATCTCCCAGACCCAGTGAACCTCTGCACTCAGGCCCCAGGACCTGCCCAGATTGTGAGCAACCCTACTGCAGATGCCAGTATCCACCCACAGCAGCTAATGACAGTAACACGAGGGAGGCAACCGGCTGACTTGCAATTCAGTCAATTCTAAATAAATAAATATCTAAATACTTTAAAGTCTAAAACCATGGCAAAACAATCTGATATTGCTATAAGATATATTGCAGATTAAATGCCATCACTGAGGAAATCAAGTAAACATGTTGAAGACTCTCATTAATTACAACTTAAACATCTCACACTCTTTGTCTCAGAGTTGTTGCAACAAGAAGCAATCCTGCTCCCTTTTAATAGGTGGGAAATAATGCAAGATCACACAAAGTTTGGCAAAACCTATAGTTTTACTATAAACATTAATTATGCACAGTTGCTGTCAAATTCACTTCCTACTTTGATTTTATAAAAGAATTAGCTGTGACAGTCAAACAGTTTTCTTTCATATGCAACTACTAAATAACTAAGAGTAGAACATGAAAAAGATACATTTATCTTGCTTGCAGGCAGGAAAAAAAGAGTAGCTGACAAACTTTCATTTGAAGTTTAAACCAAACAAGTAATTATTAGTTTCTGAGGTTCTAAGAATATGAATAGATAAGTGCACCTTATTAATATATCATTGTATGTGAATATACTATTACGTATTTTATAGTAAATTTATTTTTAAGATGTCATGCTTATTATATGCATCTGAACTTACTTATGCCAAGACTAGAATTTCTCTCTATCCTGAAACGATGAGTTACTGTTCCTATTTCCAAAACATACGCTCTGAGATCCACATGGCACAAACTCCACAATGCAAAGGTATAAAAACACATAGTGAGGACTTTGATGAGCTGACCCATCGTGTCTCTGCACTTACAGGTACCTCAGCCACATAATTCTCCTTTTTTGCCTACATGTAACATGGACACGCATTCAAGTCAGACACATTTCAAATAATCAGCATCATATCTGACTCCCAAAATAGGGAAGAACATAAGATTTTACTTGCCAACTATGGCACAGTACAAAGCAAATTGAAAATGAGGATTTAAAATCTCAGTCAAACCAATTATTTTACCCTTCAATTCTTAGGCTGCAGACTACAGTGTATACTTGGGTTTGTACTACTACAACACATTGCTTGTGTTTCCCTTTTTGCCACAGTGAATATATATCCACTGAATTTTATGATTTAATGATACATTTTATTTTTCCAGCTTTTAAAAAAATTATCTTTAGTGTCTAAGTTAAAAACAAGTTTAGTTACATGCAAAATTAGCCAACTCTTTTTTTTTTCCCCTGACAATTGCAACCCTTAAGTTTTGGGGCAGAAGTTATGACATATTTCAGTAACATCTGACATAAATTGCTCAAATACTCCGCACAAGAGGGCACTGTTACGGCCCGCAGAGAACAGTTCTGGACACGTGAGTTTGCTCTCTCACCATGATGCAACACAGATGCCGAATGCAGATTATCTGCACCTTACACCAGGCATAAACCTCCTGCTCTCTCCAATTCCCACCAGCCACGCCACTGTTTGAAAATCAGGGATCCCCACGGCCCCTGGGAACTGGCACCCACTACAGTACAGTTTTTACCAAAATGATCCAAGCTTTGAAGCTGTGACTACCAATCTGCTGGCTTCTGTAAGGAGAAGATCAAGCCTAGCTCTTACATGCCTTACTGAGGATTATTCTGACATCTGTCTCTAATACATCAACTGATACCACAACTTACACTGGGCTTTGTTTTTCTTTTCAAACAATAACAAAACATGGCACAGAGCCTGAGCAGACAGATACAACCTTCTGTCTGATGAGCACCTTTTTTATCAGCCTCATCACTGAGTAAATCAATGTACCCAAAACCACACACATTGCATTTAAAACCAAAAATTAGACACATAGCAGCCATCTTACCTAGATGTTTGTAATGGTGGTTATGAGCTTGCAGCAAAATCTTTACTCGATCCAGTGGTGCAGTAGTTGTTTTGGCACAACATCCTGCAACACCTTTCCAAGACAGAAACAGAAAAGTCACAGAATACAGAAGCTCTTTAGGTTAGCAGCTAAATAAGGGATTTTTCTAACGCAGTTAACTCAGTCAGAAACTGGAAAAAGTCCCAATGACAAGTAAACAGTTTCTATTAGATGCTACAAAGCCCTTGAAGCATTAATGAAACATTTAAGCTACTTTTCCTGTTTACAGAAACCCAGGCCACTGTCTGTCTCAGCTGCTGAGGTCATTGCAAAAGGAACTTTCCTGAAAGTTACTCAAGAGTGTTCCATCCTGTTTCCTCCTTCCCTTTTGCGGGAAAATAGCCCTTGCTGATCTTCCCAAGGAGGTGGGCTAAGCGTCGGCCCGTGTACCCTGCGCTACTTCAGAGAGCGAGATCCAACAGAGAGTGCGGCATGATGCAAAAACTTTAAATAAACACAACCTTCTCCCACCCCCAGCAAATCAGAGAGCGGAAACAACTGGGAAGAATATAGGAAGAAGCAAGAGGCTTTTTCTCTAAGAGGTTACTGATGCGGCATTGTGTTTGCCAGGCTGCCTCGCCACTTCACACCACCTTCATCTTCTCAACAGCAGCCGCAACAGTCTGAGGACACGGATAACCCACCCTTCCCGAGTACCCTAACGAGGGTTTGGCTCTGGGAACATGTAACTGGCGGCTGACCGGGGTTCCTCGCTGGTTCTGACACACGTGCGAGTCACTGACGTGCACCGCGTCACCCACGTTAGTCCATTAGGGGAAAAAGGAAAAGCGAGCTCCTTGCTTCCCCAGGTGACCAGACTCGGCAGCAGTTTTACCGGGGACAGCGACACGAAAGTCCGCCGCCCCCCGCCCGAGGCACCCACCTCCGGCGATGAAGGAGCGCAGCCAGTAGAAGTCTCGGTGCGCTGCGGCCGGGGGCNCGGCCAGGCCGCCGGGCCACGCCGCGGCGCCTGCGGATCGCGTCAGAAACCGGGCCGCCCCTCCGCACCCTCTCCGCGGGCAAGGCCCGGGTTAACCCCGCCGGAGCCGCTGCAGGGGCCGCTTTGTCACGCCTTACCTGCTCCGGGGCACGATGAGGCGTGGAACCGGTTTGTTAGTGCCCCCGGCGATCGATTGCTGCTCCTTCAAAATAGTCATCCACTCACTTCGCGAACAAATACATATATTTAGACCTATGGGTGCACATACCAAAACCTAAATTAAGCTCTAATTAGGTTATACAATAAAATATATCGATTTTTTTTAGCCATTTAAATAGCTACTTAAACTTCGTGCTAGAACATTAATATTTCGTCTGTCTACCGTTATAGTTTCATACTCAGAAAAAATACTCTCTATGATTATTTGTATGCAAGTTTCAAAATGCATCACAAAGGGAAACAGATACTGAAAAAAAAAAGATGAACATTCGTGGTTTTAGAATTAGGAAGCTCAAACACAGCAGCATTCTGCAGCTGACAATATTTTTGACAATTTTTTAGGTTTTCTGTGATGTCTCTCTTGCATACACTGCATAGGGCTTTCCAGGAGGCATTTGAACTTCTGTTTTCAGCTCTTGAAAAAAAAAAACCACAGGTGCACCTTCTGAATGCTGGTGCAAGGAGGGAGAGCATACCTGACGCCGTCTGGTGAGAAAGCTCATGCTGTCAGCTTTACCCTTAGTTTTCTGCAGTTACTCACCTATTCCTCATATACTTTTTGCCCCATACATCTTGATGTAGGTTTCAAGTATTTCATATACCAGTATGGCTTTTTAAAAAATTAGTCTTCTAACATGAAAAAAAACAGTTAAACAGATCTCTATGCTTGCACAAGTCAAAGGAATCACTTTCCAAGCAAATCACCAGAATATTTTTGCTTCTTGCTTGTGTCAGATTGCCTTCAAGAGAAGTTACTAATTTTTCCCTTTAATAGATAATATTCCTTAAAATTAAGCATGCTTCAGAATCAAGAAAACTTCATTTTGCTCTGTTTGATCACTGCATCATTTATATAGTTGGGAAATGGCTGTTACAATATTCATGTTTTCCAATAACTTTAAAAAATTAGATTTCTTCTGGAAAACATGAAATAAGTCCTTTATAGGAGAAAACTCTCAAGCCTTTTTACCTTTCATAATAAGCCTGCAAAATTAATATTTTTTGTTGAAGTTATTCTGATTCTTAAGTCTCTAATGGAAAGGCAAGTGTTGTGTGAGTTATTGAAGCAGGTTCTTTAATCACTGTTGATGCCATTTTCTCCACCCACTTTGTATTCTTTTTGGGTTTCTGCTCAGGAAAAGCCTCCTCCCACCACAGCAACCATACCGTGTTAACAGCTCCAGCTGTAGGAACCTAATTTATCGATTTCACACAGAAAAGCATTGCAACTGCACTAACAGCTGAAAGTCATCAAGTTTCTAGAGTTTCACCACAGACTAGAAAAATCAATAATCACATAGATGGGCTGTTACTTCTCTTAGCTACAGGCAAAATATTTCAAGAAGATGCTTTTTCAACCCTCATAATTTAGGGAAGTGTGCCCCATGCGTGCATACTGTTTAGGAAAGCAGTAAAAAACTTGCATTACAAAACTAAACAGAACATCTTGTATAGATATACTAACACACAAAGGAATTCAGCAACAAGCTTGATGTGCATGGCTTTGTTGGGATTTTTTAAAAACTTGCTGGTATAAAGTGCTCTCAAGTTGTTTTTTCTTCATTAGCCTCTGTAGTAGCTCATTTGCACCTTCAAATTGTAACATTCTCCCAGCTGTTATTTCATCTTTTTATCTTGAAGTGTTTACACTTTTCACAGAGTTTCTCTGGTGACATCTCTTTTATGACCCATTCTTAAAAGTCATCAGCAATTTTAATGTCATTTGGGTTATACTCATGTGTGACACTATGTCATCCTTCCACAGTAAATCAACAGTTAGTAGGGGAAGACATTAAAATTACAGTACTCAAGAACAAAGCTACAAATTCGAAGAAAAAAAAAATGAAGCAGGTAGGTAGTTTTAGCAATTGTTGCAATTTATTCCTGATTTTTTTGTTGTTAAAGATACTTGGTTTTCTAAACATATTTTAAATATATATTAATTAAAATAGATTTTCAAGGCTCAAACTCTCCTCCTAGTAGTGGCTACTAAAAAGACTATTTTCAGTGCTCTTAAAATGCTGGTGTACACCAAGCCCTATTTTGGGATTGTTGTACAAATTACCCTCAGGTGTCACATTTCTCTGGACCATAAGCTTTTAAGTCTTCAGACTTGCTTCTGGTCTTTGCTAATTAGTGATCTGAAGTAACATCTGTCTAGTTGCCTGTTTATTTACCCGAAACCATATCTAAGGACATCAGAAGTACATAACTTTCCCCACATGAGACTCATTCCTCTTCTGACACAAAAATCACAGCTTGCAGATTATAAAGACTGTAGCAAACCTCAGTTCCTTGGCACTGTACTATCTTAAGCTCTCTATCTCTGTCAGCAAGTAGACAGAAGTGCTTCTTCCTGAGGGGAGCAAGGAGCCAGGTATGACCACAGCACAGGAAGTATCTTCACCGACAGGGCACAGTCCTGCACAGCAGGACACTGGGAACAGGCTCCAGCCTCGGTCACAGGGAGGGCACAAAACAGGTCTATGGGGCATCTAGAGAGGCAAGAAAGACAGAGAAAATAAGACTTAAAACAAGGCGGGAGACAAACCTAAGCTTCATCTAGGAACCAAGTCCAGACAGTACACAAGACCAGCAGCAACACCCAAAGTAAGCACACCTACACCTTAGCTTAGACAGAGAACAATAGGCTAGCCAGGCCTGAGCTTAAATGGAGTTCCTGGGCCCACAAATCAGGTGTGTGGGTGGAGGCCCCAGGTGAGGCTGGTCAGGGCCATTAAGCCTTGTTGACACCCTCAGGACCCTGAGAGACACTACCCATACCCTGTCAGTGAGGTCTTTAATGAACAGAAATATTTGACTCATCAGAGTTACCGAGTCTGCAAATACAGTGGGTGCCAAATTTCTCTGACTAAGCAGGCCTCTTCCTTTTTTCATGTGCCAGGAAGAGGTGTGCCCTATGTGACCCCTGTACCACATAGCTTACTGCAAAAGTACAGTAGACTTGAAGCATCCAAAACTGTTGGGCCTGTACATGCGTATTAACCATGTCTCCCCAGATGTCGTATTTACCAGCAAGGCACTACACAATCATTCTGCTGTCATGCTTCATATTACTCATGCACAACCATGCAGTGAAGTAAGGACCAAGATTTCCAGTGAAAATAGAAACTGGCATCAAACTGCTGTCCACTGCAGATCAGGAACATCTGTCAGGAAATATTTAGAATAAATGCAATGGGCCTGTATAATGGGTATCAGAAGATGAAATCTTAGTCCGTTCTGGCCTTAATCACATAAAACAGTGTTAACACTTAAAGTATCTCTGTTCAGTGTGCCTACAAATGTTAACCTGTTTTCAGTGCCAGTCAGGCAGGTAGATACTATCTACAGAACCAGGGCCAAGAAAGACTAAATGAGGAAGTCATTGTCAAAAACACAAACAGAATTCAAGAGTTTCTGCATTAAACTCATGTTGTTTGAGTCTTTTCTTTTTCAGATAGTGCCAACTAACAATGCTGTGGGTGCTTTATCTGATCATCTGTATTACAAATCCAAAGGCATTAACAGTGTTTGGCCTGTGTTCAGCTGGGTTCACAGGCACAGCACCCCACATCAGTGTGGCACACAGGTTCCTAGGTCACATCTGGGCTGTGAGCAGGCTGGTCACTTTGTGACACTGGAGTCTGAGCTAATAAACGTGAGGGAGGCTTCGGTAGAAAGTAGAAGCTGTAATCCACATTTTGTAATCACACGAGCAGACAGCTCTAATGTTTCAGTATCATCTTTCCACTATGAGGGAAACAGGGCTAGCTAAGATAGGCCTGGTTAGATCAAATCTGTCCCTCAAAAAGCAGTTTAGGTGTCTTTGTAGTGTAATTCTCAGAGCTTTTGGTTTGTGAAGGGCTAAAGCTCAGCATCAATGTAACCTTTCTTAGCTTGAACTGATGCTGTGCCTGTTGCACAGGTCTGATCCAGATGACTCTGTGGGACTAATTTAGGTACAGCATACCTCAACAGTTCTATTTCCAGGGTCAAGGCCCTGAGGGCCTAATAATGGACCTGACCAGCTGCACCTGGAGTCTCCACCCACATCTTTTGCCCATGGGCCCAGGAGCTCTATTTAAGCTCAACCCTGTCTAAGCTATGGGCCCTGTTTATTTAGAGCCTTGGTTTAGGCTTGGTCCTTTTTAGTCTGTGTGAACTCTGTTCAGCATTCACTTAGGTTATGTGTATTTGTTGTTGCCCTATGGGTCCCCAGACCGGCTTGTGACCTACAGATTGAGTTCTTAGTTTAACTTCAGACCTATCTCATCTCCTGAAAGCTGTTTTATTGCCTGGCCTTATGTCTGAACGCAGATGGTGCCCCTGGGCCTCTTCTGTTTACCCTATGTGTGTACAGTGGGGCCAGGTGCTGGCTGGTGAGGTCCTTGTCCTGCTGGCTGTTGTGTGGAGCTCTCTGTCTCCCAGGGAGCAGCTGCCCCTCACAGCTCCCTCATGCTCACCGCGGACTCGAATTTTGCCAGAACTGCCTGCAATGCAGAACTATTCACAGGTTTATGCACTTTATTACTTTGTATAATGTTGTTCAGTTTTATTCTTTCTGTACATAGGTGTGAACTTGCGTTTTATTCTGGAGAATAGCATTGGGATAGGAGCACTGTATCAGATCAAAGGTCCACCAGCTTAAAACTTTACTCAGAAAAATAGCCAGTGACATGTACACAGGGAAGGAGGCTTGGGTAGCATACAGGGCGCTTAGTTCACTCTTCCAGCTTCAAGTAGTGTATAGCTAAAATAGTACTGCTATGTTGTGTGGTTTTGATTAAACTTTCTTCCATTAATTTTGCTTTAAAAAAAAACCCCTCTGAAGTGTTTTGCCTCTTCACTGTGCTGTAGCAATGAGTTCTGTGGTTTAACAGGTTGTATGAAATTCCTATCTATGTTCTGATCGCACATTTGATATATTGCCTTGATATCCTCTACTTCAGAGGATATCAAACAGTTATTGTTTCTCTAAACGCTCATTGAGTGAATGAGTATCTCTCTCTGATATTACTTTCCATGCTGGTTTTGTTTTTACAGTATATTGGTTGGGTTTTCATCCAGATTGCTGCCTTTCTAGGATGAAAATATTGGTGCATTTGGCTGCTCCATGTGCTTTTGGGTACACTTGCTGTGTTCTTTTGTGTCTTTTGAACTTCCCTTTACACCTTTTAAGCAAACCAGAACTGCATGTTATATTTGAGATGTAAGTGGACGCGAGATCTGGGCTAAATAATGATGGTGTAGGAGTGTTTCCTGTTCAGTTCTCCCCTTCTTTTGTAATAATGCCCAACACTGTGCTTGAGCACACGGAACAGCTTCACTGGAGCACCTGTCATAGTATCAGGATCTCTATTTTGAATGGTAGGAGTTAAGTTAGATGTTGTGATTTCCATGTTTCCCTCCATTTGCCTCACTTTGCATTTTAGTGAAAGGATTTCATCCACCATTTTGTTGCTCAGTCAGTCATTACTCTGAGATCTTTTTCCAAATATTTATGCTCAGCTTGTCTTGGTAGGCTGAGTATCTTACTGTTGCCAGAAAAGATTATGACCTGGTGCTATTTGCTTTCCAGGTTGAAAGACCTCAGACCATAAGCACACAAGTCTGTAGGTGTGAAAATGAACAATTGTTAGTTCTTGTTTGTTTCCTAGCCTTTAGCATGTTTTTAATGGAGCTGTAATTGCGTGTTGATGCTTGGGTGCTCCTATTAACCTGCTTATTCTAAATAAACCTTGGCCCTCATTTCTTTTTGCTTCCCTCCAAGTTACTAATTTCTTGCTCTGCATTTTATTCAAGCCCACAACTTCCAACTCATTGCCATCTTCCCAAGAAACATATTCTGATTGTGTGAGGTTTTATCATCAAGTTCTAGTTCCTTCAACTTCTGCTGCCTGCAGCAGTTTGAGAGCAATAGTTCTTTTACCTCTCAAATCACCTATTATTTTATTTTATAAAAATAACTTGTGCTACCTTATCTTTTAGCAGAACGAGTCTTTGGAATGACATAAGTCTTGATATCCAGCCCTGAGGAGGAGATGGTATGGTTACACCCAGCAAAGAGAACTTGTGCACTGCTGAAATTCCCTGCCACTGAGGGCAACTGTTCAAAATTCAGGTGTCTGTGGTGTAGGTTTCACCTTGTTTCATCTGAAGTGTTTGTGAGCTTGGCTAAGATTCCCAGACTGTATTCCTCTTTCACTGCAAGGACATGTAGGGTAGGTTGGAAGAGGATAGAGGTACAAATTGCTGATAGGCTACTTACCCACTGTCACTGAAGAGCAGCAGTGACAAGGAGTTGTGCAGATCTGTGCCACTGCTTCCCCTTTATCACGTGTCACTTAAACCAGCAAAATGTTGGCATTTAAAGCTTCTCTAGGAATGGATGGATGTGGACAGTACTGCTCCCTTGTGTGTAGCAGAAAAGCCTCTCTGCAGGCTCACATTTGACTGGGTTGGTTCACAGCTGAAGTGTTCTATATTATAACAGCTACGGACTTAATGAAGCCTTTCTAAAAAAAGTACTGCTTGGGTATATTGTGTCACACATCCCATTTCCATGTCTGTTTTTCAGTCTGAAGAGATGTTAGATTTGGTGGTCTGCTTTTCACAAAAGGCTGTGGTGATAGTGAGTGGTGGAAGAAGTCAGTCAGTGGACTGACTCTTCCTCTTACTACAACATTTTACTCACCCGTTTCCCTCTGGGAAGGAGCAGCAAATATCATCAGTGGCTCTTAATGGATGAGGTGGGGGGATGGGGAAAGAGCAAGGCTCATAGTTTACATCCTTGCAGGAGGGAGAGGGTGGCTCAGCAGATCTTCCTTCTCAGCCAGCATCTTCCCCATGCTTCTGGGGGTATTTGGTCCACGCGTGGGTTGGCCGGGGCCTGATGGACGCTGGTGTTTGAGGGTCCTCCTGAATGGCACATGTAAGGGGAAGGGGGTTTGGCCCCCAGTGAGCCCCTCGCCCGTCACGGCTGACCAGGCTTTCCCTCCTCCAGGATAAAAAGAAAAGGGATTATTTTATAGAGTGCCACCACCGTGGCTGACCGGGAGGTATGCGGCGTCAAACTACAGCCTCCGCAAGTAACGGGATAATTTGCCTTTTCTCTTATTACCGTCATTTAATTTATTTTTTTGTTGTTGTTAAATACCCCCCGGCATTACCAGCCTGGCACGCGGATGGCGGCTCTTGTGGGCAGCCGTGGGGGCACCGCCGCCGCTCTCCCTGTCCCCGGGGCCGTGCCGGGTCACCCCGGGGCGCGGGGACGTGGGTGGGGTGTGGGGGGCGGCGAATCCCGCTCCGGCCGCGGGGATC
>VZRS01008851.1:0-13051 GCA_013398055.1 Ifrita kowaldi
GGCGCGGGGGCGGTTCAGTTCGCTCCTCCCCGGCATGCACCAGGCACGGCGGGCCGGGCACGGCGCCGGCACTGCCCGGGCGCTGCGGGGCGGCCGCGGGAGCGCANCCGCGGGAGCGCACCCGGCGGGAGATCGGGGGGATCGCCCGGCCAGGGATGGGGCCGGCACACGGAGAACGCGCTGCCCGCTGCGGGTGGTTCGTACCGAGCCCGGCGGTGCCGGGCTGCGTTTGCGCGACGAAAAGCTGGCCAGGCTGAAAACCGCAGGCACCGCGGCTCGGGATGAGCCAAGGGAGGAGGGGAGCGCCTGCCAGGCGGTCGCTGGGGCTCCCTGGGACACAGTTCATGTCTGCAGGGTCATTCCCGTCAGCCCGAGTCCCAGGACATGAAATGGGGAAACGTGTCCCTGCTCAGTGCTTGGGCACTTCACGGTGTCCGGAGTGCCCGGTGGGGACTTGGAGGGAGCAGCGTGCGGTGGGGGGCCCGCTGACAGCTCTGGGGTAGGTCCGGTGTCAGTCATGAGATGGGGCTGCTCACCAATCCAGCCCACGGCCCCACATCCTTGCAGACACCTGTAAGCCCCTCCGGCCCCCCAGCAGTGATCCCCTTTCCCCTGCTCTTTTCAGACGAATCCCCCCTCTGTGTGTCTGGGATCATGTTCTGCCCCTGCTGTGACTGTGCCTGCTGCCCTTCCCTGCCTTATCATGTTTTTGTACAGATCCCAGGTACAATAAACTGCTCAAATATTTGCAGAGATGTCCTTGTGCTGCCAGAGTGGTGAGCTCCTCTTGTTTGGTTGGGGGGTGGAATCCAGTGTTGCTGTGATTTCCCAAGGGAGCACCGACACCACCACAGCCCCAGTGTGGGGCCGGACAGGAGGCATAGGACCGGACACTGTGGGCTTGCTGTGGAGCCAAGCTTGGCCTGAGAGCGGCCATGGGCACAACAGAACAGCAGGGCCTTTGGGGTGACACCTCACAGGGCAGGGAGCTCCAGCACCCTGGGGTGTGAGGGAGGCACCATCTTTTTGGCTGCAGGGTGACAGAGGCTGCACTGGTGGCTCCTGTGGGACCTCGTGCGTGGGTGGCGCTGTTCGAGGTCACCCCACAGCTCTGCAAGCCTTTGGTGTAAGCAGTGCTTGGCAGTGCCCCCAGCCCTCCTGTGCCTGGGAGGTTTGGAGCGGCTGTGTCCGTCTCTTCCCTGCAGCACCGCCTGTCACCCTCCGGCGTCACCCCGGCACCAGGCACCGCTTTGCCCCAGCACGGCTTGGGCTGGGCTGTGGCAGCAGCACCCCGAGGCCACATGGCACCGACGGGGACAGTGCCTGCCTTGTTGCTGTCCCCTCGAGGCAGGCGGTGGTGGCCGGGGTGCAGTCCCCGCTCCAGCCAGGCTCTTCTCCTCCCTCCTGGGCGGGGAGAGTGGACAGGAGATAAAAGGGGGACCAGGGCCAGCTGGAAGCTGCTGAAAGCTGCTGGGGCCGGGAGCGAGGGAGGACGGCAGCGAGGAGAAGTGCGGTATCAAGGGCTCGTTTTCGCGGGGGAGAGGGCTGGGGATTGGGGGCACATCCACCCTGACCAGATCCTGCATCTCCCTGTTCCTTCCCCAGATCATCCCTCCCAGACCCATATCCTCCCCCCTGCCCATTAAATGTGCTGGATACTAGAGGAATGGGGAATATCTTGGGGTGGGCAGGGTTAGGGGGCTGTGAGAGGAAGGGGCTTCAGGCAGATGTTGGGACGCAAGGGCCTTAAAGGCTCTGTGTACCCCCCAAAGCACTTTGTGGGGCATCGAGGACTCTCAAGGTGACTTGAAGGTGAAACCATCTCTGTCCCAGTGACTGCTCACTGGTGGCTGAGATGATGAGGGCTGTATCCGTGCTCTCTTCTGGGGTAAAGACAGCCCTCTGTCTGGGGCTGGGTTTGTTTTGTGATATCAGAGAAGTGGAGAAGGCCCATGGGAGGAGGAGCACCTTCATCTCTTGATGTATGGAGTGGATGTTCACTGCCAGGGGAGAACAGGATGCTCTGGCACTGGGTGCCCACAAAAGATGGTAGCAAGGAGCTGGGTGCTCCAATTCCCCACCTCATCCCCCTTTCCTTGCCCCCTGGGGTGGGGGTCCTGGCTCCCAGGGCCAGAACCAGGCCAACACTGCCCACCAGTCCTTGTCTGCCCTGGAGCAGGGTGCAGGGAGACGGTTTGGGGTTGCAGTGGATCTGGGAGGAGAGTAACACCCCGTGTCCCCCTGCCAGGGCCGGGGTCCAGGATGGGGCTGCTGGTGCTGGCCCTGGTCACCTGGCTGGGGCTGGCCGCGGCCTCTGAGGAGGCGGCCAACAGCAGCTGGATCTGCCAGGAGGCACCGGCATGGACCATCAATGGCTCGAGCCCCATGGAGGGGGCGGCAGGGCAGGTGACGGTGGTGGCCCTGCTGAAGGCCAGCTGACAGTTCTGCCTGAGGCAGGCCCACAGGTGAGCCCCGCTCCGCCTCCCCACAACAATCCCCGCCGCCTCTGGGCGCACGGCAGCCCCCTGGGCCGGCAGCCCCTCCCAGCGCCTGCTTCCCACAGCCTCGGGGGCCTGCGGGACCGGCTGGCCCGGCAGGGCATGGCCGATGTCCGCTACATGATCGTCAACGAGAAGGCGCCGCTGTCCCGCGCCATGCTGCCGGCGCTGGAGCGCCATGCCCCGCCCGGCGTCCCCGTCTTCCAGCCGGAGCAGGAGGACCCTGACGTCTGGCAGGTCCTGAGGGGTGACAAGGACGACTTCCTTGTTTATGACCGGTGAGTGTTCCCCGATTTGCCTGAGGCTTTTCTGGGCATCACAGAGCGTTTGATGGGCTTCCAAAATCTCCCCTCATGGCTGGGCTGGGGGTACTCCAGACCCCCATTTTGAGCCGGGCCATGACTTCTCTCCTCAGGTGTGGCCGCCTGGCTTTCCACATCCAGTTGCCCTTCAGCTTCCTCCACTTCCCGTACGTGGAGGCAGCCATCCGCTCCAGCCACATCAAGGACTTCTGTGGCAACTGCTCCCTCTACCCCAACACTACCCAGGAGGTAAGAGCTGGAATGCTCGCTGGAGCCGGGATGCCTTCTGTCCTCCGGCACTGCATATCAGCAAAAACAATCTTATCTCCGTGTTCGGGAGAGGCTCCAGATCGGCAGCTGCCCTCGGCTGTGTTTGAGAGGGAAGGTGATGAAAGGTCTGGAATAAGGGCACTTAAATAGGTCAGAGCTTTCCAGTTGAAAAGGAATTGACTAAAGGGGTCATATCCCAGGTCTGGGAATGCTAACTAGGACTGTTCTGATGTAAGAAAGGGGCAGGCAGTGGATGCAGAGGTGGCAAGCTCAGAGCAAAGAGAAGGATGTAGCTCTGAGCTTGGAAGGTGATTAGTCACTTCCCAGGAGAAAAATACATCCAGAAATACTGAATGCAATGTCCCTTTTCTGGACCATAGACAGCTTGAGCCAAGGGACGCAGGTGTAGAGGCTTGTGCCCTGTGTGCTCCAGCCTCTCCTGTCCTCCCTGTGCCCTGGTCAGGGCTGGAGAGCCTTTGCTCTGACCCACGGTTTTCTGTACGATGGATGCTGGTCTGCCTTCTTCCCAGCTCAGAGCTGTGCTCCCAGGCTTTCTGCAGGGCTCTGTGGGCTCTCACATACCACACCAGTCCTTGTGTTACTTTCCTCAGGCTAATAGTACCATGGAGGGCCCTGCAACCACGAGCTCACCTCCTGAACACGAGGGGATGGAGTCAGAGACCCCCATCCACCAGCACAAGCTCCCCCATCCTCACCACCATCACGAGGTCAGCAGCGAGAGAGACACAAACCCAAGTGAGGACCACAAACCTGCTACCCATGCTCACCACCACCATGGAGACCATGGCCAGCTCCATCACAAGGGGAGGAAGCAAAAGGAGGAGGATGAGGATTAAACCAGGCTGGGCAGCCTCGCAGAACCCAGTAGTGTGCAGACCACCCTAACTCACTTCACAGAGGCATGGAAGAACTTGCTTTGGGCTGCTGGTCACCAGCAGCGCTGGTTTAACAGCTCCCTCCAGCATCCCCTGTGTGGGTTGCACTCCTAGGCTGTGATAGAGATGGAAATTCCCCTTGGATCCTGCTCAGTGCTGCATTTTCAGCCCCATGGCTCAGTTCTGAGCCTTCCTCTGCCAGTGCCTGCCTTTCTGTGCTCAATGAAGCCCGCCGTGCAAACCAGGAGGTCCCTGGTCACTGCTGGCTGACACTGCACAGAGCAGCAGGGTGGGGGTGGAGCGGCCAGAGCTGGGATGGGAGCAGCGCTGTCGGCACCCTCTGTCCATCTAGACACCCATGGACGTCCTGGAATGCCTGGGTGTCCTGCCCAGGGAGCGAGGGGAGGGACTGTGTGCCCCACAGGACGTGGTCCCAGGGGTTGAGGGCATGAGGAGCGGTGGCATGTCGCAGGTCCCCATGGTCCAAACCCTGTACCCCCACAGCCGTCACATGCTGGGCACCCCCCAGACCGTGCACACGGGTATGTGCAGTGGTGGTGGGTGGCCGCAAGATGGTGGCCTTGTCCCCTCTTGGAGACCCAGGGGCTGTATCCAATGGGCACAGCCCGAGGAGGACAGGGTGAGGATCCGGAGGTTTCTCCTGGGGGTAAGCGAGGCGGGAGGGCAGTGTGGATATCCGGAGTACGAATAAAACCTCTGTGAAGTGACCACTGCTCAGTCTGGCCTCTGGTGGGCCCAGAGAGGGTGAGGGCCTTGCTCAGCGCTGGTCTGTGCTCTGGGCACAGGGAGGGACACAGGGCTGGATGTAGACCCCATGATGCAGCAGCCGGTGATGATTTACATCCCCTGAGCAGGAGCTGGAGGTAAAGGGGTTGAAGACCGAAGAGACCCCATCTCTTCCTACCTTCTGGCTGCCTCCCAGGATGGGAGCCCAGGATATTAACACTGTGCTGCTTGGAGGATGTTTGGCTTGGTACCTCCATGCCTGGCTTGTGGGTGTGATGTTGGGGTGCCTGCTCCAAGCTGCTGCTTGTTCCCACATGCAGTCCAAAGTCACGATGGGCATCTTGTCCCCAGTGCCCAGACCAGTCCCCACTGCAGGCACATTGTGGGGCTCCCCAGCCCTCAGGCAGGTGAGTGCTGTTTTCCTGGCAGGCAGTCATGCCTGCCTGCAGCTTGTGGTGCCCCAGGCCTGTCTCTGCCCTTTACTCCAGCTCCATCCATCATCCCACACTGCCCCACTCAACACCTCTCCAGGCCCCACCACCTGAGTGGTGAGCAAAGAGATGTTTTTCTGCTCAGCGTTATGTGGTGGTGTGTGCTGCTGCTGGATTTCTGCACCCTGTCTCTGCTGGAGGATGCTCTGCACAGTGACTGGGACAAGAACCAGGGTGAAAAAGAGCTCTTCCTCATGGGGATGAGAACAATGGGATCAGATGTGTCTTTGTCGCCAGCCAGGCTCTCCCACGGGGTGCTGGCTTGAGACCCTGCTCCCCCTCCTCCATCTCTCCTCCCCCTCCCTTCTCTACCTGCTCCCAGTAGCCTGCAAGGGCACCTCTGTCTGCTGCTCCTGCCATCAGTATTGAGGTTATCTTTTTCTTCTGGCAGCTGCTGTAATTGAAACAAAGCAGGCCGGGCCTCACGGGCTCGGCTCCTCTCGCTCATTTTGCCGGGGCTGCTGAGACAACTAATTCATCTTATCGATGCATGGTTGGCCTCTTTTCCACCAGATCCAGGCAGAGTGGTCTCCCTGCCACAGCTGGTAGGAGCAGGCTGTGTTCCTGTGCTGCTGGGTGCTGCTCTTATCCAACCTCCGGTCCTTGGCTTGCCTCAGCTGGGTGCCGGCCACCAGCAGGAGATGCCAAAGGAGCCACTCGGGGGAAGAGGTGCAGACTGGAAGGATGGTGATGACTTTTGTCTCTTTCTTTTGCCTTCTGACGCATTATCAGCACTTGTGTTAAATTCCACATCCTTTCCTTGTGCAGCTCCTAAAGGGGTCCCTGCCAAGGAGGTGACAGGTGATGAGTGGGGCATACATGGATTTGCACTCCCTCACTGGTGACCAGTTCTGCCATTAGCCATGGCAGAGAGAGGGATCCCATCTGGTGCTGGGTGTGTAGTCCAGTGCAACAGCTACCATTTGATCACCTCGCAGCAGACAAATTTCTGGCCCTGAAAGCTTGGGTGGGCATTTTGCTGTGGGTAGAGACATTGAGATGTGGGAAAGAGCTATGACATTGTTTGGGCGAAGTCCTACATGACTGAGTAGTGGCAAGGGTTTAGAGTGAAGCTGATGCTATTCCATATTTTGTTGTTCAAAGACTTGAAGTGTTTGGGGTTCCATGCTTGGGGCCCCTGTGGCATCATTCACCCCTGAAAGCTGCTAGAAACCTGTAGCTCTGCAAATCCTGTGTCAGTGTCTGTACTCCTGTGATGCTGAGGGAGAGCTTTGCCCTGGGTGGGGTGGAGAAGAGGTGTTTTGAGGGAGGAAACAGGCTCTCTACATCACTGATGTCTTGGAGAGTGATGGTGTTAGTAGAGTCAGAGAGCTTCAAGGAATCCTCACCTGTTGGGGGGCTGGCTCAACTGGGGGGGTCAAGGGTCAGAAACAAGGGCTGGCTTCAAGTCCTGACAGTGCTGTTCCTCGGTACCCTGTTATCTGTGGCTGTGCCACCACCCTGGAGGAGGGTGCACCATGGTACCCTGGTACCCGTGTCTGTGCCACCACCCTGGAGGAGAACAGATGCCAGTTTCACATCACATGAAGCCTTGGCCCTGTGTGCTGCTCCTGCTGAGGGCCAGGCAGATCCTCTCAGGAAAGGGGGAACAGCCAGTCCTAATGTCAACAGAGGCCTCTTGTGCAGCGATGCTGTGTCAAGAAGAGGAATGGGTCCCTCCTCCTCCGCCCATTCATCTGGCAGCCGGGGTTGGCGTGCTGCCAAGCCAGGCTGCTTTGGAAACATTTCATTGAGGAGGCAGCTGAGCCTAGGAAAACAGAATGAAAATATACAGAGGGATCACTGTTGTTAGGCAAAATAAATGCAGGCGGCTGCATTTCTGTCCCCCAAGTCCAGCCCAACCGGGCCCCTCTGGCTTCTGTGGGGTCAGGGTGGCTGCTGCTGCCTGGGGATGGCAGCCATCTATCTCCATTGTGGGTTAGGAGCTGGGGAACGAGGCCTGGAGAGATCATCTGTGGCTTTGGCCAACTTGCTGATGACCCTGGTGAAGAAGCCCAGACTCATCTTGGTGTAGCATTGCTCAAGGAGATGGGACAGAGCAGAGGAACAGCAGCAGGGATGAGCCAGCAGCAGTGACTCGCGGTCCCTGTATGGCCACCAGTGCAGGGGGGTTGATGGAAGTGATGCGAGGGGGCAGAGGTGAGTCAGATTTTGGCCACATTCATTCCCATCTCCCTCTTCAGCATCAACCATGGGACCAGGCTGGGCAGGAGGCCCCCCAGCAGGACAGAATCCAATCCCTGGGTTTTCAAATCCCAGTTGCTTGGCATGCCCCATCTTCTGTCTGCTGGCAGAGGGAGAGCAGAGTCATCCCAAAGCAGTCCCCAGGGACAGAGGGTGGAGACACCTCTCTGACTTCTGAGCAAAGCTGCGTACAACAAGTTTGCCTCTCTCGTTGTTTCCTTCTCTAGTCTCTCTCCTTCCTCCAAAGGCCTCCAAGCCACTCCATGGCCATTTGATGACCTATGAGAGACCCATCCCAGCTCTTTCCCTCCCTCCTGGTGGGTCCAGAGTGGTTTGGGGGAGGCTGAGCTGGAGCCCCAGCCCCATGGAATACCAAGGTTCTCACCCTTGCACAGCCTTCTGTGGCTTCATCTCCTTTCTTTGTCCACCCAGCACCGCCTGGTTCTGTTATTTACAGTTTACATCAGGGGGTTGAAAGAGCCCAGTGTGAGCAGAAAAAGCCCAACCCACACTCTGAGAGAAACACATCTCACCAGCCCAACTCATGCATGGATTTGCAGCACAGGGCAGGTGCCCAGGGCTGAGACTGGATCTTGCCCTGGTCCTTGTGTTTGTAGGAGCTTTGCTAAAATTCAGGCTCCCCTCCTGCCCTCCTGCCCGGAAAGCAGACAGCAAGACAATCCTTTTTTGCTGTGTGAGGGGTGTTTTGAGGGGTGATTGTGTCTCTCTCTACATGCCTCTCCTGGGGACAGGTTGGGTGTGGTGCTGGGTTCCCAAATCCCACTGTTGAGAGCGGCCTGGGATGATGGCAGATGTGACAGTGATGGCCCTCATGGCACCTGAGGAACCACAGCTTGGTAAAGCTGCCAAAATGCCTGACTCCGACTTCCCACCCAGCCGGCCCCTGAGATCCACTTGCGTTCCAAAGCCAGGGCAGACCCCATGCTGAAGGCTAACGGAAGCATTGTTTACCCCTTGCTTTGCCATCATTTATTTATACTCTTGTAGTCTGAAAAATGATTCTCTGTTTATTTTAGCATCCCTAATTAAGGGGAAGGAACTTCAGTGGCTGAAAGGGGGGTGCAGTGGCCCAAGAGGGCTGTTTTCTGCTGAGCTCAGCCCTGACAGCCAGCCTGGCTGGGATGGATGTCTCTCCAGTGCGGGACTGAGTAACTGGAGCACTCTGTGCTGTTAGACTCCGTGCTGGAGAGGTGGCTGTTCCTCCTGGAAGCCAAGGGTCTTCACCCCGCAGCTCCTCTGTGCTTAATTGCTGCCTGCACAGCAAATGTGTTTGTTGGAAGGGTGCTGAAATCTCCGTGGCAAGACAGAAGCTCAGCACTTTGCTAATCTTACAGGGGCTGGGGGAAGGCAGCCCTGGCAAGCCAGAGATGTAATGTCACGTGTGGGGGAGAGAGGGAACAACAGCTTCTGACAGCCAGAAGTCTCTGGGTACAAGGGGGAGTCTGGGTCTACACCATCCTAGCCTGAGCAAACACAGGGACACGCAGGCAAGTAGAGCTGTTCCTGGATCGATGTGAGGGTGAAAACAGCCATCCCACGTCTGATCTTGGAATTCAGCCTGTGCTTGGAGAGGGGAGATGGTACTTTCAGTCCTTGCATTTCTCTTTTGAGTACACAGACAATTGCAGTCACACCTGAAGGAGGTCTTTGAGCTTGTCAGTTCTGGAAAGTTTCATAAAATAACTGGCTGGCTAGCAAAAAGCCACTTTATTAGAGTCCCTGCTGGAAGAGGAGCACAGCAATAACTCAGCGCTAATGAATCAGTGGAGAATCCACAGGGGATTTGAACGGTTTGACAGCAGAAAGCTCCAACTCCAGTCTATGTTTTGTTGGAGACCTTACTAGTCACTGGAAAATCTAAAAATGGTGCTCAACTCTATGGGCAGCCAAATCAAGGTGTGCCTCCTCTTGCTTGCAAGGCCAAATATTTCATAAGACAATGCTCTCTGTCTCTTCCTGGACATTGGATCTCCGAGGATGCTAAGGAATAACAATCCCGGCCAATGGATTCCTCTGCTCCCAAATGCATTAAGGCAGGGGAGCTACAGTTATTCCCTGTGTCCTTTCCCTTCTGCCTCTGCTCTGAACAGCATCAACAACATAGGAAAGGCAGAAGCAGCCACACTTCCAGTGAATAACATACGATGGAGGCTGTAGCAGGGAGCTGGGCTGCTGATAAGCCTGTCTTTCACTGCTTCGGAGCAGCAAATCCTCTGGGTGGCTGGAGCAGGAGCTTGGTGTGTGCCTGCACTCTACTATCCTGTTTCTTTCCCATCATTAATTTGCCATAAAGCTTCTTCTGCCCTTGTATATCTTCATCTGTCACCACAGGACTTCCCTGGTGCTCCCTGGGCCTTGCAAAGCTCTGCTGTCATCTCTAAAGGCTCAGGCAGTGTCATTCGTGTTAGTGAGGGCACAGCATTGACTGTTGGGAGTCAAAGCGATGTCAAAGCAGCATGGGAGCATCCAAGAGAAGGGGGGAAGATGCCCAGGGAAAGGCAGTCTTTCTGCTGAGGATGGGGTTTGGGCACAGTGGGGAGAGAGGAGAGCAGCTAGATGAAGGTGTGCAGGTGGGAGCACCCAAGGAGATGACATCCCCTTGGGCTGAGATGTGACACCAGCCATCACTTTCCTTGACTGCCATAAAACAAAGTACAGGTTCCAGGAAGCCTGCAGAGGCATCTCATCAGCATCCTTGTCCTCTCTCCTTTTTACGGTCCTTGAATTTAGTTTCTAGCAAGATGAAAGCAGTTTTCTTACTCCACAGCACCTGCATCTTAAAGCTGGACTTCTGATTGAGCTGGACCCCAAAGAATTTCCCAGGATATTGCATTGCATTGCTGCCTGACTGTGGTCTAAAGCCTCGGGGGCTCCAGCCCCTTTGGTCAGTCAATTTTCTAGCCAGGGACTCAAAAAAAAATTTACTTCCTGGAGCCAGCAGGAGAAATCAGCACTTGGTGGATAACACCAGTGGTCAGGCCAGAAGGGCTGGAGTCGGTGGGTTGCAGCATGGGCAGACCCTGACCAAACAGCCTTGGAAACAGGAGGAGAACCAGGACTGCCAGTGGTAGAGGCTCAGCAAATGGCCGGGCTCAGGAAAGCGTGCAGTGAATTATTGATGTACCTGGTTCCAGGCTCTGAATGAGCAGCATCAGGGGCTGGGCGGGAGGCTGACATTTTGCATCCTTCCCCAGGGGGAAGAGGTCTGTCCATGTTCCCTGGGAGGAGGAGAGCTCTCCCCCTTGCAAAATTCAAGGCAGTAATAAAAGGTACAGGGAAAGATGGGGAGGAATGGGGAGCAACAAATGTTCAGAATTAAGAGAGAGAGGAAAAATAGATTGGTTTGTCTTTGAAATAACATGCTAACCCCCCAGAGACAGGCTGGCCAGCCACTGCACCGACCTTGCTTTGATTTGAGTCTGGATTATATGTTTTATGCAGTGAAAAGTCAGCTCATTGGGAATGAATAACATCCCTGCTTGGGCTGAAGTCTAAAATCCTCTTTATTGGCACTGTCTGGGGACGACGTAAGTAAGGACACTCAAGGTTGTCACTAGGTGAGCTCTGCAGCGACTGGTGACAGAGGGACCAGACAAGCTGGGGTGCTGTGTCCCAGCTCTCATGCAGGCTCACCCTCTGCCTGAGCAGCCCTGGAAGCTGCAGGGAGACACAGGTGCCAGCAGAAATTCTGTGACACCAGAGCCCACAGCTTCCATCATCAGAAAAGCTTGAGATTGCTGGACTGCTCTCTGCCAGGAAGGTGTGCTCCACCTTGGGCCAGAAGGGTGCTTTGGGATGGCCCTGTGAGGTCCCTCTGTGCAGCCAGGGAGGGACAGAGGTGGACAAAGCCCTTCTTCTCACCCCAGGACCTGTCACCACAACAGCGAGCAGAGGTGATGGGCAAAATGCCGTGCTCCTGTGGCAAGTGCTTCCTGTCACAACAAACTCTTACAGAGAGCAAAATGGCCTTCAGGGTTAAAGAAATGGGGACGTGATTCCTGGGGAAAATCTGTGTGTAAACAAATCTGTGTGCAGCTGCTGCCCCAGGCCAGTCCCTGCCACTGCTAGCACTCATTACTTTGAACAAGACCAACGGCAGCAAGGAACACCTCAGCCTTCAAGGAAAACCTCTTCCTGACCTTCATCGATTACCTTGTGGCTTACTCTCTAAAATGGAGATCTCTCATTGCAGTAGCTCTGCCTGCTCTCACCACCCGCCTGAGACCTGATTCCTTCCCTCCGTGTCCTGCAGAGGAGACCTTGGGCTTGGAGGTATCTCGTGGCAGAGCAAAGGCACATAATTATTTCCTGTTCCCTAATTGCGTTGCCCTGTTATTCCAGGAAATGTACTCTTGCTCTGTCAGTAAGAATAAATAGGAGATCTCTGCAACAAGGGAGTAACCGGTAATGGTTTAGATGTGACTGAACTGCAGATAGGAAGGAATCGGTCTTGGATTCTCTAAGCACTGAGAATAATAGCAAGAAAACTGAACTCGGAGACCTGTGAGCTCTGCTCTTCCTCAGAGGTTTGTGACTTAAATTTAGACAGGACACAAAAACAGGAATGTATTTCTGGAGAAAATCTTGGAACGGTGTCCTGCTGGACACAACAGCAAAGCAATGGCAGGGTGTAGAGGCCCAGAGAAGTGGACTTCAGTTGCCACAGCCCTCTCACCATCAGCCCTGCACTGTGCTGCTCCCAGGGGTGCTGCCATCACCCTCGGCTGAAAGCAGATGCTGGCAAGGAGTCAGCTCCCTGGATTTTGGGGTCCCAACTCAGGCAGTATGTGCTGAATATATTCGTATGTCCCTTAAATGTAATCCCACCTGAGAGCACAACAGAGCTCCTGGGAGCCAGCAGTACCTATGTTTTTCATCTCCTCCCCCAAAAGCCGTGTGTACTACAGGACCTGGCGGTTCCTGTACCCGAGCACCCTGCTGTGATGCGTGGGACGAGCATCTTCAGTACAGGGCTTTAAAACAAAAAGCAAACCCTGATTCCCATGGAAGGGCAGAGCACTGCTGTCCGCTCTGCTACTCGATGTGAAGCCGTAGGTGATTACGGGTGAGGTTGGGTGACCAGTGGGTCAGACTGGGCGCTGGAACCGGGCACCGCCGGGCACACAGCAGGAGCAGTGCCGATCCCGCCGCCATCCCCGGGGGAGCGCTGCCACCTCCAGCGCCACCGTACCCCTTTGTCCCGCTGGCCCAGCTCAGGCTCCTGGCTCCCGGATGGCCCCGCCAGCCCCTCACCCACCAGCGCCGTGGGGAGCCATAGCCGCGGGGCTTTCCCCTCCGAGCACGGGGGACACAGCGTCCCTTGCGTGTCCCCCTCCTGCCTGGGGACACGGCCAGGAGGACAGCGGGCGGTGCCCAGGGCCATGCCCGCACCACGGCGGCAGCCAGGCAGGTGCCTCAGGCAGCAGTTCCCCGACGGGCGGCGGGGGGCGGGCGGGGGGCTGCGGAGCGTCCCGCCCCGGTGGGGCCGGCTCCTGGCCGGCGGGACCACCCCCCCCGGTCCCCGCCCTCTCCTCCTCCTCCTCGGCGTCTCTCCTCCCCTCGCCCGGCTCAGTCGGTCGCAGCCATGGCGGAGGGAGGAGAGGGAGAGGAGCTGCTCCGCC
>VZRS01008851.1:13205-69079 GCA_013398055.1 Ifrita kowaldi
GCATCCGCCTGCTGGAGACCGGCGCGGTGGACAACGTGCTGCAAGTCGGTGAGTGCCGGGACGGGGCCCCCGGGGGCTCGTATGTGTCCGTCCGTCCCCCCCCTTCCCCATCCCCTCCTGCACTTAAGCCTTTTGTCTGGCGCGTTTGTGGTTTGACAGGAAAATCCTGCCCCGGGGGCAGGGACCGCCGTGCGCTCCTCCGGGAAGATGCCGGCTCGGGGTTTGAGGGGGTGGGAGGGCGAGGGTGACCTCCCTCCGCCTCGGGGGGGGCATCTGCCCGGGGGTCACCGGCAGCTGCCCGTAGCTTGGACGCCGTCCGTCCAGTCCGAGGGGGAAAATAAAGACCACCCCTTTTCCCCCCCCTCAGAGTGCCTGTCGGGGAGTTGTATGGAGGGCACGCAGCCTTGCCGCCCCCCCCTCCGACCCCTCAGCCGCGGTGCCTCTCACCCCTGAGCACCCCCCACCCGGGCTGCCACGGGGGTCCTGTCCCTTCCACCGGGAGATGGGCTTATAAACATAATGCATGTCTCCAACAGCTCCGAGCGTTCCTCTTTGTCCTCTCCATCAGGGGTTTTCCCTGCTTGGAACATCTCTAGGGGTGGCATCAGCCCCCGCTTTCCTCTTCCCAGCCCCTGCACGGGCACGTCCAGCGGGGCCGGCTCGGGGGGAGCGAAGGGAGCGGTGGGGGGTGACAAGCTGGGTGGACCCGCGGGTACCACCGGTGACCTGGCGTGATGCGCGTGTCGGGGACGGATGCGCGCGGCCTTCTCACGCTCGTTCGGTGTCGAAGGGGCCGTGGGAATCATGATGGGAATAATGGCATCGTGTTTTCTCTCCATGGGCAGGTGGCTTTTGTGTGCGCTGGCGGAGGGGGATTGCCGGAGAGGAAATGTTCCTCTTCCCCTGTCCTCCTAGTCCCTGTCCCCATCTGAAATCCGCATATATTTAAAGAGAAACAAATTGGGCTGTTTTACATAAAATAAGCCGCTCCTCGTTGTTATTGGAAGGGATTGAAATGCGCGTTCCTATTAAAATGACATTAGGCGAGAATTTGTTTTGCAAATGCGAAATGTAAATTCATCTTGTGCCAGGGTATGGCGTGAATGAGTGAAGGGAGGGTGGTTTTTGTTGTAAGGAATGGGTAGTTCGCTCTGTTTATTCAAAGAGCCGTTCTTCCTTTTGGGGAAAAAAAAGCTGCTTAAAAAAATAATAAAAATCCCATTTGGTACAGTTTACATTCAGAAGAGCATTATCAAAACATTTTCCATTTGAGATGTGAGAATAGGAGGCAGCAGAAGAATTCTCCTCCCACCTCTGAGGACATGCAGTGAAAATTCCTGAAGCACAAAAGGTTTTTCTCTGAGGATATGATTATACCCTTTTTTTTTGGTGTGAATTAATATTTTGTAAGGGCTGTGTTAAGATGATTAATTATTCTGTTTAAAATACTGTGAAACTCAAAACCAAATAATTTTTTTAGAAGGAGAGGAGTAGCTCTTCAGGAACTTTAAAATTAGGGGGGAGGGAAGATAATAGCTTGCTGAGGGTGATGTTTGAATGACCTGCCCACCAAGGTGTGGATGCAGTGAGCTGTTGTGGGAGTGGGAGACAGAGGCAACGGTTGGCTAAACCCAGGACTGGTTCTATACAAAGGAATTTTCTTTTTAAACGAGTTTTTAAATTTATTTGTCTTTGAAACACAGCTTTGATGAGCCTTTATCCAATTCTGTGAAGGATCTCGGTGAGCACTGGGGTCAGGTGCATGTGGGACATGCAGCAGAGCAGTCCCATCCCAAAGTGATGTCCAGTGCTGGTATCCAGCATCCCATCTGCCCCGTCTCCCTGCACTTCCTGCTGCTGCTCTGGGCGAGCCAGAGAACTGGGAGGATGGTCCTGGCTCTGGTGTTTTACGTCCCCCCTGATGAGTCTAAACCGTCTCCCCAGCTTTGAAACCAGAGCCGGCGTTCATTGTCCTCCGAGCCGTCAGCTTTTTAGATGAAGCAGCATGTTCTGGAAGCGCTCGCTGCAAAGTCGGTGGGTGATTTATCTCCTGTTTTCACAGCCCGAAAGGGGCGCGCGGGATGCTCGCCATGGGAATTTGCCTTTAGAGCCGGGAAGGGGCCGGGGGGAAGGTTTGGGTCTTGGCTGTAGCGTGGCTCCTCTTCACACGGCAGTGGGTGGGTGACGTGGGGTCAGACACCTCTGTTTTTGTCCCCAGAGCAGCCGCGTCACAGCAGTCCCTGCAGCCCTGAGCTGGAGGAGGAAAATTTACATCAAACAAAAGGCTGTGAATGGCTGTGTGTTTATAGACAGGAGGCATAGCTGAGATGTCCTCTGCCAACTTTCCACATCCATCCTGTGGATGCCTCTGGAAGGTGAGGTGGAAGAGCTCCAGCCACCAGAGACACAAACACTTTGTGGCTGCGTGTGTGTGTTTGCAATTAAGATAGGAACTTGGGAACCATTATGTCTTGGAAAAAAATAAAACCCCAACTGTGGCTTCCTTGATGCTGTCCAGCACTAAATCAAAACTACTGTTCCCCTCTAAGGATCCCTTTAACGGACACCACCAGCTCCCGGTGCCATGACCTGAGGTTTGCACAGTTGAGATTTGCTGTTAATAAAGATCAGATGTTTATACAGTTGTGTTTCTGACTCAGACCTGTGAAAAAATAGGGATAGTACAGATGTGAAATTCCTTCTCTGTGTGGTTGGAAAAATCCTTTTGAAAAATTGAAAGACAAAATCCAGGAGGAATGACCTTCTGGCGATGGAAGATGGTGTGGAGGGGTGAGGGTTGTGCTCGTGGGGACAAAGTGCTTCAGGCTCTGGCTCCGTGCTTACAAAGCTGGCAGGTCTGAAAAAAACATATATGCCACATTATCAACCAATAATTCCTTCATGCTTAGTAAAACTTAAACGAGGCTTAAACCCTGATCTCACTGGAGTCATTAAATTGATTTTTTTTTTTTCCCCTGCTCAAAGAAAGATCTTGGATGTTGAACACAGGCATCTTTGTCTTCTTAAAAACTGCTTTATTATTATGTGTACAGATCCCGTCTTTGTGTGTGTGTGGTGTGTGGGTTTTTTTTCTTTTAATTTTTAGACAAATGACAAAAGCATGCAGGAAAGGAATGCAGAAATGCCAGGCTTAATATAAAGCATGCAACTGCACTGCATGCCGGGAATCCTAAAGGATACAAAACCTTTAACGACAGCGGTTAATTTTTAACAAGTTCACTTGCATAAATATTTATGAACAAAAGTTTTTACACTATTATCTCTTGGGTTTTTGGAGAGAGAAAAGACCATTGGTGGATTTTGACAGTAAGCTGTGATCTGGCAGAACAAATTCATGTTTCTCGCCTGCGCTCCCCAGTACAGTATAATACGGTTTGCCCTCGAGTCGCCTTGGATGCCGATGGGTGGGCAAGTGTCCTGGGTAATTTTAGGGAGGAATTCTCCTTTTTCATTGGTTTTACAATTACTTATGAGAGGAAGCATCGAGCTTTGTGTTGTTCTGTGGGCTGTAACCAGCCACTTAGGAACCTACACGGTATGTGCTCCTTACCCACAGATAAGCCTTTGTGCCCCGATGGGAAGGTATGCGGTCCAGCCATAAGTACATAGGCAGAATTTACTTTTGCTGTTAGAATAACAATGAAGCAGGGCTTTAAAATGCCCTGGCTTTGTAAACACTTGGAGGGAGCCTGTTTTTTTCAAACCTGCAATTAATTCTGGATATTTTATCTGATGCTTTGCAGGTCAGTCATGGGTACCTTCACGTTTCCTAGTCTGGTGTCTATGCTGGACATGCAGGTGCTAGGGATTTTCTAACCTTGCTTCAACAGCCTTCTGACTGGGCAGAGGTTAAGCAAGACCTGATACCTGTAAATGATATCTGCAAATGCATTTTAATTGGAGGAGTTCAGATTTGGAAGCTTTTTATTACACTACAGTTTTCAGCTTGTGTTGGTGTATGTTTGTAATGATGCCTGTTGAAATGTAGCTTCAGAGGTAAAAATACCGATGGGTTCCAATGTGGTTGAAACCACTTCTAGCTTTGTTTTCAAAACTATATTTAGGTTTTAAGCTTCTTTTTTTCTTCTCCCCTAAAAATGCTCACTTTTAGGCAAGCATTTGGTTTCCTGCCCCTGTGACGTGGTACAGAGCAGTCTAAATTTATATGCAGTGGTGTGTTGCTTTATAGAGCTGTTTATTTTGGGGAAAACACTTTGATGGGGCTCGCTAGGGCGAATTGTGGTTGCTTTTGTTTTGTGTAAAGATGGGTCTCCTCCTGGGTCTGGGTTTAAAGCTGTATCCGGCAGGAACAGGTTTGGAAGGAATGCCATGGGATGTGAAAGGTTTTTTCAGGTTAAATCGCGGTGTCCTATGTCTGAGTGCTGCTAAGGGAGTTTAATTTTCCTGTACCCTCTTAGTTTTTGTGTGGGATGCTTGTTGTACAACATGTATCCAATTTGCTAATTAATTTTTACTTTGTTTTTCTTTACGAGTAGAGTACTCGATCCTACCCTATGTATTAAAATACTTTAAACCACATGAAAGGAGCTGGCAGAGGTTCATTAGCCCTATCATGATGGAAACCCTTGTACATTTTAAATATACATTAAGCTTTTTAAGTTTCTAATTATCTTTTTCTTAACATATATAATTAAAACAAAGTATTACCAGGCATTAGAGCTTATGATCTGTTTATTGCTGCTCCCTCATAGGTGAGATACTTCTTGAGCCTGTTCTGGATTGTATTATAGAAACTGAAATAGAAGATGATGAAAACCACCAGAGTTTCTTGCTAGTAGTGCAGGGAGGGCTGGGATGACAGCTGGAATTCTAACCTTTTATTTTAAGCAGATTTATTTATTGGCTTTTGAGTCTTTTTTTGAAGAGTATAAACAGATCCTCTGAGGCTGGGATGTCTTTTGAACTAGGTGGTTAATTAAATGATATTAACTTAAAGGCCAGAGACCTGAAAAATAAAGAGCAAGAAATAAAATATTTAGTTTTGGCTTTAAGAATAAATAGGTTTGAAACATTTTTCAGAGTACGAGTCCTAGTTTCTGCCTTGAAGCTGGCAATAGGCGTTTGTTCTCAGCTCACCTGTGCTTTATAAAGCTTAGGCCAGGTGAGAAGCTGGCTTTCTCAGCTTCCAAGTTGCGTGTCATTCACAGCAGATTTTAATTTTGCTCACATCTAGAGGGAATATTTTAGGAAATATTTAACTGTGCTAAAACTGCAATAACGTAAACCACATGTGCCTGCTTGCTTTGTTTTTGAAGCTTTGTGTGAGGGAATGTGCTTTGCTGTTATTTGATGCTCACTTTGATGTTAGATGTTTTATGATTAGTCCCTCAAACCTCAGATAGGACTACTGGAAAACTTAAATGAGCTTGTCTATCTGATAGCTCTGTAAAGTCACATTCAGCTGTGAATTGTCTTGTGGTGTGTCAGCTTTTAATTTGCTTTGGAAAAAAAAGTTAAAAAATAATCTTGGTAGTATTAGGATGGAAGAGTTTGTGAGCTTATGTATTTGCTTGGCATATATTGGAACCTCACCCTGTAGGAGGACCTGGTCCATGGGGGAGATGGAGTCCTTGGTGGTTCTGGCATTATGTCCTGCTCTCCTTTCCCAATGGGAGACCTGCTCCCCTCTGGGGTTAGCTCAGATGAATGGCATGGCAACCTTGTGCTTGCATTTATTTTTCAGGGATTTTGCATTTAGGTGACATGGACAGCTCTTTGTTTAGTAGTGATGCTGGTTTTCCCCTGCTGCTCTTGAGGATGGAGTAGCTCGTGTGGGTGAGGAGCTGGGCATGGTTTCTTGGAGGAGCAGCAGCAGCATCTCTTCACCCTCTCAAGGCAGTCAAGCCTGGGGATTTTCAGTGTGAGGCCAAGGCTTGTTGCTGCATGATGCTACTTTGTGCTTGAAGCGGGTGAATTTTCTTCTGAATATGGGGGAGGTTGTGCTGTTTCTCCCAGGGATGTGAGACTTTGACTGCTCTCTGAGGAGCCAAACTTATGTAGCATTCTGGGTGAGGTGGTGGGGAAGGAGCCTTTGCTTTTCAGGGCTTGTTTCTGCTGGTGGGGCAGTGGAGGACACCTGGGCAAGTGGGTTCTGGGATCACCTCTGGCTTTGCTCAGCAGGAGTCAGGTGATGGTTGGACCTGTGCTTCTCCATCAATCTCTCCATCTGTGGCTGGTGCCAGTGACTTTATTTTGCAAGGAGGTGGAGGTATGGAATATCTTGAGGGTGTTAAAGATGAACTTGTGGTATGTTCTATTGTATGTTTGATGCTGTCTTGAAGAGGTCGTGTCACGGAATTGTCATAGTCTTGGTCTTCTGGGGATGAGAGGAGGGGAGGAAAGCGACTCCTCTGGGTAACTGGTTCCTGCCTCTGCTGAGCCTTGACTTTCTTCGGCATCACCATCAATAGAAATTGATCTGTTTTCTGATGAAAACAAAAACTCAAAGACATCAAACCTTGGCTGTGCTAGTAAGTTAAATAGGACAAATCTAGCTTCTGAAGCCAGGATGTGGGATGGCGGTGGGGAGCTCTCCCTGTCTGCCCACAGAGCTTCCATCCTGGAGATGCTGTCCTCCACACTCAGGAGAGAAGTGCTGAGCCCATTTCATTTTTCACCTGTATTCACAAGGGTTTGATGTATGGACTTGACCTCCAAGTTCTTTTTTGCCTTTGCAACAGGAGTTGGGAAAGGTCCTGATAACATCTCGCAGAGAGACACAGGTCCTTCAGAACTCCTTCTTGGGGGATACGGGGAGGAAAGCATCTTCATAGTTTTACAGTAAAATAAAATTCAATTTTTCAAAGGCTTTTTTTTTTCTTTTTAATCCTGGTGTTTAAATATGAATAGATTCCACTTGGTTGATGTGGTGGGTGTGTTTTATTAAATGCTAAGGATTCACCTGTGCACAACACCACCACATTTCTCTCCAAATGGATTTTCTAGTGCTGCGTTTTAAGAGCATTTGCTTTTTTGTCTCAAGCTTACGGCTTAGGATTTTGTGCAGGATTGGGGTTAGTCCTTGTAAAATGGTGCATTTAAAGTAATGCACAAATTAATAAAACCCTGGGCTTTTACTTGTCGCATTGTAGGTGCGTGTTGCCAGGGATTTTTCTTGCTTTTTTTTTTTTTTCCTCATTAAAAACAAAGACACGAATGTGCTTAGGAAGCAGATCTGCTGGGATGCCAGCTTGGAAGGGTTGCATGCAGATATATTGGTCCAGCTTGTTGTCTGCAAATGTCCTGCTGCTGTCACCCCAGGTTAAAATGGGGCAGGGGGGTCTGTGTCTCCCTTGCTGTGCCCTGCTTGTCGCTGATGCCCATAATGAGCTGCCTGCACCTTTGCCACCCAGCTCTTTTGGCCGGGACCGCTAATCATTGTTGAGGTTCGCTCAGCAGGATGCAGCGTGGTATCTGCCTGGCTGCTGTCCTTGCACCTGGAGACGGTGCCCGTGCCCCACAGCTGCCGGCGTGGGGGGTATTCCCCGTGGGAACGCCAGAGGCTTGGTGTCTGGGACCTTGGTGAGGTCAGGGCAGGCTGTGCCCCCGTTCTGGATGCTGACCAATAGCCCTGGCCTCTGTCCTTTGACTGATACCAGCATGTGGGTGACTGCTTTGGGACACCAGTCACAGGCATTCCTTGTTACTGGTGCTGGGGTGGCAGGAGATACTTCGTGCTGTGCCTTGTATGGCTGCCTTGATGAAGATAAGTGCCCTGTCAAAGGAGTGGCAAAGCAACAAATGGTTCCCAAGATAAATAAAATTTCCATTAATGAACTACAATGGCTTTGGATGCCAAATTAAAAGAAGTGTGTCTGGAGGATGAAAAATAAATGCATTTTCTGTCTCACTCACTAGTTCTCATCTCTTTTGATTTTCTTTATCATCAGAAAGACATTTTTAATTTTTTTTTTAAAGCCAGTTGTGTTTATTTTGGTAACAGTTCATTGGCTGCTCTGTGTACAGAAGCTTTCTCTTGAAAGTACTGAAACTATATTAAAAGTGCTTTTGGCTGTCATCTTTTATTTTGCTTCTCCTTCATTCTTTTCCCAAAGCTGGGTCGTTGCTATATCAAATGCTCTGAAACTGTCTGGTAGCATTTTCCCTGCGGTGCTCCGTATAAACTGGAAATAAAAAGGGAAGAAATTGCAGGATTTGGATTTCTGCAGCTTTTTCCCCCCTCTGTGTGTGTGTGGGTCCCATTGAAGTCTGAGCAGCTGTCTCCATCCGCACAGCCCGCTGATGGCATGCACAGATCACTTTCTTGTGATTAGAAGGAGAAATAATGCCCCAATGTTCAGAGAGGGGTTGGGGGTGAGTGAGCACCCAGGAAGCAGTGGGTCTCCCCTTGTGCCTGCCCCTTGCCTGCTTGGCCCAGTGACCAAGGGTTCTGGAACCCCTGTGCTTGTCCCTGCAGCCTTGCGGCTTTGCATCCCAGCCAAGGAAGCATCCTGTGCTGTTGGTGGTGGGCTGTCCTGCTGCAGCATCTCCACCCCGGGGTGGGCTCCTGCATCCTGCACCAGTGACCTGCAAAGGCCCTGTGGTTTTTATTCTTTCTGAGGGTGTCGAAACATTTCGGCGGCGCTGCAGCCGCTCGCTACCAGCGTGCTTTGAAAAATACCCAGCAAGTGTCGAGCATCTGTCTGTGAAGGGGGAGGAAATCCCCCCCCGTTATTATTTTCTCCCGATTGTCCTCGCTTGGTGTGGCTTTGGCTATTATGGGTTTGTAAAATAGAACTATATATGACCTTTTATCTTACAAGAAATAGGTTAAGCCATTTTTAAAGAAAGTGGTGGAGTCAGCAGTGCTGCTAAGGAGCTGCTTTCGCATGGTTGATAGGCTGTGAAGCCGCTCAATGGACTTTGGTTTCAGAGACAATATCTGTTTAAATTAATCTTTGTCAGATACATGCCACTGCAGACAATTCAAATTCCATTTGCTTTCTGATCTCATAACAAAAAAGCACCTTACACTGGTTCTTTTATCGGAAAATTAACTTTTGTCTGTGTGTCCTGGAAACAGGGGTGGCATAAAATCTAGTTAAAAGGCTCTGTTATAGGAGGATTCTGTTTCTTTGTACAAGGCAGACTTTTTTTCCCCCTTCTTTCCCCTGCGTGCATTTAAAAAGAAGACGAGTGTTTGAGATAGATTAAGGAGAATGCCAGCAGATGGACTGATTCTGTTGTTGCTGCTGGCAACCATCTAAGCAGCCATTTTGAACAATGCTGATACCGGGGTACTGATAACACAAAGATGAGGATGGGATAAATATCCAGCTAGTCCCTTTCTCCCCGCCTGCTCCTCCTCCCTCCCTTTCACGCCGCCGCTGCAGCCCTGTTATTAGAGAACCCGATTGTTTCCAGAGAAATGCTTCATCCTCTTAGCTCAGCTGGTGGATGTCTAGCGTTGCTTATCTCCTTGATTTTCCTCATGGTTGGTGGAGACACTGGCAGATCAGCTTCTCCCAGGAGTGCCCACAGCATTGGTCCTAAGAGGAATGGGATGTGGAATTTGGGTGCTTGGCAGTAGCAGTGCTCTTTTCCCTGCCCCAATAAAACATGGGGTGGCTGGTCCTTCCCTTACAAGTGGAGACAGTTTCCTTCCATCCTTGTGCGCGTTTTATGTGCTTAATTACAAACTGGGGGACATGCGATTGAGATCTTCTGTATGCCAAAGCAATTAGTATGAGGCAGTGGTTGCAAATTGAGAGCATCCCCCTTGCCTGATCTCCTCGTTCCTTTCTCCCACTTGTGCTGTTGTCTGGCTCTTGAATATTTGGATTGTGTTTGTCTCCTGGACCTGCTGCTCTTGGAGCTTCTTAAGGTCAGTACCAGTATCTCTTTGGCCTGCTGTATTTTTGACAGCAAGGAATTGCTGGCCTTCTATCTCTCTATCTTGTTTCCCAGCTCTAAGGAAATAACCCTTTAACTGATGAAGAAAACCTAACCAAGCTTCATCTTTTCCGAGCAAACAACAAAAAGGCTGGTTTGTGTTTTGCAGTTGGGTCAGGATTAGCATGGGGCTGTTCTGAGAAACCTACTGGGCTTTGCCCTGAGCTCAATGTGGTGTAACATGGTCCTGAATGTGGTGTCTGGAGAGTAGTCAGGGGATGCTGTGTAGCCTTTAAATGTTCCTGGAGCTGAAGGTGAGCAGCAGTAAGCTGGTGTGTTCCTCTTGCCTTGCACAAGTCTGCAGACCATGGGCTGAAACTTTCATGTGTTGACATTGCAGCACCTCTGAGAACTTTTGAGTGAGGCAATGCTCTAACTGCAGCTTTTGGTCCAGTTAAAACTTCTTTGGAGTTAAAAAATATACAGATAAGTCTCAAAGAAATCTGTATAGAATAGAATCATGGAACATATATCTAATTATACATAGTAGATTAAACTTTACTGTAAAGCAGCAGATGTAAGGAGTAAAAAATGGAGCTGGGCAAGCATTTTGTGATTTCCCTTTTTAATTTGTCCCCTGTGTCTGGTACATTTGAGGCAAAAGTTATTTCTTCTTTTTTCCTGTTGGGAAGTATATTTTCCACCTTGAGTCTTCCCTCTTTTAAGCCTGCCTTATTTCATCTGTAAGATGTGGACTTGCCATATTTGAGGTACTTGCTGAAACAAGGGGCATCTGGCCTGAAAATAGAAAAATCAAGCTGTAAACTCCACTTGGAAATGTTGTCATGGTGTGTTGGGAAGTTGTTGAGGTCAGCTGAGCTCTCTGAAGACTTGGACTGAGAAACTGAGGGTCTCAGTAGGTTGTCTGTCTTTGAGGTTACCTGGCATCACTGACAGATACTTTTAGTGCACTCAGAGGGCTCCAGTCCTTGTGTTGTCCCCAGCCATCTGCTCCTTTGGTGGCTTCTGCCATGTTGCTTGACCTTGATTGGCCTCCTGTTGCATTAGGAGATGACTTCTGGAGACTGGAAAATGGGTGAGGGAAGAAGTGCGTATTTTAAGCAGACACCTTCTAGGAAAGATGATGAGTGGGACAATGGAGTGTACTCTTCTGCCCCTTTGGCTGATGATGAGGTCAGACCTTGAAAGCTCTGGCAGATTTTGATGGAGAGGAACTGCAACCAATGTGTGACAAAGCATGTTGCTGAACTTGGGTGACTTCTGGTGTGCTGCTTCTGCTCTTTTGCTGCCTCTGTGGAAAATATTACTCACCAACAGCAGGCACAAAGCAACTGCTTCTGAGGATGGCCAAGAACGAGCAGTGGGGTTTAGAGTACTTCTAAGCTATGCCCTCTGAAATGGGGCAGAGTGGATCTTAGCCCTGTTCTTTCCCTGAACTCCTGGATTACATGGAAATGTATGTTGCCTCCCCTTTGTAGAGCTCTCTTCATCTCTTACTTCTCTTGAGTTTGACTCAGTCTGCTTTAGCTTCAAGGGACCCATCCCACTACGTAACATTCAGGTTCTTTGGCTAACCCTCCTCAAGAGTGCTTGATAACAGCCAGCTTTTTTGAGATTGAGGAGTATGTTCAGCGGTCTATGAGGCTGCTGATTTTGGCCTGACCACGTTGTTGGGGGCATATGGAAAGTGAGTATCTTCAGGTACATCACTGTCCACTTTGAATCACAGTCCTCATACAGCTCAAGCATCCATTATCTCTAAATTTCATTGCAGTGACATGGTTTGAAAAGTTCCCATGTGCTGTGCTTTGCTTTGCTTAAGCTGGAAGTTATTTGCCAGTGGCTCACAGTGGGCTGCCTTCCCCGTGGGGTATCTCAGAAGCAGAAGGGAACTGGAGGTGTTTCACAACTGGTGCTTGCTGGGAAAGGGTGCAGAGTGAAATTTTGCTTTGTTGCCTTTCTGTCTGTGTTGTGATAAAAACTTGCTGTGACTTATTTATTTTATGAAAAATCATAAAAACTTAGTAAAACTAGACAGGATAAAGATGAATTGTTAGTTGTTTTTAGTCATAGCTCAACTTCTCAACTTTCCCTATAGAAAATAGAGATGTGGAAGGATGTCTTAATGGGGATTGATGCTTTCCATGAATGATGCATTGCCTGTATCTGAAGGAGGCACAGGGCAGTGGTGAGGTTTTCCCTTGCCTGCCTGCCTGGTTTTTGGCTTGTTTCTGGTGGCTCCCAGCACAGCCCAGAGCCTGTGGTGCAAACGCTGTGGGAAGGCCTGATGCCCAAAAGCGTTTTTTCCCCCACCCGTTCCCACACCCACACAGAGGTAGGCCACACCAAGGTTTCCTGGACTGTGAGGTTTGATGAACCAGTAACGTAAAAATGCCCTGAGTGGGAAGAAAATGTTTCCAAGGCCTAAAAATCTTGCAACGCTTCTGAAGTGGGAATGGGAGCTATGGTTTGCCTAAGCAACTTTTTGTGCTCCTGGCTCTGTTGTGAGCTGGCTCTGCTTTGTGGGTGCAAGGGTATGTTTGGGATCTTGCTGAGACGGGAAGGCAACCCTCCAGGGCCGGGTCAGCCAGAGGGGCCGCCTTCCAAGCAGATGTCCTTTTGGCGTGAGGCTCAGCAGGTTTAAGACAGGATGTCCCTATACTCCAGAGAGCTGAAAGTATTGAAATAAGTAACAGGCTGGGAATGTCTGAATCCAGTTATGAATTCCCGGGGAAGAGGATTTGGCAATGGCAGGATGTCTTGTGGGCAGGCTCTGCATTGTGGGTGGGGGACACACCTCGCTGTCCCGTGGGCTCTGCTGGGAGCCCAGCGCTGGCAGGGCAGCTTGGCTGCATGAGCCCCTTCCTCTTCAGGACAGTGCCAGGTCCAGTTCCAGGGCTGGAGGAGACCACTGCCCTCCTTGTCCATTGTTTCTCCTGTTGCTGAATGAGGGGAGAAGCGCCTCACTGTAAAGGTGGGGGCTGTGGTGTCAGCCAGACATGGCTGTGTGGGGCTGTGGTTGTTCAGCTGTGGCTGTGGTGTGGTGGCACAGTGAAGTAGGGGTCTCGTGGCTTTGGGACTGGCCCAGAGGATGACCTGGTGGCTGAGGTGTGTGTGAAACTGGAAGATGGGGCTGCCCAGGGAGGTGGGCATAGGGATGCCCAGGTGATGGGAAGTTGATTTTATTGCAGAGCTGTGTTAGTGGCTGGGACTCGGAGCCTGTCCATCATTGAGTCCCAGTGGTCACATTCCTGAGGGCTTTCCCAGAGCTGCCTCAACAGCACGGGTGACGCTGCAGCTCAGGAAGGAGCTGTGACAGCAGGATCCTGACCCTATTTTCATAAATAGTAACAGCATCTCTAAAGGCTTCGAGGGTTTGGTTGGGAACAGAATGTCTGGGTTCCCCTGTGTCTGGCAGTGGTCAGCAGCAGATGCTTGGGGAGGAGATTAAGAAGCAGGGCTGGAGCAGAGGGATGCTTCCCTGGTGTGAGCAGTCTCTCCAGCCAAAGGGCTGCCCTGGCCCTCAGCTGCAATGTGGATGCAGAAAGAGATGGTTTGTGACAGCAGCCCTGGCCCCACATCTCCTGCAGCCCTGGGATTATCCCTGAGTGTCCTCAGGGTGTAGCATCCCTGCTGTGGGCATCAGGGTGGTCCCCCCTGGCAGGGACTGCTGGCACTGCTCTGGGAGGCAACAGTGATGCAGCACTGGTGGGGCTAAAGAGGCTTCTGGAGAGACCAGCGCTTCTTCACCCCACTTCGACGCCATCCCAGATCTGCAGGCTGAGGTTTGGGAGAGGAAGCAAAGCTGTTAAGAGCTATGGATTTAACAGGGTGTGAGGAATGTGTAGTAAAAATCCATGCACTAGCACCAGACTCTGTTCTTTTCCTTTCTCATCACAATCTTCTTGCTGGTTTGACTTTGCTAAATATTTTAGCGCTTCTCTAATTGTAGGACAAGTTAAATTCCCTGTGCTAATATTTGAACAGGGTTAGCGGTCTGGAGGCAGCTGCAACTCTCTGAAGGGCTGCCTCATCTCAGGGTGTCTGCTGTGTGTCTGGCCCTCTCTGAGACACCCAAGGTTATCCTTTCATTGAGGAATAGTGTAGGGATATTTGCTGGAAAGGAGCAGAGCTCTTCAGCCTCCTAGTAGCAACTTTTGGACGTGTGGCTTGTTTGCTGTGGGCTGCAGTGGAATTTGTAGCCTGCAATGGAAGATGCATCCAGAGGATGTCCCATGGGCTGCTTTGGATGGAAGCGGTGCTGCTCTGTAGCTCCTGACACCAAGTCTGTGAGATCTCTTTGCCTTGTGGGTTTTGGGCAGCATTATTGTATTTGGAACATGCAGCTGCTGTCAGGAGGTTGGGTGAAAGGTTTTCCTTGGAGCTCAGGACAAAGTGTTCATTCTTTAAAAGGGTAACTTGGGGAGAGAGAGAAAGAAAGAGAAGCAGCCTAATCTTGCAATTTAAATATATTTAAAGATTCCTTCTGTTTAAGTTTGCTTCCTAGCCTTGATCAGAAGGAAATGCTGTTAGCTACAGAGTGGAATAAATCGAGGGCACCCTTATCTGTGCAAGATAAATTACTATTGTTTAGGAAAGACACTCCAGGGATTGAAGAATTTAATTAAATACACAGGGATTATGAATATGCATGTAAATTAGACAATCTAGATATGACATGGCTACAACTGCAGGGAATTGTTCGAACTTAAAAGTGTAATCATTCTTTTTATCGGGATGTGGGGATGGGTAACACATGAGAAGATTCCCTTTCCCATTTGCCTCTGCCTCGGCTGGTCTCAGGTCATTAAGCAGTGGGAATTACCCGTCGCGGATCAGCCCTCCACAAGCCCGCAGAGATGATGTGCTGGAGCCTTTCTCCACCCTAATGAGCCGCTGCAGGAGCTGAGGGAGAAATGGGGGTTGTGGTGAGGGGCTGCCACTGTCATGACCCAGATAAGGGGTTTGGGAGGGTGGGGGATGTGGTTTTCCTTCTGCTGAGACAGGGGAGGAGAGTGCTGTGGGCAGGGTGTGCGCTGCAGGCTTGCTGCTGGCTCTCCTGGTACCTCCACTGGAAAGAAGGATCCTCTCCGAAGGCATGGAGAGATACATGCTGTGGTTTTCGAGTATCTTCGTAAAAATCACGGGGCTAGGGAGTGCAAATATTGATTGATCAGCTTTTCTGCCTTTTTCTGATGGTTTTACAGCAGTGCCCCCCTCCAGTGTGATCACTGCTGTCTAGAAAGCAGTATGGAAATCTCAAAATTGTTTGTTAGAGACTAAGATCAGTGTGAACAAGACAGGCAAGATTGAAATATTTCTTAAGAGTCAAGACTCCTGAGGAATTGACAGTGAAATGTGGGAATGTGCTCGTATTGCCCTCCCTGCCAGGTCTGGGCTCTTTGTAGCATCCTAGTGGTTTGCTGAGCCAAGGCAGGTTCTTCAAAGGACATTAACTGCAGTATATGGTGCTGCCTTGAATGTGTTTAATTTGCAACTCTTAGAGGCGACATCTAATAACAATGCAGAGAAATATTTTTCTTTTTTTCCCCTGTGTCTCCTTTGTTTGACTTCACCTCCATCCGCTCGGTTTCATTGTTCTGTTAAAATCAGATTTCTCTCTAGTTTGATTCCTGGACCTACAGGTGAAGAAATAAATTGGTACAAGCCCCCCACCCTGTGCATTATTTGTAATTTTAAAAATTGGCAGCAAAACGTGGACAGGATCTCACTTTGAACTTGACTAGTCTTTAAAAAGAAATAATAAAGGAGAGGCTGAATCTTGCCTAGATGCTTTCCCTCATCTTTCAGGTTTTTGCTTTTCAGTTGGCCGGAGCTGGACGAGACGGATCTGTTCTGATGGCGGGTCCCCATCGGGATCCCCACAAGCCAGGGGCACGAGCAAAGCTGAGCCTCTGGGTGGCTTCCTTGGGGAGCTGGGGGTGATCTGTAGGGCCAGATCCAGGTCTGCTCTGGGTCACCCCTCCACGGGTGGAGTATCAGCTTCTCTCTCCTCCTCCACCTCCATGGAATTGAGGGCTTATGGTAATCAGGAGCTCAGTCCTGTCCAGTTTGAGCCACGTGGGAACAATTCCTATTTATCACTTTGAAAAGTGGTTGATTTTCCAACCCTTGGCTCATGGGTTCTGATTAAAAAACAACAAGGAAAGCAACCCCCCACATCTGACAATGTGAAATATTTAAAGCCTCCACACTGCACATTTTTTCAAAAATCTTAGAAGACCTGCTTTTTATTTTCGTCAAGGAAGAATATAATAGGAGAATATTTGTATGGGTGCACAAGTGCATAGAGACAGATTTGAACCTTTGTAGTAAAGTATTTCTAATAAAAATTTAATGTCCTCAAGACAGTGTTATGGCAGCTCATTACTACTAAAGGTCATTTGAAGAGTATTGATCCTAAATGTTACAGCCGAATGTAAACTTTGACTGTTACAGTTATTAATGTGTATTTATGATCTATGGGATATGTGTAAAGGGAAAATGAGAATCTAAACGGTATGGTGAGCTCATTTGCTTCAGGATTGCCAAAGGCTGAGTTCATGCAATTCACCTCGGTTTTAAGCATGTCTGTCATCTTTGTATTACATAGATTGAACCTTATTTATTTTTATTTTTTTTAGCTGGAAAAATCCTTTAGTCCTGCCCTAGAAAAGAAATGTATTCTTGAATTTTTGGTCATGCCCATGACACAGCCTGAGCTCTCTATCTGTGCCTAAATGTATATTGGGGAGCAGTGTTTTACATTCAGCTGCCATGCTGACACAGAAGTATCAAGGGCTGAACTTTGTGTGTGACTGAGTTACAAGCATGAGTAGGAGCTCTGAGGAGCATGAATCTACTCTGAGTGTAATTAGAAGGTTATGCCACTGAAAAGCAGTAGTGTTTCTTTAAAATTGAATTAATTAAAAATGTTAACGTTCTATACTGAGAGAACAGGTGGTACTATATTTATATTTTTGCTATACTGTAATGCACCTATGTTTGCACATTGGAGGCAGAAAGGCTGTATTCACAGGGAATTTTAAGGCTCTTTGTATTTAAAAAAAAAAAGAGAGAAAAATAGACAAGAAACCTGTGGTGGTAGGAGGAAGATAAACGGTGCTTGTGATATTTCAAAGTCACATTAATCTTTTTTTCTTCCTTTTTTTTTTTCTTTTTCCTTTTAATGTATGACTTTCTCCAGGGAAATTGTCTCCTCATGACTGCAGCGGATTAATGTGCACAGATCAGCTCCTGCATTATTTTTCTGTTTTGACAGAGTGGTGATTTTTATATGCACGTCCCTTTCTGCCAAGATTACAGCTCATGTTCTTGGAGTTTGGAAGAGTTCCCTGCCAAGAAGTGGCAAGGAACGGGAAGCAGCCGTTCCGATGCACGATGTTAGCAAGAAGCTTTCCGTGGGTGTGGAGGCTGTGGGTTTGGTGGTGAGCATGGGAGCCTGGTGGAGGTTGGTGAGGGTGAGTGCCCACAAATCCTGCTGTGCGTGCTGGGACTCGTGGCACAGGGTGCTCTGCCTGGTGCCCTGAGGATGCTGATGTGGTGATTTGGTGAGGGTTCAGTGCTAGTAGCAAGGTGTGGTACAGGGGAGCCAGTTTTAGATGGGTTTGTGACTGCACTGAGGGTCCTTCAGAAGATCCTGCTGCTCTCCAGGTCTTGTTGATGTCGGCTCATTTATTTTAAATTGCAGTTAAATATATGTTTTTCTGGTGATCTCTGGTAAAGTTTCACTTAAACCAAAAAGTGACAACTAAGCCAACTCTGGCTAACCTATGGAAATGGGACAGGTTTGGCCTTTCTTCTCTCCCTGTGGCTCCCACAGTTATCTCTGGGCACAAACTTGACATTGCATTTCTGATGATCATTGCATCCTGTTTTTTATGGTTTGTCTAGACAGTGCTGACATAACTATGAAAATACTTTGGTGACCTAGTCTAGAATTAGTGCAGATGAAGAAATCAACCCTCGCTTCTGATGTTTGCAATCAGTTTGAATGACTGTACTGTAGCACAACTTAAGAGGGAGGCAGATTTGGAGTTGCTCCAAAGAGCAAGTCGTGAGCAAAACACATCCAAACAAACCCATGTGGTAAATATGCAGTGTATAGGGAAAACGCCAAAATGCAGGTTAGCCACAGCTTGCCTTGGAGCTGTGTGGCAGGTTTATGGAGTCTGGTGTAAGGCTGGAGTTCCCCCTTGGTTGGCCCAGCGTTTTTCTGGGAAGCACATAACCCAAACTCTGAACTTGGTCTGTGTGATGTTGTGCCCTGTATTTGGAGAAACTTCATCAGCATAAAAACAATGTGTTCCTTCCAAACATCAGCTGTATTGTTGACAATGCCTTGGATTAGGAGTTTGTAAACTTTGGGACCAGCAGTGTGTCCGGTCAGTTAGCTCAGAAATACCTGGCATGTCGCTGCTGATGCCTCTCAGCAGTTTAATGGCGCTGGACTTCACCGGGCCTGGATTTGAGGCCAGTTTCTATACCACTACCCCCTGCAGAGCATGTGACCTGCCTTAGATTACTAATCCCAGGTATTTTAGGATTACATAAGCCTCCTGAGCTGTAGGGACTGTGTGGATTTCTACAGACCCCCTCCAAAGAAACCCCTGTCTGGTCGTTTGCTGATGTGGTGAGGACTTGGACACCCTGGAATAAGGGTGTAACTGCTGATGAGGTCCTTGGTTGTAACAAAGCTGTGGGACAGATTTGGTTTTGGTGGGGGTATGTAGTGCCATCTTCAATGGGATTGGTAGCCTTTGAGAGCTGGATTGCTGCCTTCGGAGGGGACAGCAGCACATTCCCCCATTCCTGCAGTGTAAACAGGGAAAAAAAGGGCAAAATATGAAATATTGAGCTCATTTGCAGGGAAATAAAGGACATGTGAAAGGGCGTCTGACAGAGGCGTACAATGGTTCTGTGCTTCATGCATAACTAGGTGGCGCATGGAGGCACTTCCCAGATGTGGGAAAACTGTCTGCTACCCCCAAGAAGTCCCTCTCTGTGTGAGAATGGGAAGAGGTTTCCAGGCAGCATGAACAGAGAAGGAAGAAGAGGAAAGACAGGTTGTGTATGGGGCTTTAGCTTTCTTTAGGGCTGAAGGAGAGGGATGGCAATGGAGGTGGAGCCAGGAGCAGCGCCTCATGCCAAGGCTCTTTGGGGGTATGTGGGTTTGTAGGCATTTAGGACAGAGAAGTCCCTTTGGGTGGCAATGCAGTCCATCTTGTCAGCATGAAGTGTTGCTTTGTTTGCTCAGTGGCTGCTTTTTATTCTTGGATTGCCATGTGGAAAACATTGGAGCTGCAAGTGTCTTGGTGGAGAGGGGCAAGAGCAGGAGCCCATGAGCTAGGCAGTGGGCATAGGGTGAGGGCTGGGGTATCTGTCTGGTGTGCACTGGAAGGTGTTCCCACTGGTGTGCTGTAGGATTTATTGGTGCAAATGCCTAAAAATGCTCCTCTTACTTTTCTTTTGCCTGGAGAAGCTCTAGGGCAAGTAAGAATGAAGAAAGATGGCCAGTGAAACTTGTGAATGTGACCTCAATCTGGCAGTGAGGAGAACTGGAAAGGTCTCTCAGGTTGATATCTGCAGGAAAGAGACGTGTGGACTTTATTGAGGAAGGCAGTTAGGGATTTGAACAGCTTTCTGAAAGTGAGAGACCCCTCCTGCTGCGGGTGGATGGGGGTTGTGTGCATGGGGCAGCCCCGACCCTGCTCTGCGCAGGGGAATGTGGTGGGTTCAGGTGCATCACCCTGGTGCCCTCCGTGTCAACACTGGCTTCTCCCTGTGTGGGGACAGCAGTAGGATGGAGGTGATGTGCAGATGTGGGCAAGACCCGGTGTGCAAGGGCTTGATGCCTGATGATGGTGCAGTGACTTTGTGTGCCCTTGAGCCTTTGCAGAAGCACCATTGCAATAACCAAAGGCAAGCGGTCATGACATTTTGAGGCCGGTGGGGAGCCTGGCCCGCCTGCCTGCTGCTGTTGGAGGAGGTGTTTCATGACTACCATTAGTTACGTGCTTGAAGAGGGAGGAAACAAACCTTTACTGAATTGGAAACCTTGTGAAAAGGTCACACTTCTGAAAAGCTGCGCATTTTAAGACTGCTCAGCTCTGCAAAGCTGCCTTTGAACTGGAAGAGTGGGAGTTTAACACCCTTGCGACAGCTCTGGGTGTATTAAACCCACAAAGCAGGAGCTGGAACCAGCCGTGAAGTTTAACTCTTACCAGGTGCGTGGCCTCAGGAGTGGAGAGAAGCCTGTCCCTGGTAGCTCTGCAAGGGGAAAGAGCATCAATGTGAGCCCAGATCTTCTACCACACATCCGAGTATCCACTTGGGAGGGGATGGTGCAGTTGGGGAGAACTCCTGTTGTTACTCAAAATTAGTGGATGTGTGAGGATATGGTTCCCCGGGAGCTGTGCTTCTCTAGTGCCAGTGGAAATACTCAGGTTTTTATATTAAGAGATGGGGTAAATGTGTTTCATCTTGGGTTTGGTCGATACCTTGTGTTCAGTTAATCCTTTTGTCTTGGAGATGCCCATGTTAGTAATTTACTTTTATGTAATAAAAATACCTTTTTGCTGACTCTTCTTCTTGGTCTCTTTGGGTACCTGTTCCTTCCCAGTTCGTCTAAATAGCCAACTTCCCAGAGTACCAGCACCATCTCTCCCTGTATCTTCTCTCCTTTGCTGTGGCAAGAAGAAGGTTTGCTCACCCCGATGAACAATGATGGAGGAATCACTGTTTATCTTTCACCCAGCTATTAGCATAGGTAAAATGTTCATTACTGGCTATTAGTTTGAGACTGTAGGTGCTAATGGCTCCATTCCAGAGAGCAGCAGGCACTTGCAAAATCCCGCTGGGGAGCAGAAATTGATTGCTATCAATTGATCAGTCTGGGAGTACCGGCCGGATGTTTTGAAGAGGATTTAATAGTGCTTACAGGGCAGCTGGTCCGTCCTTATCTTTTGGACTCTTTTGAAGTTTATAGATAAGGAGCCCAAGCCCTGTCCCTGCCAAATCAGGACCCGGTCAGGTGTGCTGGGCATGGGTGCCCTTGCCCTCTCAGCTGGAAGTTGCCCTCCATGCCTGCACTGGGAAGCACAACAGGTAGCTTAGCCCACGGTCAGGGTCTCCTCACCTCACACAGGGCTGTGAATGTGTCAGCAGATGCATCCTGTGTCCTAGTGAAGTGAGTGGGACTGTCCTTAGCCACTGAATTCCCTGAGTTGCAACTCTTTGCGTCCCTAGTGCAAAGTGAACTGGAGAACTGCAGGGAGAACATTTGCTGCCGTGGATCTGGGCTGTGATGTTTCTGGAGAACTGGTGGTCATGCTCTAGCTGAAACTGTTCACCTGCTCTTCATTGCCCTGCATAGCTGCTTTGGGAATGTGATGTGTATTCTCCTGACAGATGTTTTTGTGCAACCCCCAGCCCATAACTGAGCTAAGGCAGCAGTGAGCCTGCAGATGGTACAGGTCTTCATAGCAGTGTCTGTAGGCAGCAGGAGACCTGCAAATGCTCAACTGGCCATCTGAAAAACCAGTTTCCTGTTATCTGTGGTCTGCTCAGGCTCAGAGGCTGAGTGATCTTGCAAATGCAGCATCCCACCTCCGCCGTGTAGATTTTTTTCCCTATGACTGGTCCAAGAGAGACTTTGTTGACATTCCCAGTGGGTGTAAAGTATCGCCTGCTGCTGTGCCTTCTCCATTCCTTCTCAGCTGGAACATGCCTCAGGGTCTTGAAAGAGTGGGACAGGATTGAGAGGAACAGGAGATGCTGCAAACAGAACATGCTGCTCACAGTGTAGCCTGATGGTTTATGGTGTTGGTGAGAGCTCAGAGCATTGGGAAGAGTACAAGGAAAGGTGTCTGAAGTGAAGACCTGTTTAAAACCAAGAGGAAAGAAAAGCAAGGAGTACAGATGGATGGATGGAGTCCAAGCAAGTTTGACCTCCGCTTGTCTCTGCTCAATATCTGAACCATTGGGCACCATGTCCAGAGGGACCTCTGACTCCTGTGTGTGAGCTGACGTCATTTTAATTAAATTGTGCCTACCTGGCTTGGTTCCTGCTGGCATAAGGGGTTATTATGAAGAGTCAGCTGGGCTGCATAGGCTCTGGTCTCACTGCTCCTTGTATCCAGCACAGGTTTTCCCGTGGTACATTTTCACTTCCCCCCACTGTTGGCAGTTACCCTATCTCTTCCTGCATCCCAGCAAGTGAGGTGGGAACAGATCTGGGAAAATGCAGTGTGAAATGCCTGGCTCTGTGTACCCCAGTAAATACTGCTTGTGTCTGTGTGAGGCTGGGGCTGTTGCTTGAGGGTGAAGCCATGGCAGGTGAACGCTTCTTGCAAGTTAATAAATCAGTGGTGTGCCTTTCCAGGCTGCATGGTGCCGGCCAGGGAAGAATTCTTCACGGCAATGAGTCACCTGTTTGTGGCCCTCTGGCAGAGGGACTGCTGTGCTGCCTCCAGTCTGCAGCCCTCCCTGTTCAGACACCATCGGCTGGAGAAAGTGCTGATGCAGCCTGCAGTGTCTGAAACACGCCGTTGCCATCTGCCTCCCTGATGGAGTTGGAGCGGCTTCTTTTTTTAACCTGAGTTTGCTGAGTCTTGACTAATTAGCTGCCTTTGGAATTTGTAACGTAGAAAAATGCCTGCTAAGTTTGGGATGGAGTGGGGGTGCTGGGGCACTGTACAGTCACAGGTTTGTTTTTTTTTTAAAGAAAGAAGTCTAATTTGAGTGAAAGCAGATATGCAGTAGTCTGATTGGCTTGATTTTTAAATTTGAACTCCGATGGCTTTGCTGTTTCCAAACTCAGTGAAAGTGGTCATTTCTCTAAACTGTGGCCTTACCTGGTCCAACAGTTCAGTGTGTTTCCTTAGGGGAAGGAAGTCATGTCCTCTTGCTGGTTTATGGGGTGGCCATGAGCTGCAGGAGTCCCCTTAGTGTGCCAGTTTGGAGCAGGTTGTCAGTGTGATGGGAATGGATGCAAGGTGCATGGGGATGTCCACGGTGGGCTCATGCTGTGTTCCAGGTGAGGCCTAGTTGGAGACTGTGTCTGGGTTCCCTTTGCTGAGGATGGAGATGGGCACTTTAGGGGTGATCTTAACTGGAGAGGGAGGGTCCAAGAGCAGTTAGGACAGAGGGTTTTGTTGCTTTAGTCCAGCGCAGGACAAGATGAGTCCCAGCTGAGGTGGCTTGAGGTGGTTGATCTTGCAAGACTTTTTCAGTCTGTATGACCCACAAGGTTTCAAAGACGCGTCTCTGCTCCCTCTTGTGATCCCTTGGTGATTTGGAGTGTGGTGGGGATGTTTTTAGGTAGGGGAGGAAGTCCACTTGCTGTGGGTAAGGGAGCGTCATTCACCATGCTGAAGCAACTTTTACTGCTTTGAAAGGAGATCAGCGTGTGAGGTCCATCTGGCACTTTAAACAAGTCTGTTTATTTCAAAGTGAGCAGGCTTTTTTGATATTTGGGGTTGAATCGCCTGTTTGAACCTATAACAATCCTTGCTGCTCTATCCCGTTTTTCTAGATCTGCCGTTGCCGATGGGCACAAAGGCACTTCAGACCAGGAAGGTGATGGAATTAGTTTTCTTCAGTTCTCGGCCTCCTGTCTGCTCTGGACATGCTGCCAAAAATTCATCCAGTCTTATCTTAACACAGATCTTCAGCTCATAAACTGGAGTGACAATTAGATGATGCCTGGGCAGCAAACCTAGTAAGAGGCCAAGCAGACCTGATGTTTCACCCTTGCTAACGCAATAGCAGACTAGCTAGCTGAGATATCCCTTCTCTAAACATCTTTGGCATCCAGATGTTTCACACCAGCTAAAATGGACATGCCCTTCTCCCTTTTGACCATTGGGAGATGTCTTTACTGTGCTGGGGGAAATGTCCTGGAGCTTGCTTCCCTGGCTGTGAGATGCTGTTAGGGGCTGATGCAGATCCCAGCTCCTTTTCTTGCTGCTGCAGGCTGTGGGCAGAGGGAAGATGCTGTGTCTCACTGAAGGCTTGAGAAGAAGAGGAGTGCTCAGTCTTCAGAGAACTGCCCTCCTCTGCCTCTCCTAAGGCTTCTCTTTCTCACTTTTTAGAAGATCTCCTCCTGGATTTCTATGAGCAACTCATTCTTTTTGGGAATGGACTCTTAATGTTTGTCCTTGTGTCTCTGCGTTTAGATATTGGGTTCCCACCAGGGCCTCCCTTTTGCAGTCATGACCCCGTGTTGCAGGAGGATCTGTTTTGATGGTCCTGCTTGTCTGGCATCTCAGGAGACTCAGGGAGTCCTGGCCAATTGCTTAGCACTTGCCTGTTTGCTGTGAGTTTCCTTCAAGCAGCATGATGAAGGATGGATTGGTGGCTTCAGTGAAGCTCTGTGCCCTGCTGCTCTGTGAGGGTGCCCCACTGAAAGTCATGGGGGGATATCAGGGTTTGGGGTGCTGTAGAAACTGGGTTCCTTTCTGATTTAATGCTCACTTGATGTTCTGATGTGTATTTTTAATTGCAGCCACCAAAGAGTTGAGGGGGTTGGACTTTGCCCTTCAAGGCTGGGATGTTTGTGCTAGTGGGACTAGTTTGTATCCCAGCTGCTTTCTTCCCCATCAGATGACTAAACAGGTTGGAGGAGACAGTCCATTCCCCACAATCTTTAGCTGATGAATTTTGCTCTGGACTTCCCTTCTGTGCCACTGGACAAAGAAAGGGAACCTGTACAAATGCAAAGTGAAAACCTTGTCTCCTGCTATTTTTGATAACTTTCCTGTAATTATGCATCCCTGCTGTGGCACGTTAGCTTAAACAAAACCTATACCTGGCAGGAATATTAGGAGACAAGCAGTTGCAAATGCCTCCAACATCAACGTTCTGCAGTACCTTTTAGCTTGGCCTGTCAGCTGTTGAGTGGCAGGAGGTGTCAGAGGGACACAAACATGTTTTGCTGATGCTCTTGTAGTGAGGATTTAGTATCCTTCCTTCATTCATTTCTATTTTGGTAGTTCAGCTTCTTTTTTCAAATTTGTATTTCTTGTTCCGCCCCCCGCCTCCTTTTCCAGCTTTGCCATCTTTGTGTTGTCTGTCCTGTCTCAGTGGCTGTGGCCTGAGGGCCTGAAGATTAGAGGATTACCCTAAAGGATCTGCAGAAGTAAACCCAGCCTGCTTTCAGGAGGCTGATGTTCATGCTGTGAGGCTGTATCTCCATGGGGAAAACATGTAGGGATCTGCAAACATAAAAGGATTGAAGATGATGTGCTCCTGTCTATTTAGCTTCCCATGGTGACCAATCCAGCTGGGTAGTGCAGGGAATAGCCTTATTGAAAAATGGGAAGGACATGGCCCTCCTGAAGGAGCACTGAGGATGAAAAGTACCCAGCACATACGAAATGTAGCAAGGATTTTTTTTTCAAAAATCACTGTGCTTGAACCAAGTACTGGACCAATGTGTTCTTTAAGATGGAGAAGCTCAGAAGATGACAAATACTCCTGGGCAGTGTGTGAAGAGCCTCTGTGGGTCAGTTTGAGGCTCATGATGGCCACTTTGACAAAGCTGGTGGCAAAGTCCATAACAGGAACAAAGTGGAAGATATCAGCTCCTCCTTTTCAAGCATACCAGTACCAGGTGGTTCCAGTTCTCCTCAGGATGCCAGGAGCTTGGCTTTCTGCTTGTGATGGTTAATCCTGCTGTAAAAATCACATTCTTGGTCGCTTGGGAATTGTGATGCACTAGTGTCTCCAAAATAATAAATGGCTTTGAAACTCGGAATGAACAAGTGTTATAGATTACACTTCTCCCCCACTTTCTTCTTTTTGTCTAAACCAAATTCATATTGCAGAACTTTAAAAATATACAGTCTAATCTCCCTGAAACCTAAAACCATTGATCTTTCCTGTAGGGCTTCATGAATGTGTTTTATTTTTGCAGTGTAGCTGTCATCTTGAAGATCAGTGATTAAAGTAAGGCTTTTTTCCCTAAAACCCCGTTTTTATCTGCTGGTGAAGCTGTGGTGAAGCGTTGAATGGGTGCAAGATTCATAGCAACCCTTGTATCAGGAAGCAGAAATTAGCTGTGCTTGTTTGCCACCCCATACCTACCTCACCATCAGTGCCCTTGGTAATGTTTATGTTACATGACCGTAATGTTCTGGGAGTGGGGAGAAAGAAAGACACTTTGAGTTGAAAAAAGGCTTGGTTGTGTGTAAATAATTTCTTTTGTTTGAAGCCCATCCAAACAAAACCAATTTTTGAGCTATTTTGGGCTGTGAGAAAGTATGCTCTTCTCCTGCAGAGATGTAGATTGAGTGTTAAAATACTCAGCTGATGTCCTCACAAGGACCAAATCACTGGGAAAGAAGACAAACCAATTAAATGCTGGAATGGAAAACCCTTGGGTGGAGAACCTTTGCCTGCGTGTGATGTGAAACTGCTATAAAATACATAGAGGTATGCTGGCAAAGAGGGAAGAATTCCAGTTGAAGAGTGGGTCCATGCCATTTTGCACTGTTAGGATGTCATCACACATGCACAAATCTGCTCATGTCATAAATTGGCCTGTTTGATCCTTTTTCTTTCCAGAAAACTAAACAGAAGCACGTATCAACTGCGAGCGGAGGAAGCGGGTTTTTGCAGAGTCCTTGTTCCAAGCAGGAGAAGAGCTTATGTACAATGGACTGCATCTTACATTTGCACATTTGACACTTAGCATCTGTCCAGCATACAACATGGTTGTGTAAGGTGTCGTGCTTAATAACCAGGGGAAAATACACAGTGCTAACACTCATCCTTCCTGTCTCTTGAGAAGGATGAGGGATACTTATCCCAATAACAGGTAAACTCATGTTTGGTGGCTGCAGGGGCTTTCTTCTTGTTGGAGCCTTTGCGTTTAAGAAGAATTTTACTTGATTGTACCTTCCATTTGTTCCTCAAGTAGATGCCTGAATTCTCTGGGTCTAGGAGGATTTTCAGCACAGAGTCTAGAGACGTGCTGAGCAGGACAGGTAGGACAGTGGTTAAATTGATCGTAGTGATCCGTAAATATCACCTTGCCTTCCAGGTATTTACGTAAATAGAAATCAGAGTAAATATTTGTGTTAGGATAGACCCTACCATTATGCCAGCTGATGTACAGTCTCAGGAAGAGACATGTAGCCTGCCAGTGTCATCTTGACAACGTTAAGTGGGTGCAAATGTTCCTATTTACCCTCAAGGTCTTGGGGTAGATTTTGTTTTTAAACGTTGTTGAATCAGTTGAATGTGGGGTGGTTTGGTTTTTTTTCCCTTTCAACTTTGAGATCAGAGTTATTTGCCCTCCAGATTAAAACCTAGCTTTGGAAATGAGCATGAATTTATGGAGTGTGGTGCATTTTAATTAGAACATTTAATTAGGAGAGAATTCATGAGAGTGGGTCTTGTTTTAAAATGATCAAAGATGTTAAATGAAAACAAAAGGGAAAAAAAATTATAGGGAAACATAAAAGATGTATTTTGGGTATCTTCTCTACCCATCAAAGGAGATCACCTTCTGTCTTGTGCTTTTTGTTCCAAAAATAGCCGAGGTGCTGCCGGATTTCTGCAGGTCGATGTTGATCTCTCTTTGTAATTAACTATGAAAACAAATTGCGCAGCTGGGAGGGGAGGGAGGTGAGTGTCAGCAGGCTGCTGAAAATCGCTCAGGTGTGTGAAATGGCTCCACCGTCTCACTGCCGACTGCCCAGGAAATAATGCTGTGGATTTCTCGCTTGTGTTCAACGTCTGTGTCGTCTCCTCAGCCTCATGCTGACAGTTACTTTCCATGTGTGGCAGATTAATCTCCTGAGACTTCGGCCCATTTCCTCTTTGAGCTGCATGAGCATCTCCTTGCTTTTTGGTATCAAACCACGAGCAGCCAATGTGGGCATCATATTTTTCTGATGGGCAATGAAGGAAGCGAGGAGATGATTTTCCTCACAAACTTCTTTCATCTTGCTGTCTCCAAGCAGCAAATCATGCTAGGTACTGATGCCAGGGTGAAGGACTAACCTGCCGATCCATCTCAGGGTGTGCTCTCCTGATTCCTGCTCAGGTATGTGCCTTCACAGAGATTTGCAAGGAAGCTTAAAAATCAGCATCCCTTTGCAGACCTAAAATACAAATCTCTATTTTTAGCATAGAGCAAGATCTGATGTCCTCAGGAAATGAAGTCACCGACTTCACTGCATCACCCGTTTCTGCCATGGAAACAGTTGGTGAATTAATGCAAGTTTTGCACAGGTTTAACAGCCATCCTCCTCTTCAGAGAGAAGGGTGGGAGGAACATTTTCTATTAAACTCAGAATTGTTGTCTTAAGTTATTAATTCCTTGCATCCTAATGTATTTATCTCTGGCTGCAGTGAGGAGTGGAGAGCTTTGAAATCTTCTTAGCTCAAAGGATGCTTTCTGCACTGGGGAACAAAGAAGAAGCATTACTTCAGTAGGATGCTACATGGATGTAAAGACTACATACAGTGTGTGACTGTATATGCACATAGAAGACTCCATACACACAGCATGGCAGAGCCTTGACATGGTTTTGAGGGCTTGCAGGTCCCTGTGTCCTTCAGCACATGCCATGTGTGACATGGGTTCTGTGTAAATAGAGCTTGCAGCATCTTGAGCTTCATCCAGGTGAGGTCAGGACCCCCACTGGCTGTCACCAAGCTGTCCTGGCTGCTTGGGACTAAGACAGAAGGAAGAGGAACTAGGATGGTGGTAAGTGGAGGCTGTAGGCCCTCCACACCAACATGTTCTCCTCATCTCTCTTTCCCAGGTGTTACAGCAGGAAGAACATTTTGTCCTAAAAATCCAGACTTCAGGACCTGGTTTTCCAAGGAACGGGATTAGATTTGGGATATTTTTGACTCCTAAGTGGTTTTTGCATTTGGTTTGATTCTCTGCCAGCTTTGCTGTGTGTCTGCCTTGGTACCCCATGGCTCGTAGGAGCACATTGCGGGCTGCAGCGTCTCAGTGCAAAGCACTCACCTGCCCGTGCGGCACGTGGGTGTGAGCTGCAGTGATGGGGTGTTAGTTCAGCCACGTGGCTGTGAGCAAGCTTCTCTTTGGGACCTTTTCAGACTGTCTTGTGTGGTTGGCCACACCCTCTGAAGTTGTTTCCATCTCCAGTTCCTTGGACTCACTCTTGGCCAAGAAAACATCAAGTTGCTGAAATTATAAGACAGGATCGTACTATTTATGTTGGAGGAACGGTGCAGTTACATAGACGGGCTCTTTGCAAAATCAGCTTACGCTGGCTTTTAGCAGTTGAAGTGAACAGCTGTATCAAGTTAGAGATGCTGAAAGGGAGTCCAGCTCGAGAGCAGTGTCCTTGTCCAGCACAACAGTGGGCTCTCGGGGAGGGGCAGATGTTTTTAACTGGGTTTTGCCGGGGTTCAAAGCAGGAGTGGTTTGGGATGGGAGTCTGAGTGCCATGTTCTCCACGAGGAGCCAGGATCCTGGGGGCCTGTTGTGTTGTTTACCCCCATCCTGATGGTGAGTAACAGGCAGGGGCCCCCTGTCTCCATCCAGATCGTGTTGAGCAACGCCATGGTGCTGGCTTGATGTTTGTGGTCTTGCTGGAGAGCAAATGTCCGTGGCATGGGTTTCCAAGCTCTGCTTTTCTGCTCTCCTTCAATGTGTGTGAGCCTTGGGCTGCCACCCCAGCCTTGCCTGGCACCCTGAACCCCCTGAACTGGGAACAAAGATGAGTTATAGCCTGAAAATCCCTGGGAGCGAGTGGGTACTTGGAGGCCAGTTTGGGCATGGTGGAAGAGCTGGAGGAGATCAGGCTCCCCTCTGATCTTGACTCTGATGTGAACAGGTTTTGATGCACTAGTTTCATGGCAGGATCTGGAGTATGTTTGGGACATCTCAGTCTATGTGCGGTGTATGGCAATGTGTGGGAAGGTGATGGATTTTTTGGACCATGGGACAACTGGTAAAAAGACAAGTGTTGGGCAGATGTGTCCTTTTTGAAGTGGCTTAAAGGGTCTGTTGCCCCTTAGAGCGGGGAAGCTCTGTCTAAATGCAACTGCCTCCGGATGTGAGTGATCCCAAACTCTCAGCAAGTTCTTGCAGTGTGAGCTCAGGCTCTAGGGCCAGGTCTCCAAAGGAGCACTGGCATTGCCAGAGAAGCCAGCTCCCTCCCACAGGTATTTCCTTCTCTGGCCCAAGGGCTAGAGAAGGCTCTCACACTCCTTTCCCTTCCAGCCTTGGAGTTACTTTGGACAAGACTGACCCTCCGTGTCCTCCTGATTTCCTGCTGGCACCTTTGCCCAGCATCAGTGGATGTGTTGAGTAAGGGAGTACTTTCTCACACCTGGCAGCATGTTCTTGCCTGATGGGCACCATGCTTGCGTTTCTAGGGAGCAGGCTGGCCAGGGTCTGGAAATAAGCATTTTTAAGGCAGTGAGGGAAGAAAAATATTACAAATATGATTAATGGCAGTGGGTGTGCATCTTAAAACTTCTTTTAGTTGTTATTTGATCTTTCTCCTGCAAACTCAGCAGCTGACTTCTGCAGAAGATAAACACATGGGAGGAGAATGAAGAGGGGCTCTTTGGTCTTCAAAAGCAATTAAGTGTTGAATGTCTGACTTGAGACATCTTGAAGAGGCCCAGACTTCAGCAGGAGGGTGTTCATCCTTTTCTGTAAAGCAGATCTCTTTTAAGGGCGCTCAGATGGACAGCAGCAGTTGCAAGTCACTTGGGCAAAGTGTGATTCCTTATGGTTGGGGGTGCATGGAGCTGTGCTGGTCAAAGGCAGCTCACACCAGGGCTACATTCTGTCATATAATTTATATTTAGGTTGTGTTTTACGTTCACCACTATTGCTTCAAAATAGTTTAAAATACAGCTGATGTTGGTAGAAGTTGATGAGTGTGATTGGAAGTTTGAGTCCTGGTGACCCTGAGCAGGTGTTCATGGTGCTGTAAGGTCTCTGAGAAGGTGGAAGCAGTGAGATGAGTCAATGGGTCGTGTAATTCTGACATGCAGGAAAGTAGATGAGTCTGGCCACCAGCGTTTCTGTAGCACTGAATTGGCAACTGTGAGCTCCCAAAGGGCAGGGGCTGCTGCTAGTTAGCTGGAAGTGTTCCTGGAGATGCCCCTGGGTGAAATCTGGCATTCCTTTGAAATATGAGGTGGTCACCACCTGCTGAAGTAGCTGGCAGGAGGTGAGGGCAAAGCCCACGCCACTAGGTCTCTCTGCTTGACTGCATCCAGTTTTCAATAGCAGGATTTGGCTGGAGGTGTCAGCTTGTATGGGCTGTTTGTCCTTTCGGAATCATAGAATGGTTTGGGTTGGAAGGGATGTTAAAGATCATCTTGTTCCAACCCTCCTGCTGTGGGTAGGGACACCTTCCACTAGACCAGGCTGCTCAAAGTCCCATCCAACCTGGCCTTCGATACTGCCGGGGATGGGGAATCCTCCCATGACCCCATGGATGGGATCCTCCCATGTCCCATACTGCCCAACTTTGTGGTAGACCCCTCTTGTTTAGCTTGATTTGAAAAAGGACCTGAAAAGACTTACTAAAGCAGTGACTGAGTCCTTCAGCTGCGTCTCTCTGTGGAGGACAGACTGAAAATCATGTCAAGGGACATGGAAATAGTTCTTGGAAACAGTCTTCTAAACTGCTTCCCTGTGCAAGGAAGGTGAGCGGCAGCCAGATTCCTGTATCCCCAGAGACTTTCTGCCCAGCTGTTAATGCAGCAGAAGTCCTGAATGCAGTCAAAGCTGAGGAGCTGGGCAAAGTTTTGGAAGAGGTTCAGTGCAGACTCTTGCTCCTAATCCAAGGAGTATGGTATCTGCTCTTAAAACAGCCAGGGGCAGGTTGTCTAGGATCCAAGTCAGCAGCAGAGCAGCAGGGCCTCTCACTGGTGCCAGTGAACTTTTGATGTGCTTACTGGCTGAATCCCACACATGGAAGGTAAATCCAGGGGCGAAATTGCATCTATTACCCAAGCACATGCTGTTTGAGAAGGACTCCTGCCTGCTGTCCGCTGTCTAAAAGTTGTGTGTCTTTGTCAGTATAGTCCTCCAAGATCTCTCATAGTCACTGGAGATGCTGCTGCTGCCTGGACCAGTCCTTTGGGGTCTGTAGATGGTTTTCTTGCAGTTGATAAGGGGAGCCTTGTCCACTGGCTGAGGCCCTCAGTGATAGTGTATGGATTCCACCATAACCTGTACGAGTGGGATACCAACTGCTCCATTTTGTAGTGGATTTAGCTCAATTGGCACAGCATTCTCATAGATTCGAGTCCTTCCTGAGACCAGAGGAAGGACTCGTATCGTCCCTGCTGTGTAAGAATGTGCAGGCCAGCTGAACCCATGGGTCCTGACTGATACTGGTCATTCACTCTGTAACACGTGTGAGAATTAGTGTGAACAAATCTTGAGTGTACAGTCTTACGTATGATGTGCTAGGAGATCTGGAGGAAGAAATGGGTGATTTGTTCTTCAGGAACATTTTTCATCTCCTCACATCTGTTACTCTTTCTCCTGTCTTTTCTCCCCCCCAACCCCCAAATTTGCACTTTGTCATTAAAACCAGGAAAGAAAACTCCCAATATGCATATGACATTTTACAAAAGTGCTCTCTGTGCTCTTAAAATCCAACAGTTTTGCTGTACAGCATTCATCTGTAATCAATTAGAAGGTTTTTTGATCAACAGAAGCTGGAGGTTCAGTTCCCTGGAGCTTAGCACTCTGCACGAGGAGGTGGGATTGCCTTGGCACTTTGTCTCCTTTCACCTCAAGAAGGAAATTGGAGCTGCAATGAATGAAACTCAGTGAGGCAGACTGAGATGAAAAAGCTCCAAAGATGCTTGTTAGCCCTATTCCAACCCCATTTCAGTGGTGTTGAACCAGATGGTCCAGATGCAGCTTCCAGCTCAGGAAGTTCTGAAGCTATTGCTTGCCAGAAGCAAGGGAGAAACTCTCTTTGGGGGTTGTCAGCCCCTGTCAGAGACAAGATAGAGGTGAAAGCTGTGATCCACTGCAGATTGGCTTGTCATTTTGAGGTTCTCTGTGATGTTCTGCCAGTGGTGGGACTGAGCCCTCAGGTACCTAATTTCCCACCCCCCTGACCTGCTCTCCTCTCCCTCAGGAAACCAGCCCAATGTTGTACTGATGCCTGATTATAACCCTTACATGAGCAAAACTTTCTGGGGACAAACCTTTGCTCTTTGCTTTCACGCTGCTTTGAGGCTGCCCTGGTTCCTCTGCCGTGTGGGGACTTCACTTCCAGTTGTCCCATGGTCTTTGGAAGAGGCAGTGGCTGGGTGAGGGGGAGGAAGGAAAGAAAAACTTAAGCTAAGTTCTAGGAGGAAACGGAATGTCCCCATGTGGGGATAAACAACCTGAGTATTTGATTTCTTAAAAAGAGGGAGCGAAACCTGAGATGTCAAAAATTAGGTTGGGCCAAAACTGAGACACAATAAAGGAAGGATTGGTTCTGGATGTTCTTGGCCACCAAAATAGGTCTCTTCCCTCCATGCTCTTGAGAGAGCTGACTCTGTAGGAAGCCTGTCCAAGGCTGGCTTCTTTGGCTTCACAGCAATTGAGAGCAGCAGCAGAAGCATCATCCTGTCTGATGGCCTGAGCATCAGGATGTTTTTCCCAGTGGATGGGGCAGGGGCATAAAAATTACAAATAAAAGGCAGAAGGGCTTTTGAGAGGGTAATAGAGTGCAAGATGGGGAGTATTAAGCCCATCTCCAGCCATAATTAAACCTGCAGTTGGAGGGTCTGTCACATTGCTTCAGACCCTTGGAAAAAAAAAATTCAGTTGCTAGCTTCATTAGTAATTAAATGTCCAATTACTGTATGTAATGTTTCTGCTTTGCTGAACTCCACAACTGCATTCATAAACAGCCCTAAGGAAGGCCTCTAATCTGTGCCATTGTTCTTCAAGTGGTTTGCACATGCAGAAAAAGAAAAGAAAAATCAGGCAGACATTTATAATATGGAAAGGAAAGGGGGAAGGGGTGGGAAGAGGAGGAAATCAAATCAGCATCTTCCACCTCCCTCCCCCCCCGAGGTAGGATCTCTGCCAAGCCCACAGAGAAGCCCTCAGGCCCCTCGAGCATGCAAATGTAATTTTCTATCCAGACAACACAGTATTTTTTTTTCTATAAAATGAAGTCCACCCCCACTCCCCCTGAAAACCTCCTCAAATCCCTGAATGCACAACAGAAGCAAGAAGAAAATTACAATGAAAGGAGAAAGAGATGGGAGGGGGGAGAAAAAAATAAAAGCAGCAGCAACCCACAAGCAGAAGGAGAGATGGAGGGAGAATTGAGATGAATATGCAGTGTCCAGAGTTTAAATAGACATAAAAGATAATGAAGGTGGGGAGGGGGGGAGAAGGGAGGAGAGATTGTAATCAAACAAAATGATTTTGGTCCTCTTCAATCATCCCTGGTTTGCAGGCTGTCATTTTATACAAATTAGAGCTAGGGTAATTGTATGAATATTCACTGGGATTGAAATCACGTTTGTTAAAGGGAAGGCACCCTTCTCAGGGCCCGCTGCGCCACTCGGCTTTTGTTCGCCTGGAACAACAGGAAAGTCACTTGCACGATGGATGAGCACCGGATCCACGCCCCTCCCCTCCTAGGGGCTGGGACTGGGGTCCGGGGGGGATGCTGAGGTGGCTGGGCGCTCTTAGGGATGGGTGGCCCTTCCCTTTGGACTGAGATGCAGAGGACTGTGTGGAAATGCCCCTCTTGGGAACAAGAGCCATAGCCTGGGAATTGGCTCTTCACCTTGCCTGCGGAGGGGGGACCGCAATTGAACCAATAATAGCTTGAAACCATTTGGGATTAAATAATCGCCATGTTTTTCAATAAAAAGTCCAAATTAGTATTAATAACATGATATAATTTATTATTATTATTAATAATAATAATAATAATTTTCCCCCCTTTAAGCATTGCTGCTGAACAGAATTCTTCTTCCTGCTCAGGAGTCCGACCCAGGTCTGTGTCGCACATGTCTGGCACCACGCTGGGGACGGCTCCTCTCATACATAACCAATCAAAGATGTATTCAGGGCTGTTGTGAGGAAGCCGGGGATGATTATAAGTCGAGCTATCCAAGCCTTTTGCTGACTGCTCACCCTCACATATTATGAAATTTCTCTTAGAAGGGCAGACAAAGCCTTTTGAGCCCGTGTATGGTGATGGCCTCGCTTGGATGTCTGGCTTCAACTGCTTCACAATGTCAGCCTCTCGTTTCTGAGAAAAGGCAAACGTATCCCATTGTCGCATGTCAAGTACCCAGCGCTGCCATTCAGCAGCCCAGCCATGGCTGTAACCCATCCTCGGGTTGTCACGGCAATGCAAGGAGATCGCTCTGCCACTCGGTAGCCAGCAGCAGGACGAAGGTGAAGCTGACCTAAAGCAGAAACGTTCATTTAAATATTTGATTGTTCTTAGCCCAGTGATGGGATGGGTTGTCCCTTCTCCAGGACAGCTGGGCTGCAAGCGAACTCGAGGTGACTGGGTGTTGTGTTTGGTTATCTCTGGTAAAGCCGTCTGTGGTAACTTGCAGTGCTGCGCGGGGATCGCCCGGGGAAGGGCATGTGCTGGACCGTGGGGCTCGGACCATTTTTCTGGCGTGAACAGGTTCTCCATCAGCCCAGGTGCTGTGTATCTGTGTGCCAAACCCAGGTGAGAGTAAGAAATCACCTGATAAGGGACCAAAAGCATTTTTTTCTTTTTTAGATCTCTTTTTTTTTGTTTGTTTCTCTCTCTGGATCTAAAAAAGATGAATTCAAATCTGAGGCAGCCCGCCCTGCCAATGCAATGGGTACAAGATAATCAGTCTAGCTTGAACCTTACAGTAAAAACAGCTAACTTAACCTAATTAAGGGGAGTGTTTGGGTTGTTTTTTGCTCAGTGTGGGAACATCATTGAGGCAGGCTGCAGAAAAATGGTTGCACATGTAGTGTCAGAAGATTTCTTCTGAAATTGCAGTGGCTGCAGCATCTGCCTGCACTGTGGAGGGTCCTGCCTTCTCCAGATGATAAGCCAGGTTCAAAGGGATGACAGGTATTCCCAAGATTTTCCCAGGGCTCAGCAGAGGCCACAGGGATTTGATCTGATAGCACCAACTCTACAAGACCAGCCATGACAGAGCAAGGCATTGGGTTCTGCTCCCAGCAGGTTGTGTGTTAGGCCAGGGCATCATCCCCGCTCCTTCTGCCTGCTGCTGGGCCAAGTCAAACTTGGCTTTCCCCTCTTCTTTCTGTCCTGCCTAAACCCTCCCATGAAAGGTACTGCCCCACCAGTGCCGTGGCCATTGCTCGGCCTGGTGCTGCTCTTGACTGAGCTGGTCAAGTCATCTCCACCGTGAGTGGGGATTGTGTATACGCTTCTCGTTGGAGTCACATTTTCTCTGGCTGCCCTGGTTCAACATGATCTCGTGTACAAATAACCCTTCAAGATTTCAATGTGGGAGGCAGCGTGTGCTCTTCGGGGCCATGGGGCCGTGTGGCTCCTGGCTTAGCACCCCTGCTGGAGGACTGTGTCCGTTGGGTGTTCGTAGGCATCCTTGACTTCCTGCAGACCTGATGTAGAGCAGCAGATCTGCCCATTTGGTTTTTATCCAGGGTTTTCCTGTTCTGGCAATGTTTTGTCTTTGAAGCGCAGCCCAGACCCCCACAGAGAGCCCCCGTATTGAACTGCGAGGCACTGGGGGCTGTGTTCAGGGAGCTGGTTGGGATCAGAGGCTCCCTGCAGTGTTGAGGGCAAAGAGGAGGAGTGGGCTGGTGATGAAAAGATTCCCTGTCTGTTGATGGTGTCCTTGTTGCTTGGATTGGTGTACGTGTGCTGGCCAGACCCTGCAGACCCCAAAGCCCAGATAAACTGAGCTGATGCTTTCTCCTGTGAGATGGGGGTCCCCAGAGACTGTGGGTGGGTGTGAAGCTGAGGTTCGTGTAAGGGGGAAGGATGTAAAGGTCAACCCCATGGGCTGCAAGGTGGCAGCAGCATCATCTCTGTGTTTAGGTCTTGTTCTGTCTGGGTTGTGTGTTGCCTGGCTCCTCTTCAGCTGTTCCAGCACTAACAACTTTGCCAGAGTGGACTGATCTTCTCATTTGCATACAGGGGCCTAAAATTTCTGAAGTGTATTTGAGCTTGTAGAGACCATGGTAAACCTTTTCTGACTTCCAGGATGTATCACTGAGGGAACTTCAAGTTAGACCTCTAGGATCTATATTGCTTTAGGGTCATCTAAATTGCAAGGACTTCTTGAATTGGGATAGAGAAGAGGCTGTTCCTTAAGGCTGTGCTGGGAAGCCTTTTTCTGTCTCCACATAGGGAAACAATTCTTCTTCTTTTCTTTTTTTCTCTGAGTTCAGTTGTTATTGTCCTAGTTTTTGAGCAAAACTAAGAAGAAAACCCTCAAATGGTTCAGTATTTTGTTATGATACCAGGAACAAGGAGTCTTTCCAACAGAAAAGATAATCCCCTGTCTCATTAAGTTTATGACTTAAAAAAACAAACCCCTGCTGGCCCTTTTCTGTGGGGACTATTTTCTGAGGCAGCTTCTTCGGTTTTGAATGGTTTCATTCCTCAGCGCTTCTTTTGAGTGGAAAGTTTAAAGATGCGTCATCTTGCTTGAGCAGGGCGATAAACTGTGAAGCAAATGTGAAGAGCCTTAGAAAAGAGCTGTACAAAATGCAGATGTAGGGGATTAGAAAACAGAACTGCACTACATCCAGCGATAAGTAAGGTCGGACTCAGCAATTTCTGAGCAGTTGCACCAGGGAGGAGCAGGGAATGATGAATGATTTGCTTTCTGGCTCCCAGCAAGAGAAGCAGAGGCGGGGAAGGTTTGTGTCCTGGGTACCGCAGTGGTGCTGGTCAGCAGTGTTCTCCAGAAAGGGCTGGGGGTGGCAGGGAGGTGAATTACACTGCAGTGTCTGTTGGGGGCTGTAGTCTTGTCACCTGTCAGTCAGACAGGGCACGGGAATAAAAACATCCCACTGGATTTCATGTTTATCAAGTGTTTCATGCTCCAGAATGGTTGGTATTTCCATGGATGAAACACAGCTGCTGGCAACTGTCTCTTGCTGCTGTTGGGGAGATACAAAATGAGAGGAGGTACTTGCAAGCAATAAAGATGCTTTCAGGTAAGGAAAACCCAACATGTAGCTATTGGGGAGTGTACCCAAGCTGTCAGTTTTGGAGGTTGGAGTGCCTCAAACCAACACATAGAAGTTTGGCTTTGGTGGCTGAGAGAAAATCAACTCCTGCCTGGAGCAGGGGAGGCAGGGAGGGAAGCCCTGGACCTTTCCTCTCATCTATTAGTGTTCCAATTTATTTTATCACATCTCTATTTGCCTAAAAATTTTTGCAGTTTCCCCAGAGCTCAAGTTGCTCTCTCATGGCTGGGGGCACCACGCACCTCGAGTCTGTTCCTGGAGGGCCTGCCTCGCTTTTGCAGTGCTGATCATCACCTGTCTGAGCAGCTTTGCCGAGGGTTTTGGTTTTGCTCAGGAAGTAAGCATGCAAAATCTTCTTTTGAATATTCAGGCCCCACCTCTAGCTCAGGGTTACCTACACAGCCCTCTCTCTATGAGATTACTTTTGTGCCTTCTCCTTTGGCTTGCTCGTCTTACTGGAGGAGGAAAACTGCTGTCAGCCCCTCGGTGCTCTGGGGTGAGATCTGTTGATGTATCCTGAGGCCAGAGTCTCTTTCTGTTTACAAGTAGTCTCCAGGGCACAGATTACAAGTGCTATGATAAAAATTCTGTGTTGGATATCTTTATTTTTTCTCCTATGATCAGGTCTTTCATTGCTTGTCTCTTTCTAACCAGGGAGCTCTGAGACTTGGGCAGATTTCAGAATTTCCATCTACCCCCAAAACTGCAGATTTAGTCACCACTGGCCCAGCTTCATGGGGCTTTGAGCTCTCCAACTCCCTTTGACTCAGGGAGTAGCTGTGCAGGCTCACTGTCTTGCTGGAGGTTTTTGATGGACCAGATCCACCTTTTCCTTGTGCTGAGCCTGTAAATACGCTGACCTCTTGCTTGGGATAAGAGTGGTGCAAAGACCCCTGAACCTATCCCTGCCAGGTGCATCCCACCAAGATGGGAACCCATGGATGTAGGTCTCCTTTCCATTTTCATCTTCTCGAGGAAAGGCATGGGGGATCCTATGCGTCTGTTCTGCTAGATCTCTTTTGCCATTTGTTTCTCCTACTTTCCCTTCTGAAGACTATCCAAAGACATGAATATTTTGCAATGGGCTGTGAAGGACTTGAGAGAGAAGGCTGTAAAATGCACATCAGCCACTCCATAAACGTCAGGGATGCTGTGCAGAAGCATGGCTACTCGAGTTTAGCCAGTTCTGTATTATCAAGTGATCCCCGCAGATTTATTAGATGTTTCAAAATAGATTTGAAAGAACTGGATTTAGTGTTTCTGGCGATTCCTTGAACCATCTTGTTTTTCAGCCAACTTGCATAAATGTGCCAGTCATGGGCTGCGATGTATCAGCCAACTTAGCAAATGGTTTTATTTATAGCTGAAAGAGTGAAGCCAAGGAGTATAAATCCTGAAAAAAGTATAAACTGTATTGTGGAATTAATAAACTTCAAATTCATGGAATTTCTAATGTTCCACTGATGGCTAAAAAATCTGTTTAATGGCCGCTGAGTGATACTTGGCTGCAAAGCAAAAACCCCAAAGTTGTCTTAACTCAACAGTGATATTTTTTAGTGTTTATGTGCTGGCGCTGAATGTCTTTGCTGAATGATGGAAAGCTGACCTTCTCCGCCGCGTTTCTGCAGCGACCAGATAAGATTTCAGATCACAGCTTTGCTTTTTCTGTTGATGGTCTGTGGCTGTAGCCCAAGAAGCGCTGTTAGATGTCGGGCTGTTTATCTGGAGGATCAGTTGCGTGTCTGGCTAACTTTGGGGGTGTGAACGATGTTCAGTGCTGAAAGCAAGTGCAGAGGAAGGAGCTGACGAGCAGAGAGTGGATCCTGTGCTTTCAGAGCATGGCTGGCCAGCCAGGGGAGGTCCAGCCACATGTTCAGAAAAACCAGTATGTGTTGGACCTTTAGAGGTAAGTAGATCTGGACTGTTGAAGAGGCATCCTCCTCCTCCTTCATCTTTCATCTCCATTGAAACTGCTTGTGATTTTGTTGTATTTTTAAGCTGGTAACTGTAACATTCTGTTTCAGGGTGATTCATTAAAGTTTCAGGACCTTATTGCACATCCTTTCCTCGTAGGTCAGTGTCAGGGCAAGTGTGTTGCAGAGATCTCCTTGCTACGTGGATTATTTATGTGGGAATGTGTAGGACCTGTGTGGGCATTTAACGGCAATTGTGTGTGTGGGAGCTGTGTCCTGGGTGGTGCTGGTCAGGGAGTGTTGGCAGCAGCCTGAGCTTGGAGTCCCCTTCCTGGATGGGCAGTATGGAAGGAATGGTGACAGCAGAAACCACTGAGCCTTTGTGGTCCCCAAGACAGGGCATTACAGTGTGATGTCTTCAACATGTGGGTGTTGTTTTGTGACTGCAGTGAGCTTGGGGTGCTTGTGGGGCTGTTCCTGCAGCCTGGCTGAGTGGCACTGATGTGCTCCATGGCAGCCACAGTGTGTCTGTGCCTGCTCTGTCTGCGGGTGATGACCAAGTCTCTTCCCTGATTGTTGGGTCCCTCGTGGCTGGGTGTCTCTGACCTCAGAGAAGAGCTCTCCCAATGTGTCCAGGGTCATTACTCTCACTCTCTCATCTGTTACTGTGCTTTGTCAACCTGGACCAGCCTGGCATTTCATGCATGTGGCTGCTGCTTCCCATTTGAGAGATAGGCTCTAAAAACCTAGTTATATTTTATTTATTTAATTTATTTTAGGACTGAGTTCAGCTAAGCAAGTTTGCACTTTCTCTGGGTTCTAGTGATTGACGTTGTGTTTGAACACCACGTTCAAAGCTAATATTTCTTGCAGATGCTGAGATAAGTATCTGTAAGTCTTTGCATTTACCATTATCCCCAATTTTCTTGTGCCGTGCCTGCTGTCACTGTATAAGGGTATTTATCCTGCACATAATCTGATTGGAAAATAAGGCTTTGAAACAGAAAGGAAAATACGCATTTCAGGTGGTGTTAAAAATGTCAGTTGTGGATGCTTAAAACAGTCCTGATTGTCTGCAGGTTTTGGGGCATTTGGGTTTTCAGCCCCCTATTGTTACATCTAAAGCTGCTTATTGGAGTCCGAATAGGTTGCAAAGACACCTTGTTCTTGAGACCCTCAGAAGTCTGCCTCTCCCCCACCGTGGAGGATGGCTTCTCACAGCCCAGCCAGTCAAGTCTTAACCCTTGGCTTAGACAGCGTGGGGCCGAACAAAGAGCCACAGCTTTCAGATGGAGCAGAATAAAAAGCTATTATTTCATAATAATACTCTACTCTTTCCTTCCAAGGATTTCCTAAGGACTTTACAAATATTAAGGCCTAGGCAGTCACCCCTGTGATTGAGAGCTGGAGAAGTGGCTGTGTGTGGGCATCTGAAGAGCTGAACATGAGGCGTAATCTCTGCCATGGGGTGGATTCAAGCCTCAAGTCCCCTGTGCAGTTCATACCTATGAAAGGTCAATGTGTGGGAGGACCATGAGGATGTTTGGGGCCAGGAGAGTCTCCTAATTTGCATTGTCTTGTATCCATGTCTTAGCCTTGTTCCAGCTCCTTGACCCTTGCCAGTCCTTGTTGGGTCTTACATTAGGCCAGTGACTGTGCGATCAAGGATGCTCTCTGCACAGTCCGGATGGACTTCTTCTTGGAAATATTTCAGTGCTCACTTAGACACCACTGTGGGGGTGATGAGAATCCAGCTGTTTCCTGGACTGGTTATACCCAACCCTCTGCCCCTGCCACCATCACAGCATCAGGTGGGATTGAGGTGACTTTGTGCAGAGGGACATGCTTGCAGCCCCATGTCCCAGTGGTGGGAGGAGAGAGGGCGTATAGTCCTCCCCATAATATCTAGTCCTGTCATTGAGCAGATCAGACCCCTCCTCAAATTAAAGATGGGAGCTTCTCTTACCAGTGAGGCTGAGAATCTGCTCATTCATCCATCTTTTCCTACCTTTGTGGTTCTCTGGGGCACAAACTGGATCTGTTGTAGATTGTGAATTTTTTCTTGCCCCACCTCTTCTTCAATTGCACCTTAAAATTGGCACCTCCAGGAATGTTGCGGACTCTCAGCTTGGCATGTGGCACTTCTGCCCAGCCTGGGGCCAGCTGTGTCTGGCTGTGTGCAGCAGTGGGTGAGCAGTGCTGAGGACCTGCTGTTCCCATGGATGTGGGTACCACTATGGAGGGAGCACATGGCACTGCCCTCTTTGTCCTCACACCATCCCTCAAAGACCTCCCTCTGGTCAGCATTACAGACGAGGGGATAGATCAGCTGCCATTTTCTCTTTCAAACAGTGACAATAAGTCTCTTTCCTTTGCAGGGACAATTAGTTTCTTTCCTCTGCGAGGTGTTTGGTTGGAATGGGCTGACCCCTCTTCGTGGAAGGAGGGCCGTTGTCCCTTGTGTCCCTGGGAGAAGCCACAGCATGGACCGTTTATGGTTTTTCCTTTTAACACAGTGACAGCGGCTTTGTTTTCTACATTTAGTTTGCATCTAAGACCAGGACATGGCTCATGCTGTGTCCCTGATCCAGTGTTTAAAGCTTTGCTGTGATATAGGTTTGGCCTGGGCCCTGCAGGGTTTAGCTTAATTTTTAAAGCTCTCAATGTGAATAATTCCTTGCTGAATGCAGATCGCAAGAGGGGATATTGATTTAAAGCTTTAAAGCTGGTGGTTATGGATTAAAAAAGAAAAAAAAAGGAAAGAAGAGGAAAGAAGGAGATTTACTGTAGTCAGAGCTGGTAGCCTAAATGTTAGTTCCTTACAGACAGGCTTTTGCTGAGCTAGGTGTGGGAATGGCAAGGAAGCCTGATGAATTTTACCTTTAAATTGTTGGCTGCTGAGAACCAGCCTTGGGATACACTCGATAGCTGTTTGGTGTGCCAGGGGAGCATTTGCTGCTGCCTGGGCTCTGTGTGAGTACAGACACGCTGTGGGGTGTCTGCACGCTGCAGCAGCTAACCTGTACCCTTCCCTGGGGTAGGGGGTCAGGGGGAGGATGTGTTGGGTCAGGGTGATGCTGCTGTGCAGCCACACACAGGGGTGTAACTAGGGTGCCAGGTGGGGAGCAGAACTCAGCGGAACAGGAGTGTAGAGGCTCGGAAAGAAAATTGTGGGAAAGGAAGCTTTGCTAGGGAAGATGCAGTGGAAAATAAGGAGAATTAAAGGCAGGCTGTACGTCCAGTTAGCAGACAGGGCTCTGAGGTCACTAATGCTGGTTATTTGGATTTCAAAGAGGATCCTATTAGCTTCTGTGGCGGAGAACCATTAATCAGTGGGACGGGAGCTCGGGCTGGCTGGAGAAATCAGTTTTCAATGTCCTTGATGTCCTGCCGGGCTGGCACTGCAGAGCATCCTGCACAATGGTGGGTTTGTCTGGGATGAGGCACTTCCAGCCAGAGGCACTGTGTGGGATGGGGAATGCTAGGCCACTCTGCCTGGGATCAGTGCAGGGATACATGGATGTTGTGTCCATGCAGACCCCATTGCAAATTCCCATCTTGATGCTGCTGTCCCAGGGAGTATTGCTGAGCTGCTCTAAACGAGTACAAAAACTGAGTTACATACCTTTGGCAAGGACCCAGTTAAGTTTGCTATTCCACAAGCACTAAATGGGATTTGGGGAAAAAACAGTGTTTCCAGGTGTGACTGTTTGTGATCCTTTGGAAATATAATCTCTGGCCTGCCTTTTTGTTCCAATTGAGAACATGTGCCGAGGAGCCATTTCCAAAGGAACTTTAAGCACAGGACTCAAAAGTAGAATTGAAAGTTTGTGAGTTGGACTTGCGCAGCAGCCTTGCTCTCCAAGCCTGGTGCTTTAAAAACCTCTGAAAGAAGCCTCTTACTGTTTGGAAGAGTCATTTGCTGTAGAAAGCTGCCATAAATAATGCAGAAGGAGACCAGAGATGGGGTCAGAGAAGGGTTGCTTAGAAAAAATTAAGACATGGACATGGTGGTAGAATCTGGAACAAAATTTTTTTGGCAGTTTTTTCCCAAGAAAAGTGTCCGAAAGCTCCTTGCTTGCAATATTTAAATTTTTGCCAAAACTTGTTTATCTGGGATTTGATCTAACACTTCATTGTTATTTAAATCCTCCAAATGCCATCAGAGGAAGATATTTATCAACAATTACTAGATCCAACATCCATAAACCCCAGTAATTTCTTCTTCTACATTTAGATTTAAACCCCCAGTCTGATCCATTGAGACTTTGTAAAGCTTTTAAAAAAAAGGACAATAAAAATGGTTTTGTGTAGAAATTATGGCCATTGCTTTGAGAAACTTGATTAAGATCAGCAAGTCTCTGGCTGGACTGAGTATACTTAAAATCCCTAATTGTCTGGGTTTTTGTCTGCAGAATGAATTTATAAGAAAAAGGAGAACCCAAGCCTACTATTTCAACACGCCTGGAATTCATGAGTAGAGCTGGGTTTCAGAGACTTCTGCCTTGTTTTGGCTAAGTCCTTAAAATGGAGATCTGGAGATTAGCGTGGTGGGCCTGGGGTCATCTCTTTGCAGAATGTGTAGTCTCAGACTACACACAAGATCTTTTTCTTTAGACGTCCCTTCTGGTTGTGATGTTTGAGCCTTTGCTTTGCTCCCTGGCTAAGAACAGCATTAATCATAGGACTGGAATTTGTGACTTAACCAAAGAGGCGTTTTAATGCTTTTCCTGTCATCGATCAGTGGCTGGAAGCCACTGTCTTGGTAGCGTGTCCACATTGACCTCTGTGTTGGTGCTTGGTGAGTTCCCATCCTCCTGGGTGCCTCCCAGCCCAGGAATGCCTTCCAGCGTGCCTGCCTTTCTCCTTTGGAAAGGGATGCTCTGAACTTGGACCCCTTAGAGAGAGAAAAGAGGCTTTTTGTGCATGCTGCAAAGGGCTCTTGTGTCTGCAGCAGGGCACGACAGAGACCTTCCTTCTGAATCTGTACTTGGAAAACAAAAAAAAGCCCTTGCATCAGAACTTGCTATTTATATTTCTAGCTCTGAGACTCCTCAGCTGCATTATTAATGAAGCGTTTACCAATTAAGATAGATGAGTCTGCTCTTGAGGGTGTTTGTTAAGGTAAGGAACCTTATTAGCATATCTGATAGATACAGTGCCAGGTGCTGATTAAAACCTTGTTGACTCCCCAGGGGCAGAAGTCTTGAGGAAATAAGGTGGAGAAAATTGTCCTGTTTCCTGGCTTTGGCCATGCGGGGAGCAGGAAGAGAAATTCAGCATCCCTCCCCAAAGGCAGAGCCCTGAGCTTGTGAGCAGCTTGAAATGGGCATGGGGAGGAAATTAATCAACCTGGATCAGAAATTCCAATAGCTGGAGTGATGCAAGTGTGATTAATGCCTCCTGAATGCAAGAGGTGGCAAGATGCTAGTTTTGCTGCTCTTGCAAGGCTAGCAGCCTGTCAGGTGAGAAATTAGTTTCCAATGTTGACCCTATGGGTTTCAGAGGTCTGGAATCGATGCTTGCCTATGTAACAGGGTTTCAGCAGCTCACTAAATTAGGTTTGCAGGCAAAATGATGCTGTGAGGTACAGTCAACCCACATATGAAACCGATTTCCCTTTGAAGCAGCACTAAAGAGAGCGACCAGAAGAGAAACGAGATCATCTTTAGGTCTCTTGTGACCTACAAGAGTTGAGAAGTGTGTATTCGCTTTCCATATTTATTGTAATGTGGCAAAGGAACTGTATTGTAGGCTTTAATGATCCGCATGTGAAGAGCTTCTTAAAATAGACTTCAGATCTCCTTGGAACATACATATGTGTTTATAATTTTACAGCTATAAAAATATATATTTACTGAATACATGTACTTTGTTTCTCCATATGCTAAATATAGTCACGTAGGAAAGTTATACAGAAAATGTAATTTTCCCCTGAATTATCCTGCTGTCAGTCTGGAGTGTTTTCAGCGTCGGCAGAGGCGAGGCGCGAGTGGAGATGGGCACTGCTGTGCTGTCAAGCAGGTGTCTGGGAGCAGTTTGCCTCAGGATGGGGATTACTGGAGGTGGGATTGGTGGTACCAGCTATTATGAAGCTTTGTCCAACAGTTCATGAGATAAGATCCTGTTCTCCAATTTGCTTGTAATTTTCCCAGGGTTTTAAACATCCATGCTTTCAATTTCCATGCTGGACGTCAACCTCAAATGGTTTGATTTTAGGGGAGAGAAAAAAAAATAGATTGTAAAGTAGTCCTGCCATTTTGGAGAGTAAACTTGGAGAAAAATGTTGTGTTCACCCTGTTGAAGAAGTCAGGGGAGCTTTTCCTAGAGCTTGCTGTGTTTCTCAGTGCAAGGGGAATGGGGAGGAGGTGCCCATTTTGCAAGACGTCTTTGCTGTCCCTCTGCAAATGGGGTCAAATCCAAGAAAAGTTGGAATTTGCATGCGCTCAGCGGAGGCTTTTTTGATTCTGGCAGCTGGTAATTACCCAAGTGCCTTCACAATGGACAAAGCTCCTTCCCACATGGCTCCCCAGGGAGGCAGGGCTGGATGCTGGCCATCCCCAGCCAGTGACTCCTGTCACTAGAGTGTCTTGTCCTCTAATAGCTGCTTTGGGGAGCAGACACGGGGTGGGGAATGTGTCCCTAATCACAGCAGGGCAGGCAGATGGGACTGGGCCTGGCAGGGGACATTGGAATACAGAGGTGCTCTAGGCAGAGGTAGAAAATGGCACAGCGGCTGGAGGAGGGAGACTTCCCAGGGTCAGGGAGAAGCCTGGGATGGCATTGTGCAGGAGGGACACGCCAGATCAGTTTGTCTCACTCTGAAATTTCCTAACTGTGCAGCTGGAGTCACAGCCCTCCACCGGATGCCATGTCTCCTGTGCACGGTCCTTGCAGAGGGCTGCAGAAATGCTTGCACCACTTTCGGGAGATCAGCAGATGGTTTCTCTAAAGAGAGCCTGAAATGTGACTGTTGCTAAAATCGGTTTTTACAAAAACCACAAGTTCTTTAAAAAGAGGATCATTTCTCTCACAAACTCCAGCTCAAATAGTCTTTAAAATAAATACACTTCTGTGGCGTCTGCAGTCGGGCCTGGCTGGAGAGCCTGTAGTCTGCCTTGTGAGAAGTGTCATGACTCTAGAGTTTGTTTTGGTTCATTTTTGGAGTGTTCTGCTGAGAAGGAAGGAGCCAGGCAGTCATCAGAACAGTCTCTGGGTAGGATCTGGAATGGATGACTCCACCATTCCTGTTTCCAGTCCTCTAAGCTTGGAGTAGGAATTTGGAGAGCCCTGAGAAACCAGTCACCAGCAATGTGTCTCCAGACAAGAAGCTGGTGAAGAAGATGCTATCTCTTTGTGGTTTATTCCTGTCTGCTCTTTCGGGACTCCATCCCTGATGGGATGTGAGTGTTTCTGGTTGGTTTCTGCAGCAGAGCAAGCAAGTTAGCAGAGCTCTTGGACCTCCTGCTTCCCGACTTGCTGTTGTGCTGTGATGGCAGCATGGCAAGTCATGCGGCTGTCTGTAGATGTGCTGAAGCTCTGAAAATGACCACAGACCTCTGGCACACAAAGGGAGGTTTCAGCTTTGCATCCCTAAATGCCAAGGATTGGTATGCTTCTTGTGTTTGAGCTGATGTGTGTCCAGCTGCCTGGGTGGAAGTTTGTAGCCCTGGGGAGTGCAAAGGTAGCAATGCATTAGCTTCAAATGGTGTTACTGGGTTTTTCTTTCAGAACCACAGTTTGCTCTCAAAGGAGCATCCCAGTAAAGGGCAGCCTGCCCATTCCTTTGGCCTGTCTTTCCCTACCACGTGTGTGCTGTGGTGGAGTTGGATGCTTGTGGGAGTGGGTGGGTCCTGTGTCTGAGACAAGTTTCTTTCCTCAAGGATGTGATTTACTGAGAGACAACAGGAAGGATAGTTAGTGGGGTAAAGCCTGCATGAAATGGGACCACAGTGTGGTCTTCCAGCTCTGCCTGTGGGGAGCTGGGTGGGTGGCGTGTTTGCCGGTGTTTTCAGGGATTCCTTGTAAGCATTTGAGGAACATTTGCTCAAAACTCCCAACCAGTTTCTATCTTCTGTTGTACAAAAATGCTACCAATGAAAATAGACAAGCTCTCTGGGTCATTTCCAGATGCCCTTAGTTAGACAGAAGTGTTTATTTTTTATGGGCCAATTTTTGTAGTCTACCAGAACGTCTTGTACTGTTAATGCCGCATGGAGCAATAGCTCTGCAGAGTATGTTTAATAAGAGCAATGTGCTCTCAGGGATATTCAAATTGGAGGTAGTTTCCTCACATGTACACATTTGATAGTGTGTGTTATGAAACATCTGGATCTGGGATTGCACTAAAGAAATCAAATGGCCAAGTCAACCTGAAAGTTGTACCAGGGCTCTGCCTGGAGAATCACCGTGTGCCGTCCTCTTCTCTGCTGCAGGGCCCTTGAGCAGATGGCCTGGCTTTTTTTTTATCCCTTTTCCTCCTCCTCCTCAGGATTTGCAAGTCAGGAGTAAAACTCAGCTCTGAATTTTCTGTCAGTGTAAGAAGCCGTAAGTCCAAAAGGCTTTCTGGCTGCAGTTATGTGGTTGTGTGGGAGGTGAAGAGCCCTTGGTTCTCCTGTCTCCACGTCCGCCCTTCTCCTGCTGTGGTTCTTGGCTTTACCTCCAGGTCTGGGCCGCCTTTTGCCAGTGGTGCTGGAGCAGTGGGTGGCTGGTGCAGGAGGATGTTGGTGGCAGCAGCTCTGCCTTGGTGCCTCCAGCCTCTAGATTCCTCCCTCTCAGAGGTGTGCAACGTGATGCTGCTGACTTTGCCTTTCTTTGGGGCTTCTTGTGACTTTCACCTGCTCTGTGACCTGAGTGTCAGGTGATGGTAGGTGTCTGGGGGAGAGCACACATGCAAGAAAAGCTTACATAGGTGCTGCCCCAGAGCCCTCAGTGTGAGCTCTTTTGCCATTGTACACAGTCCTTGCAGAGCTTTTCCATCAGCTCCATGAGGAATGGGGTTGCTTCTCCTCAGAAGGAGCCTTATCTGCTTTTCCTGGGTTCTCTGTGCTTTTGCTGCAGGAATGGAGAGGGATGGGACAGGCAGCGGCTGGAGGGCTGTGCTGCTCCATTGGGTGCTGTGTCAGTCATGACACCACAGGCCAGGACATGGCCATTTGAGTGAATGTCTTTCTTTTGTTTGACCTTAAAACCTATCTTTCCCTTTGGGATGAGTGTTTCAGGGAGTGATCTTCAAGGTTTAACCTTTCTGATAGGAAATCTGCTAAACACTGACTTTCATCAATGGCTGCTGTCCTTCAGAAATGTCCTTGGCATCTCCATGTCCTTATCTGGTGTGACTTGTTTAGAAGATTTTGCTGCAGAGATGGAGGAGGTCTGTATACAGCTCCATCCTGCTGAAGGAGCTGGTAGAAAAAGTAGGAGTCAGGGAGTTGTGGTGCTTTTTCTACCTTCGCTTCATAAAGGACAGCAAGACCTCAGAGCTTGGCTTTAAGGGTGTCTGAAGTTGCTGTCTGCAGACTGGGAGAATGTCTTCCCCTTGGCTTGGAAAGACAGTGGGCTGTGTTGTACATGAAGCCTGTTCAGCGTGGCTGGCATTGCACCATGTACAACAGGGAAACCAGCTAGCTCCCATTTTAAATAAGGATGGGAGATGCAGTGGGAATCGGCCCTGGAGCAGACTGCTTGTTCCAGGCGTGGGCAGCTTGCCTGTGAAGTGTGTCAGCGTGGGTAAGGGAGCCAGGAGGGACTGAGACGCTCATGCCCAATGCTCACACAGGGCCCTTCCTGGTGCTGCACCAGTTATTTGAATGACATCTGAGTTACTTGCTGAAACCTGCTTACAGGTGTTAAAAAGTCATGCTAAGCCCTTCCTAATGTGACTTCCTGAAGGGACCGAGTTCCAAGGATCTGGGACCCTTCTCCCCTTCGTGTTCACTCTCTATTCTCAGACTCTGTGCATGTGGGATGGGCTGTGTCTGCAAAGAGCTGGGCTTAAACCTGAGCTATTCCAGTCGGCGCTGGTAGGCTGGGGGCCCTTGAGAGGTGTCTTATGCTCTTGTACATGCTGTGTGTGCTTCTTGGGGGTGCTGAGAGGAGCAAACGGAAAATGGTGGGCTGACCAGGGAAAGCATTTCCCTAGGAATGCAACACCTGGTTTCCCCCACCCCCACAGCTGATGTTCTAGAAACCAAGAGCCTTTCTCTGTGCTTGTAGATCCCAGCTGCACTCTTACCTGTCAGCAGGAGGAGGAGATAAATCAGGGTCTTGCTGGGGGAAGCCCAGCACAGTACAGTTTTGGCCTAAATATTACACAGATGTCATGATGGACCATACAGCTCGGCTCAGCTGTACGGGCTGGGTGTGCAGTGGTGGAGGTGGATCTTTTCTTGTCCATGGAGCTTGTAGGGAGGTGTCCTGCTGACTCCTTCAATAATGCAGGTTTTAGTGTAGTGGCTGTGATTGGTAGAGGTGATTTTTTTGTATAACTCAGGTGGTGTCCTGAACCTAAACTTACCAATGTGGACAAAAATTACATGGATTTTGGTGAGTCCATGCTTTACCTTACAGTGTAGGTAAAGGGCCTTCAGTCAAGGGCTGTCTTCAGGATCTGGATGGTTGAATAACACTTGAAGGAGAAAATGCTTGTGCTGAGATGATGCTGAATCCCTTGTTCTGAGCAAGCCTCACAGTTGTCTTTATCTTTTGTATGTCTGTCTGCAGAGCGAGAGCGATAATTAATGCACAGTGGCTCTCCTGGGTTCTGCCAAAGCCAATACTGGTTTTTCAAAGTCAGCTCAGAAGTACTGAAAGTGCAGTTTTAGGCAGGGCGGTGGGTCAAACATTTCTCCATTTGGCTCTTGCTGCTTTGATTGTCAAGCATCACTTGGAGCTTTTCAGTCAGCATTAAAGTGAGAGCATCAGTCTAAACTGAGGCAGTCCTGGACATCAGATGATTACATATTTCAAAAAATTACCTTAGCTTGACCTTGGACGAGGGGAATGGCCAGTCTCATATTTATATATTTTTAATGCAGCTTTTAATTTTTAACTTCTTTCAAACAGTCTTTTTTCCTTCATAGATCTTTTCTTCCACAGCATTTTGCAAATGCACCAGTCATTTCCTAAGGAGCCGAACTTCAGCCTGCTCCTTGAAATACCCCTGTGAGTCCCAGAAGGGACGTTATCCCAGCTTTGCAGACAGGGAAACCAAAGCCCAAAGAGAGTGAGAGCTTAATTTCAAACGTGCCGGGCAGTTGTCATCCAAGCTGTGGAAACCAGGTATATTTTCAGTGGAGTTGAGTCTGTGGCCCCTCTGAGCCAGGTGGAAGACCACAGGCTTTGGAGAGCTGGAGCTCCTGTCTTGTTCAAGTGCTGCTTGCCAGGGGAACACTCATCTTGAAGAAGCAACGTCAGGGTTTGATGGAAGGATCTGTGTGTGGGACTGATGTGGGCTGGGTGGTTGGTGCCACATCACCTCCCCAGCGGTGAGGAACAAAGGTGAGAAGGACGCTCAGAGCTTGCTAGCCAGCGGGGCCAGGGAGATTTGGGTGTTTTAGGAGTGGATACAGGTTGTTTGAAAAGGCTGAGACCACACAGTGGCTGGTGGTTTCACGTGTGTCTCTGGAGCAGAGGGGCATGATGAGATACATGCCACTTGCATGCCTCTGCTCTGGCTTGATGTGGTCTCCCCGAGTGAATCAGAGCTTTTGCTTTGAAGGCAGAGGAGGGGGAAGGGCCTGTCTTTGTTCTACTTTTTGGAGAGCACTGGAAATCCTTCAGACCAGAAGACTACACCCTTCATTACCCTCTGGGTTATTTGCCCCATATTGGAAGTATGACTCTGTCATGTGAAGTATTTGATTATTTATACAGTTAATGTTTAACAGAGTTGGAGTATTAGAATTAAATAGGGGACGAGCTTCCAACTTTGCATGGTTAAGGGCTAATAAAACTTCTCTGATCCAGTGTTTTCCTTTCACCAGAGGGGATTTTTTTCATTAGCTTTGGAGTGTTAAAAAGAGGTCTTCTGTATTTGAGGCAGATTGATCTGTTGGCTCCAGACAAAGAGAACGTGCAAAGGTGTCAGCTTAACTATCCAGTTGACGCAGATACAGGAAGCCAAAAATTTCAAGGTGAGTCTAATTGGTATCTTCAGTGGCAGTAGCTGGATCCGGCATCTGCCGTGAATACTGGGTGATATCTGCAGCCCACCCCGGGTGTGGAGGAGCTGGGTGAGTAATGGTAGGTGGAGAGTAGCAGGAGGCTGGACTGCCCCACTCTGTCTTTGTCACTTGTGCCAGCTTTCACCGTGCTGTTTCATCTGTCTACTTGCTGCAGGACAGCCTGGAGATGTCAACTGGTGACCCTTCAGTCATCACATCTCCCAGGGGTGTTGAACTGGGATAGCATTTCCCAAGCATGTGGCTTGAGGATTGCAAAGGTGTGACCAGGGCAGCCCCATGGCTGCTGTGGTCCGGGGGTCAGTAGGAGAAGGGAACAACAGTTGGGATTGGCTGAGCGTAACAGAGTCTGCAGTGGACGGTCGCAGTGGATTTGGTTTTCATTTCTTTCTAGTTTAGTTTACTGAGACTTACGGATCTGGGGGTGTCTCACCCCAACACACTTCATACTCGTTGCCCAAATTCAGCAATGTCTCTTGGTGGCACACAGCTCTCAAAGCTGTGGTTCTTACAGTAGTGTGGTTGGAGATGATGAGGATGCTAATGTGAGGTTTCACACCTTCATTAAGGGGAAGGCTGAAAAATAAGGGCTTCATGGCATCCTAGAGGCCCCAAGATTGCAACTGCCCCAGAGGCATCCTCAGTACTGTTGCTCTGTTCACTTAAAAATCAGGTTGATTTTTAGCAAACCACCAGGACTGAAGGCAGCCATGACAGCAGACTTGCCACTTGTATTTTAGGTGTCCTGATTATCTGCTGTGAGTTTTCTTTCCCTTTTATCTCTCACGCACTCCTGTCTGCACAAATGCTGGATATACCGTGGCCATAATTTACTTCTCCTTTGGACCGGTGTACAGATGCAATTGATAACTCTTAGTGGGCTGGAAACATCCATTTTTAATTCTTTCCTTGTGACTGGAGAAACAAGGGGGGATGTATGAAAGCAGGGCTGTTGGAGCGGCTGTTGCATGGGTGGAAAATCCACAGATGATGTTTTGCCTTTGCAAGTGTACATTGTGAGCATGAAGGGAACTCTGCTCCTCGTCATCCTTCCAACCATTTCTCCTCACTGTAGATGACGTAGGAAACTGTACTGAAGAGTTTTGTTCTTCCAGTTCCACCCACGGGCATCACCTGCTTGTTGACTGAATGGAGTGAGACTCTGCTTTCAGCTCTCCCGGGATGTGTTGGTCTCTCCATCCGTGCTGAGTTCATCTCTAGGTTTAATGGAGCAGTTTCTCTGAACAAGGAACTGCATTGATTTTAACAGATTACACCTCCTCTGCAAGATATCAAGGTCATGATCTGTGAGAGTAGCCTGTAGACAGATGCACTCATCACTCAGATGCATTTAGCCTTTATTTTAAAATGTCTATTTTTATTTGCATTTCACCTGCTAGGTCCAAAATCTGGTGCTTCCTCCCCCTCAAAAAGGACTGACCCCTCAACATAACATAGAAGTCTGTGGGGTTTCCATCTCCTGCAGTGGAAGCACACGGAGTGGAAACTGGTTCCTGGGGGAAACAGCAAGTGGAAAGTGTAATCTAGCATAGAAGTATTTATTTTTTTAAAGACAAGTGGCAACCCCCTGCCCCTCTGCTGCCTTGTGCACTCCTGGTCTGTTTCAGATTTTAATAAATTTCTTGTTTATCTTGAGGAAGCAAATTAATAAGTAATGGCCATTGCTCTTCACAGAGAGAGGTTGCTGAGGGTTGGAATAATTTTAATTTGGTGTGTGTGTTGTGTTGAAGGACTGTTTGCTGTTGAGGTGAGTGCATTGGTGTCAGAGCCCATAAAGGTTCACCATTCCCTGTGCACACAGGTGTTGGGTATAAAGTTTTGCACGTAGGTCTCTGAGCAAGGGCTCAGGGAGAATTAAATTGGTCTTGCTGGGAACTTTGAGGCTCTCATCTTCTTTAGCTCTGGGTAAATTTGAAACCCCACACAACTGGACAGACACATCTTCCCTGTGCGTCACTGGGCAATCTCAGTGTTGCTCTTCCAAGCGAGCATCATCATTGGTGTGTGCTGCCAGTCAGGTCTCAGCCCCCTGTATATGCCAGAAACCCACAGCTGCTTCCTTCAGACACCCACTTGAGGTGATGCTGTGTTCAGCTTGGAGGTGACCTCGGCCTAAGTGGCACGCGTACCCCTTCTGTGGGAATGTGGAGATGATGGTGGAGTCCAGCTGTGCATCAGGCTGATGGTAACTTCACTGTGCAACTCAAGTTACTCAGAAGCCACGGGCCATGACAAAAGTGGTTGTATCTGCTTAAAATGTTACGAGCTTTGGAAAGAAAACTGAGTTTAATTTCTGTACCTTGGGGGTTTCAAGATCATGCTTACATCTTCTCGAAGTGCCTGTGATAACCAGGCTTCTCATGTGCCTCCACAGACTGGGGCTTTTCCACTGCAAGTGGTTTGGTAGTGGTTGTTCAGTGGCGTGCACTGCAGGTTGGCATCCTGGCAGGAACTTTCAAGAGCCCAGCAGAGGCTGAGGTGGCACGTCCTGGAGGAGAAAATGACCTCTGTGTTATCTCCTGTCTGTTTCTCAACTGCAAAACCCGAGTGTGAGGGTACATAATGCCTGACACACAGTTGGTGCAGCAAACTGTGGGAGTTGCTAAGCAGCTGTGGAGGTGGGGTGGGCAGCATCCAGCATCGGAGCAGTATGGAGTCCACCTGCACAGATACATTTGCAGGTGTCATCTTAGCGAGGGCATCATCAGCCCTGACCACTCTAATTTGAGCAATTTATTTTGCAGTGGAGCACCATATTTAGTCAGTGGCTGTGGTTCCTGGAAAGTCCAAACAGGGGAGTTTACTGCAAACCTTGCAGATATTACAGGTTGAGCCCTAGGAGGTTGTCTGGGGGTAAGGCAGGGCTGGAGATTTCCTTCCTGGAGAGACAGCAGTGGAGCATGGGCTCCTTGCATACTTGTTCACTACTTTCCAGCCACTCCCCCCTGGCCCTTGATTTGCTGCCAGACCCTTCTGCCTTGGTTTCCCAGACAGGGGAAGAGGGACTGTGCTCCTGCCCAGCACGGAGCAGGGAAAACAGCAGGGTGCAGCTCCCCAGGTGCACTCTGCCACCTGACCAGGAGAGAGACCGACTCCAAGCCAGGACATGTCATCCCCAGTGTGTGGCTGCTCCTCCTTTCCCTGGGGTGCCAATGGACCTGCTTTCAAGGGTCAGGGGAAGATTTCCCCACAGTGCTTTCCCATCTCTTGAGTGGGAGTACTGTGTAATACTTGGGTTATGTGGTAATTGGGGCGACTCCTAAAACGCTTTGCTGAGATTGTGGGTAAAACCACCTTCTCTCAAATTACTGGCTTCCCTTTTCAAAAGGAAGAGAGGAGTCAACTCCTAGTTGCTCATCTGGTTTTGCTTTTTACTTTATTTCTATCCCATTATGCTGAGCTCAGTGCGTTTTTGGTTGCTTCTAGTTCCAAATTGAGATAAATGTGCTGATAACCCTTTGGCACATGCTGTGTCTGCTGCTGGAGAGCAGTGCCTGGCTTGTCCCACAGAGGATGGGGGCTAACCAGGAGCTTCAGCAGGCTGCAGAGGTGGAATTTCACCCCAGCGAGGCTTTCAGGTTGTATTTCAGCCAGCCAGCAGATAGTTACCTGGGATATTGCAGGCCTTTCCCTTTCCCTTTCCCTTTCCCTTTCCCTTTCCCTTTCCCT
>VZRS01008851.1:69092-110141 GCA_013398055.1 Ifrita kowaldi
TCTCCCTCTCCCTCCCGCTCCCTCTCTCTCTCTCTCTCTCCCTCTCCCTTTTTGTAAGAGAACTTAATTAGTGAAATAGATCTGTGTTTAGAGGAGCTGGAGACTCCATCCGCTGCCAAAAGGGCCTCATGGCACATAATGGAGAAAACCACCACTAAATGTTACACATCACACTTTTCCCCTTTCTCTTCAATCCTGTATATTTAGCATTAACTGCACAATATAGGTTTTCTTTTGTTTTAATTGTGTTGAATTCTAGGGAGAAGGAAAGGATCGTTCCTTTGTTTTTCTTTCTACTGTAGCCCCAGCCATCCCGATGACAGATCTTGTCATTACACAGTGTCATTTTAAATGTTTGCACTGCATCAAAAGCAAACGGAGGAGCCTGCAGTCTAAGCTGTGGGTTGAATAACAATGTTTTTCCAAGGGGGGAAAAAAAAAATCTGTGAAGTTTTTAATGAGAAACATGAGTTTCGCAGAGACAGCCTGTACACCGCTCCCGAGCCAGCAGTGCAATGACTCCCATCTCCCTGGGTATCAGCTTTTGTGGCCCTTTGTGTTTCTGAAGGCTGTGAAACTGTGGAGTCATCTTGGACTTGAAAAGCAGGAGGGCTCATGTTTTCCTGTGCACAGTGGATCTTCTGGGACAACTCTCCAGTTGCATGCTCCTTGCTAAAGCAGAGGTTGGTGATGTGTGGCTGGGAGATGCTGGGGACAATGTGTGTCCGGAAGGAGAGAGGGGGGAGTACTGAGGGGCTTAAAATCTGCTTTTCCTGAAATGCCTGCATGCTAAAGATGGTGAAAATTGGTGATGCAGGAGAGCAGAGCATCTTTGTCGGGCATCTGTCTCCCAACCACATTCCTTTCAAGCGAGGAGGGCTGCTGGGGAAGTCTCTGCTCTGCAGACCTCCCGCTGCCTTCCTGACTTCTCAGAAAGGTCATGTGAAGACTAACGTGATCAAAAGGGCTTTTAAAGTGTTATTTAAAGCGTGTTGACTGTTCTGCAGAGGGTTTTGGTCATGCAGAATCGGGAAATTTGACTGCTCGTCAGCCATGAACCAGAACTTCGCTGCGGGGTCTCACCAGAGAGGACATACTGGCAGCTGAGGACTTTTATGTGGTTGCCTTGCTTGGGTTGGTCTTATCCCTCTTTGATTTTCCTTACAGTGCATGAACACACACTCTGCTGTTGCCCTCTGAAGTGTGTTGAGGGTTGTGCGTGGTGGTGTTTGTACCAGGGAATCGTTTGTGGGGCTTGGGGAAATGGCCATGCCTAAGAAATGGCAGTGAGTCTGGCTGCTCAGGCATGGCCTCTGGGCTCCATGGAGCTGACTCTGTAGCTGTCTGCGTAGCGTTGGATGTGATGCATAATTTGGTGGAACTGGAGGATACCCAAAAAACATCTGGTCCATGTGAAAGAGGTGTAAAATATCCACCAGCTGGTTGAGTTGGGCTTGGGAGCTGCCCCAGCACATGTGGATGCTCTGTAAGGGCTCTCCACTGTTGGAGTTGGTGCTTCTCAAATACCCTCAACACACTTTACTTGCACCGTGGATAAAAGTCGTGCCACCCTCTAGATGTTACACCTTGTGATGCAAAGTCCTCCAGCCTCTTGCTGGATGGTTCCCTTCATTTTGCAACTTATGGGTTGAAAGAAAGCTGGAAAAACATTTTTTTTTTCCGCACAAAATCAAGGTCTGTGCCTTTCCTTCACCTCAATTTTTGCTGGATGTTGAAATACAGCAGTCAGTCTTCCCAAACTTGACACCACCCTTCACCCCCTCTTCTGGGATGGCTCTGGTCAGGGCTGTCACCATGGGCTGGAGATCAGCCCAGCCACTGGTGTGCCAGCAGGTATTTAGATAAGTCCCTGTCCTGGAATTGAGGTCCCTTTCTTCAGAAATACACTCACAGAGTTTCCAAAAATTATTCTGGAATAAAATGTCAACAGAGGAGGCAGATCTGGAATAGCAATTGCTGAATAATTTATTCTGCAATGAGTAGATAATTTCCCTATATGGAGCAGCCCAAATAAGCTCCAAAATTTAAGCTTTATTGGTTTGGGGGCCAGAAAGGGGAGGAAACCGCTAAGTTTTTGTGAAGTTACTGAGGTGAGCTAAGCTGTTTAGGTATAATAATATTTCTATAATATAAAGTGTGTGTCTGTGGTCTCCTTAGTGAAATTATATATATATATATATATATATATGTATGTAAAAGGAAAAAAAAGGGTGGGTTTATTCTAAATAAGGGTTGTAAAAGTCAGCCGGAGAGGGGAGTCATTCTGGTGCCTTCTCCTGGGGTCTGTGCCCAGCTCCTGAATGGGGGATGGAGAGCAGAAATGGCAAAACGGTGTCACCTTAGAGTTTTTTCCACTTTGGGGAAGCAATTTCAATGCAGAGCCCTTTTCTGTGCTTAAAAGTGAGGTTCTCAGAAGGAAGTTAATTGACCTTTTCAGCAAATTTGCTACTGAGACCGTTACCACAAATGCTGTTGAAATGCTTTGTAAATACAGTGTTCATTTAACAACACTGCCAGTGATTTAGAAAGTCAGACTTTATGCTCTCTTAAAAATGAAAGAGCTATTCTTAGCGGAAAAAGTGTCTTTTTGGGGAAGAATTTGGAGCAGATTTTTGTATTGAATCTAGGCTGCCTCATTCCCTCGGAAGGCATCTGAGGGCCAGGAAAATCATAACTAATAACTTCCCTATAAATTGTAGAGCTGCTATTTTAAGGTCTGGTGTCTCAGGGAGGATCAGGGTGGTGTCCTGCTTCCCTCCATTGCTATGTGATGCCCTGGTTTGATTCTGGTCCTTGTTAAGCTCGTCCTGCCCTATGCAAAACCAAAATGTGGGAAGAAAACAAGTTAGGAGGCTCTCAGGCTTGGTTTTGCTTTTTTTTTTTAAATATTGGTAAATTGAGTTTGTGTTTTGATTTGAAGATGGCTCACTCCTGAGGCAGCTTTAAATGGTAAAATATGCATTGAATGCAATTTATCTTTGCATATGTGGAGACAAAATCCAAAGCTGCTCCCCAGCCTCAAGCTAAGTCCTGGAAAAGCTGCCAATTCAGGAGGGAGGTTATGTCTCGGAAAAGCAGGTCAGCAAGGCGAGCAGATACCTCAAGAGAAGAGGATGTCCATGGCTCTGGATCAACTTCTTCCACAAGCAGAGGGCACTCAGGAAGGAGCCCTTAAGGCAGGAGCAACAGGTTAAGGGCTCTGGCATAAGAGGTACTTTGCTTTAAGGGTTGGGATTATGTTTTTGTGGAGCTAAGAGCTCTGTGAATCACCACATAAAAAAGGTGATGAAGGGAAGAGCACTGCTCCGCTTGCTTTTGACTGTGATGAAGTTCAGTGATCCCATCATGGTGACACTTGCATGAAGGGATAAGAGGCAGTTCCTAATTAAAACCCTTTTATGTGCTAGAAGCCAGCTTCCCAGCTGTTGGAAATCTGGGTGGCTTCATTGAAGTCAGGAGATGACACCAGCTGAGCCTCGTGTGTGAGTTCTGGCATCTCCCATCAGTTTCCTTGAGGCAGCCAAGGTGGTGACAGCACGGGGCCGGGTTTGCTCTGTGGCAGCCTCAACTGATGGCATGCACGAGCCCGGAAGCTCTGGCAAAAGTGAATTTCCTCCCCGTGGATATTTTCTTTCATGCTTGAAAACAACCCTGCATCTGTTGAGCAAACACCTGAGCTGTAACAAGGAACCATGTTGCTCCTTGTTCTGATATAGCCACTTGTGAGCACGGAGAAAAGAGGGCTGAATGCTTTGGGGATGGTCACAGAAGTGTGTTGCTTTTTCTGCCTTGACTGTAGGGATGCTGCACTCACTGTTTCTACTCAAAAGTGTACTGCACATCTTCATCTTTCTCACATTTCTGATTGTTGTAAGAAAAGTCTTTATATTCAAGATGGCTATAAGTTATACTGTAGCAGTAAAGAGCAGAGACTTGACGGCATTTTGCCACTAGTTATTGCATGTGCAGCACATGTTAGCCAAGATGCAGTGAACTCATCCTCTCTTCAAGCCCTTTCTGTTGCTTCAGAACCATCATTTGGATTGGTTTGAGTTGGATCTGATCTGCTAGCAGAGGAATTCTGCTTGCAAGGCTACACCTTAGCAGAGGAAATCAGTCCGAGCTTTAAAACCAGTTGTATTTTCTTCTTTTTTGCCCAAACTGTATGTCTTCAGAGTAAGGGTTGCGCGTCTGGGTAGATTAAAAACCCGTTTGCGGGCAGGTATTGGAAGATTGTGGAAGGTGATGCTGGAAAGGGTGGTCTTGGCTTTGGGGCTGATAACAAAGACCCAAAAAACCTGGTTCTTAAGAATTGGATGGGCAACAAAGAGCACTCTGGACTGGGGAGAAAGTGGAGAACATTTTGGAATATTTTTGAGTAACGTCACAGATTGGGACTAGTTGTCTGGAGCATGGCCTTGGGCCAGCCAACCCCCTGAGCTGGGTAGGGGGAGGGGAAAAACCTCCATTTCAGGCTCCTAGATAAACAAACACCAGAAATCTCGTAAGGGTAATAATGGAAATCACTGGGAAATTGAGTTAATACAAGGGCATCTGTGTAAGTGAATGCTTGGGACAGGGAAACGGCTTTGTCCTTTAACTCTAGTAATGCTGGAGCAGATGGGAAGCGCAGTGTGCTTCACGCATTAGCTGGCTCGGATAAAGAGCAAGGCAGAGGCTAGTCCTCTTGGCTGATTGAAGGTTAACAGAGATAGAAACCAGTGGATTGACTCTTCATTTGCAGGAGGTGTTGTGGGATCAGAGCAGATGGCAGAGAGAGCGTCCCTCCAGCTTACTCAGCTGCTCAGAGGAGCTTACGGCTCCCTCCAGCACAAACAGCCCCATTGCATCTCCTCTCTTTACAGCTGCAGCTCTTGCTTCTTCCCTGGCCTACCCGGAGAGGTGATAGAAGAGTATTTCTCCTAAACCTGTGGTAGTTGGTGCCCAAGAACGTAGGTATGTGTGGGGACCCTTGCAGACATGGTGCATACTCTCCAACTCATCCATATCCCTTTGTTCCGGCTCCTCCTGCGGCAGCTCAGCTGCGGGCATGGCTCTTCCTGGGGTGATATTAATGATCTTTGTTAGCTCTGTGAAAGTAGAGGTGCTTTTCCAGGATGGTAATGACTGGGCAAGGACAGGAGCATGACGGGGACAGGAAGGAGGGCTGCAGGGGGAAAATGTTTAGCATCAGGAGTGCGGCTGCGTTCTGCTGGGGCAGCATCCTCCTGGCCAGCCATCGCCTGCCTCCTTCATCCCTGCCAAGGTCTGTCTCAACAGCAGCACCTTTGCCTGCGGTCACAAAACAGAATAGCTTTGGGGAGGAGGGAGGATGGAAACTCATAGCAGCTCTGCTCGTTGACTCGCTGGAAGCCTGGATTCCCTGTTTTGCAAGGGAGAAATGGCAATTGATTCTGCCTTACCCTCTTTCTTTTTGTCTGCCAGTGCTCTGAAAAGGCACATTTTATCTGTGTGTGACAACACCTGCCTAGGGTGCCTCTCATTGAGCCGCTGAATCAAAAGAGCAGCAAGAAAAGTGGGTTTAATTGCACACATCTTCAGCAGAGTCTTTCTTGCACTGGCAGCACAAAAGGCCAGCCCTGCGCTGGTTGAATGGAGCCCGGGAGGGCTGGGGCACGCCGTACTCTCGTTACTATCGGAGGCAGATGATTCACTTTGCTGGAGCATTGTCATGTGCAAATGAGTTCATGAGCCCATCTCCTTTCCAACTGCAAGGTCAGGGACTGAGCAATTGTCAGCATCAGCCGGCTGGAGGAATTGATCTAGAAGCCGGAAAGCTTGGGGAGATTTTACTAACCTCCGCTTCCCACCGCCTGAGTACACCGACACCTTCCTCCCGTGGGTGTTGTCTACATTACAAATATTGACCGATTTTAAGTTCATGTTTAGAAAGCTGCTGTTTCGAGGCATGGAAATGTGACTGAGAGTGGCTTATAAATAACACTCGGTGTGGCAATTATTATTCATTGCTAGTTATGGCTTTCACACAGTGGAAAAACAAATGGTTTTTCCACTAGGAGCTGGAGCTGCAGTCCGTTTAATCACTAAAGAGCTTGGAATCACTTTAGTTTAAAATAACTTTCCGCTGTGGTTTGGAAATTTTAAAAAAATTATATTTGGGTCATGTTAACCTAGTGTATACAACTTGCAGTGAGAATTTCAGTTTACCTCATCTACATCTGCTGAGCCCCATAAATATCCGTGTATTCATTCCTGTTTGGTTTCTCAGAGCTCCTGCCTGCCTGAAGATAGAGCTCCCCAAACACAGCTTTGGAGTGGGGTTAGGCTGGCTAGAGGTGGAGAATCCTGGGCGCTGAGCACGGAGTACAGGAGCAGTGAGCAGCCAAGCTGCTGTCTGCCGCAGCCGCCCTTCTCTGGCTACAATGCAAGGGGATGTGGCTGGTGCCTTCAGGAAGCTGCGTGGATGGACTTTCCATCACGTTGCTCCTAACAGAGGCTGCCCAAAATATCAGCCTCAGGTACTAGGAGGTTACTTTAGGTTTTGACAGCCAGGTGTGGGTGTGAGTTCTTTATGTACAGTATCCAGCCACATTCCAGCAGTGGTCCATGCTCAGGGCATGGATGTGGTGCGTGTTTCCCTCTGCTGAGCCATTCCTTGCCCCCCATTCAAGGTTTGCACAAAGACAGAGAAAAGCCTGTGGAGGAGACAGAAGAACCGCAGTGCCGTGAGGAAATGCTCCCCACGTTACCCGTGCGTTACTGACCCCCATCCTCTCACACAGCAATGCGGTGCAGCATCCTCAGGGTTAGGCCCTGCAGATGGCCGCTGCTCTGTGGTGCTTTCCACCCCTGCAGGACTGCGCCAGCACTCTGGGAAGGGCAGGCGACTGCCACGCCTGGGAAGAAAGAGCTCATTTTTTCCGAATGGCACAACTTAGCGAATGACAACTGTGACTTCTGTCTGGGCTGCAGTGTGAAATCTGAGGGATGACTGTGAGCAGCAACTGCCAGAGGGAGCAGGGCTGAGCACTCGGGTTCCCAGATAGTGTGGTAGCTGTGGAGTCCTCCTCTCTCTTGCAGGCGTTGGTGCCACAGTTATGAGAAGGGAGGGGGCTGTGCTTGGGTTTTGCTTGCTTCTGGGGTTTAAATTTCCATTTGGGGGTCTGCCTGTCTCCAGACTCCTGGTATTTCAATGTAACCAGCCTAAATGTTGGCTTTACCTTCAGTGATTTGCTGGAGGACACAAGACGAGGGGTCTTTGCAGCTGGCCTCATGGTGGGTTTGAGCTGCAGGACAGGCTGGTCATTTCTCCTGAGGGTTGGCATGTGGATATCTGGGTTAAAGATGTCCAGTTGAAAGACTCTCTGCTCTTACAGAACTAGAAGAATTTGCACAACTCCTTTTGGTCGAGTAGGTTTAGAGATCAAAGAATTCTCCATCTTGGTTAAAGATGCTTCTTTTGAGGCATTAATACTGTTGTCCTAATAGCAAAGTCTCCTGCATTGGGGTCCCCGCTAAAGGCTTGATCCTTCGTAACTGTTTCCTGGGATTTTTTAAATTTTTTTGTGGATCCATCCTCCTCCCAGCCTGCAGGGTTTATCAGCTCCAAAGAGGAGAGTGCTGCCCAGCTGATAAGTTTGTAAGTCTCACAAGGATGGAGCTCACAAACTTCTGGAAAACAGTTCTAGGGTCTGTTTTAATTTAAATCAGAGGTGCTGTGTCCTGCGGCAGTAATACAGGGAAGGTCCTTGCTCCAGTGTTTTGTCCCCATTTGATGGGTTGGATGGCTGAGATTAGAAAGAGATGAGCTCATCGTGCCCTGTGTGCCCATGAACATTCATGGCACCTTTCTGTGCTCTTTCTGGGGCAGTTATGAACACTCAGCTCCTTTTGCAGCCTCGATCAAAGAGACATCCACTGGGAAGCTTCTGTGGTAAAAGTAGGAGAGGGTGTTCTGGGGCAGGGAGAAGGCGACGTTGTTCTTGGGACAAAGCTAGACTCCGGAGGGGCGTAATGAGTCCGTAGTTACAAAGATGCTATTTAATTATTTCTTTTCCATGGTTTTCAAGCCTTGGCACTGTCACTTTGCTGGCAGCAAATCAAACACCAAGTTAGCTTATGTTAAGAACAGAAGATGAAGTCCTAGATAAGCACTGGGCTGTAGGAATGTCTTAAATTGAAATGTACAGGGAGGACGCAGAGGAGAGTATGTCTTTGCTCTCAGTGCTATCCAGACCCTGGGTCAGTGATCAGGACTGTGTTTCTCTGTACTGGAGTGCTGGTATCACAGCTCCTAGGATGCTTCTTTCTTCTAGGATGTGGGATGAACAGAGAGGAGGGTAAAGTGACAGCTGTACTTTTCCAGGGTTACCCATAGCTTTTCAGTGATAGCATCAGGGGTTTTTGTGGAGCAGGAGTGTGTTCTTCAATGGATGATGAAGTAACTGCACCAAAACCCACCTTTTAGCCCCCACTGTTCTCTGGGACAGTGATACCCATCACTGCTGAGCTGGTGTGCTCAGCAGCCATGGGTGCTGTGGTGCAGACCTGGCTGCAGTGTGGTAGCTGCAGTCTGACCTCACATTAATGTAAATATTCACAAGTAATGCCTCTGTTTCTGCCAGCTCCTCTCTCTCCCACCCCCCCCATGTTTAATTTCTGACTCAACTTTTGATAAATGTTTTGTAAAGTTCCTAGTTTATCTTAAATAGACCTGCTGTCACCACAGCTAAAATCTAAACCAACACTTGACTTGGGGCTCGAGTGCCAGATGAACTTGGCAGTTGTTGACGTACTGAATGGCCCTGTTCGATGTGCACACCAGCTCTGAGTTGCGAAGACCTGCTCTTGCAGCAGATGGGAGAGCACAGCTTTTGGGATGCCTGAGAATAGCCTGAGAAGTATCTGGACAAATTTTCTCTCTTGGGAGGCTGGATCAGACCACAGTTGATACATTTTCAGGCTTATACCTGTCTGAAACAGGTCATTTGGTTAAATGAGTTCCTCCAGCCTTGCACCAGTTAGCCCCAAGTGGGGTCTGGCCCACGGTCCTGTAAAGTAAGCATTTCAAGGCGGTGTTTACGGCCAGTGATTTGTCCTAGAGTGTTTTATATATGTGTGTGTGTGCCTGCAGGCATACATACGAGGATATACATACATACTTGCTCAGGAACGCAGTTTCCAATCCTTTTAACTTGTTCAAAAAGTAAACTAGGGAGAAACTGGCAGTGAGTCGGAGCTGCCTGCCAAGCATTGCAAACCAGAGAAGTGGTAAAACATAAACACTTTGGAGTTTATCCTCGGGATTTATATAGTTTGGCTGCCGGGGGACGGGCTTGTGTGGAGGGGGAGGCTCGTCAGCCCCTGGCCGTGCTGCTCCCGCGGCGCCGAGCCCAGCACCTCCGCAGCTGCGCTCCTGCTCCCGGCAGCCTGCGAGCAACAGGGAAGTGCAGGGCTGTCCATCCCTCCCCTCCTGCTCTGCTGGCCACATGGGGTGGCTTTTGGGTGATGGCAGCAGAACAGGTCTGCTTTTCCCCCGCCCCAGCACTAAAGTAAAAGCAGACCTCCTTGATGCTTAATCAGATTTGAATGTGGTTTTTGGCGTGGCTTTAAAGAGACTGGCAGTGAATAGCTGGTTTTGATGCCATTTATTAAAAACCTCTGGTAGAATTTGTCTCCGAAAGCCTTTGTAAGAGCTGGCAAACGCACAAGGGTTTGATGCAGTTAATGTATTTTAATCTTCACCCCCCCACTCCTTCTCCTTTTCTGTCGCTAATTGTAGGGCTCTCAGCTGTCTGCTGCCTTCTCTGGGGGGATGGCAGGCTCTGCAGGGATCTGTACATACACAGGCTTAATAAGGTTGCAGTGGCATGGAGAAAAGTGAGCATCCTCCTCGGGGAGGAGGACTGGGATGGGCAGTGTGGGGTGCCAGGTCCCACACCATGTTCTGACAGGGGGACACCGGATGGCCCTGGCCATGTTAATTAACCTCCTGGTGGTGCAGTGTCACTCTCCTTGGAGGAACAAGGCAGATGAGTGTGGGAAACAAAAATATCCCTTTTCCAGGTGGCTGAGCAAGTGCATAGTGTTGGTGTTGGACCCACTCAGCAGCTGGGTTGTGAGAAGGACTCCCTGAGGCTCCCGTTCAGAGTGAGGTTGATAGGCATCCATCAGTCAGTCTTGTCTCACTGACTTTGTCCCTCACTTGCTTGGTACAGCCACCTTTCTTTGGACCCACAGGACTTTCTGAGCCGATTTCGTGTTCCTCACCCACGTTTGGGACTTTTTGGGGCTTTTTTTCACACTTTGTGCCTGAAGGCACTGCACCCCCTTTTTACATGGTGGGGACTATCAGGAGCACCATAACATTGGTGTGAGCGATTGGTGGAACTCAGGGAACAGTTTTCCCCCAGCCATGGTCTGGATTGTGCATTGCTTCTGTCCCTGCTCCTTGTTTCTGCTGTGTGGAAGAGCTCAGAGCTGTGACCATGCCCTGGAGCACTCTACCTGGTCGAGACACCAAAGCTGGAATTCCTTTGCATTTAGTTTGTGGGTTTTTTTGTCTGCCTCATCAAAGAAAAGCAAACGTGGCCTTTTTCTACCAGCCCTCACTCATGTGAGTTGCAAATTCAGCGAGAGGGAGGCATGGATGGAAATGACTCCCAGGAGAGAAACAGTCTGAGATACTTAAACAAATGGGAACCGAGCAGCTTTGCTCTTCCCCTGGGGGTTTGGCTGTTAAATAAACTCGCCGATGAGTCTGGCTGTGAGTGTGTGTTGGTGCAGAAGTGTGTTTGTATACACGGGGTGGGTGTTGCTGGGTGTAAGCCACAGAGATGGGCTGTGCTGGGTGCTGCACTCCTTGCTATATGAGAGAGACGCACAAGCAGCCTTGGCTGGCCTTCCCTCCTTCCAGAGCTGGCATGGGTGGTTGTGGTCAGAGGGAAGCTAACTTGACCTTTCTCTCTTCTTCTTTCCCTCTCCAGGGTTCCACCTCAGCGGAACAGTAACGGAGCCAGCGACTGCGACAGAGCCAGAGATGACCTACAAGGTGGCCATCAGCTTCGACCGCTGCAAAATCACCTCAGTGACGTGCGGCTGTGGGAACAAGGACATTTTTTACTGCGCTCACGTCGTGGCGCTTTCACTGTACAGGATCCGCAAGCCAGACCAGGTCAAACTCCGTCTTCCCATCTCAGAGACCCTTTTCCAGATGAACAGGGACCAGCTCCAGAAGTTTGTTCAGTATTTGATCACAGCACACCACACCGAGGTGCTGCCCACCGCCCAAAAGTTGGCTGATGAGATCCTGTCATCCAACTCGGAGATCAACCAAGTGCACGGTAATCCCTCCGTCCTCCCTGGGTGACCCTGACTCTGTGTTTGGGCTGGGGTGGTGGTTTTGGTGCCCATGGTGATGTCCTTCGTTTTGCTTTTGTCTGTTGCTGCACAGAGAGAGCTGGCAGTGTCACACTGACGTTAGTGCATGGGTGTTGGGACCACATGGCTGGGGAGTCCCCATCCTGCCCTTTGCTCTTCTTTATGTGTTTATCTGTCAAACACTGGCTTCAACAGGCAGGAAGAGGCAGAGCTGACAGGCTGGCGGTGCACAAGGCACAGCTCAGAGTAGAATGGAGAAGCCAAGGACGTGGTGCTGGCTCCCTGTGGAGCGGGAAGCGCAGTGGGGATGTGGCTCCTGCAGCATGTGGGGACACGGAGTCAGCCCGAGCCCTGCACTAAGTCAGATGCGGCTGAGCCGGCGGGAGATAAAGCTTTAATCTCCATGGGCGTTAATTTGCCCATAATAAACGAGCGCCACTGTTCTGACCTACTGTACAAAGGCAGTGGAGATGTGTCCTGGGGCTTTGTGCTCAGAAGATGCTTTTGACTTCCTTCCCTGGAAATCTGGGGGGCAGTGCCCAGCCCAGCCCTGCTCCACTGGCCCAGGATGTGGCCCAGGCTCTTGGGGATCTCCTGCTGTGTCTTTTCAAGGAGCCCAGGAGCTGAGGTTGCCCAAGGTCTGCGACAATGAGCTGCTTCCCACCGTGCCAGTCCCACCAGCTGGAGAGCAGAGATAATAAACACTTATCTGCCACGGAAGGGCGTTGCAGGGATTAACACGTGCCTGTTAAGTGCTCCAAAGATGAAAAGCCCCATATGCAGCCTAAAATACCATCTGAACTAGTTGAATCCACATGTAGAGAAGTAAGGCCAGAGGTTCACCATCACCATAGGGGTGATGGCAGCTCTGATCTTAGATGTGTTCATCTCTCTCTGTCTGGTTGTTCCTGCTCCTACCTTGGGAGAGGTCTTTGTCTCCTCTGCTGGGCCACATCTGCCTCGTGGGTGGTTGTAGTCTAAGTAACTGGCTTTTGTGGGGGATCCTTCAGTTTTTGGCATTACAAAAGAATGAGGAGCTGTGACGCTGCAAGGATCTGGTGAGTGCCATTCCCTCTCTGAGCTGATCTACTGAAGCTGAGGCTGGGCAAGATCCCTTCTTGGCCATTGTTTGAGGCTGCTTTCTCCTAAGGAGATTGAAGTAAAGCTTTTAAGGCTCTGAATATTTATTGCTCTAGAGTCAGCAAAAGGCTTGTGATTGAGAGTCTTACAAAGATACAGATGTTGGCTCCAGTTCAATATCTGCTTCTTGTTTTTACAAGTGGTTTATAAAAAAAAACAAAGCAAAAATTCTCATTCCCTTCAGACTTGTGCAAGTTCATGCGCTCCAGTGTGTGATTTTGAACCAACAGAGACATGTTGGTCACCCCACAGCGGGTGGTACCTGTCTGACACTGTTGTGGCTGCCTGGCTGGTCACAAGTGAGTAAATACCTCTGCAAACAGGAGAGCAGCCTCGTCTCACCCTGGGGGAGGATGCAGATCAGCCTTCATATGATGATATGATCTTAAGGTGATCTATAACTCACAAATGTTGCATCCTCTGAAAAAGAAGGCTCCAAACCCTCACATTCAAGTTCATAGTGGTGCTGTCCAGGGCGTTGATTCTTGATCCTGGACAGTGTGGCAAGTTTTGGCCTCCTGGTCCTGCCAGAAGCACAGCTACAGTGCAACCAACTATACTCTAGACCTACTTGACCCCAGGGTGAGAAAGGACTGCAGCCATGGGAATCTGTTTGTGGGAGAGGAATTCTGGGCTCTCCAGTTGAAGTGGATCCAAATTTGTCCCCCATCTTGCCCTTCCCAGCCATGGTTCATGCATTCATAGTGTGATCCTGGGATTTGCAACTCTTCAAGCTGTGCTTTACATAGAGTTTTATGTGCATTTCTTGACCATGTTTAGTTCAGACCCTTGAGTCACACCTTCATTCACCTTGGGGTTGGAGACAAGATGGCTTTTGGCAGGCCAGCCTCTGCACCCAAACAGTAACCCAGTGTGTGCACTGGACACCTGAGGTTATTACACCTTGGATCAAGACTGGCCTCTCTGGAAATCTTTTTTTTTCCCTCTGCCTCTCCTTGTTTTGAGGAGAGGTCTGTTGAGCTTCGTATCAACATCAGGTCTTCCTCACCTGCCTCTGGTCACCCAAAGGGTTCCTCTTTCCGTGTTTATATGGTGAGCACATAGGGTTGAGGAGCTGATTCTGCACCAGGCTGGCTGGGGAATGCCCCTTGTGCAAGGGCGTTGTCTGGTTTTGTAAAATAGGGCTTTCAGGGATGCTCCTTCTCCTCCTGCAGAGCCTGAATGGCAGAGAAAATGACTGGCCATTGTCTGGCGCGTTCGGCTCTGGGCACCGGAGCTTTGTTCCTTGCAGGAGTCTGTAGCTGCAGGCTGTGCACCGCGTGCCGATCTTCCCGGCTGTCTTCCTAGAAGGAAATGCAAACTATCCAGTAATGATGGAGTCTTGGAGCGCAGCCAAGGCGCTCGCGTGTTCCCGGAGGATTCAGTCCAAGCAGAGCCTAGGTGTGCCTGCCGCTCTGCTCCCCACTTGACCTCCGCCTGCTGAAGTGGGTCACGTTTCTGCTCCCGTGGCTTGGCTGCAAAGGGCAGCGTGTGCCAGCGAGAGCATCCCGCTGTCTGGCACCTCCACGCTTGGCATCCGGAGCGGCAGCTGGAGGGAGGAGGTCAGGGTGGGTTTCAGTGCTCCTCCCCAAGGGGACAAAGCCAGCAGTGTGGCTGCCTGGCACAGAGCAAGGCTGCAAGGGTGTCATTGCGCCAGCAAAAGTGACTCGTGGCTGCTTGGTCTTTCCTGGTGGGTGGAATGCTGGGGGCAGCCAGAAGCTGCAGCTGGAGGGCTTGGACCCAACAGCCAGAACCCCAAGGGAGTAAGGATCATCTGGTGGTAGCCACTTTGGCACCTTGTTCCCTCCGATCTTCTGAGAGCATCAGCCCAGGGCTTGCCGTGGTGCCAGCCTGGCTCACGGAAAATGCAAGCTGAGAAAGTAGCTCAGAGCTACCAGCCGTGGTGGGACATGCTGGGGTTAGGTGGGATTGGTGCAGCTCTGATGTTGGGGGGATCCATGGAACCTGGGAAGAATGTCTTCCTGAGGTGTGGGTGAGGAACATAGAGTGATTGCTTTGGTGCAGTAAGGTACTACAGAGAGGGCCAGGAGGTATTGGAGAGGTCACGGCTGAGAAAAAGCTGGAATGGGAGCTGGAATGGATAGGCAGAGAGGGAGATTTGGGGCAAAAGCAAGCAGTGTGAAGGCAGAGGAACTCAGAAGCACCAATGAGTCCTGACAGCAGTGCTGGGTTTCCCGCTCCCATAGCGTGGATCCAACACCCATCAGCAGCCAGTGCGCAGGATCCAAGCCATCCAGCAGACTTGGGAGGCGGCATTCATCTCCTGGTATTTTTGTTCATGCTTGTAGGGAATTATTTGAATTTATTTTAAGAGGAGGACTGGGTCAGTGTGGGGTGTACAGAAGGAAAGCTGTGTCTCAGATACATTCTTTGAGCTTGGTTGGGATATATAGGCTTTGGAAGCAAACACTGGATTCTTCCTGAAGGCAAAAGCAGTCTGTGGTCAAGGAGAGGAGGCTGATGGAAACCACAGCAGGACCAGATAAAGTGGTCATTAAAATCTGTGATTAGAAGCTTAAAGATGGGACAGTGCCTGTGGGCCCAGAAGATTTGGGGCTTAGAAGTATCCTTCATGCATCATGGATGAATTCTCCCCCATTCCATGTGTAAGGGGCAGGAGATTTTGGCAGACCGAGTGTTTGCAGCTCTATAACTCACCCAGCTTGAGCAGCACGTGGCAGAGGGTGCTGCTGCCCTCAGTCCAGGAGTTGTGGCTGGGGTGCTCTGTCTGGCCCAGGGAAATGCCAGTGGATGACACCGTGTTTGTGGTGCTCAGCTGGTGCCATCGAAGGGTTTGGGGTGCTCTTCTCAACCAGAAGTGGGAAAAGCCACAAAACCTCTGCAGTTGCACAGTGCAAGGGCAGCTCCCTCTGAGGACAAGCCATGTGAATCACCAAGGGGCCTCTGTGGTCCTACAGGGTCTCAGGACTTTCCTTGGAGGAGAGGACTTTGGAAAACTCTTAGAGGCAATGGTTCCTCAAGCTTTGGCATGGGAAAAGATCTCCTTATGCAAAGCCATAAGAAACCTGCTGCCTCATCCATCCCCTTTTGTCCCACATGCATTCTTGACCACCTTGTGCTTGCCTTCAACTCCTAGGCTGATACTGTCCTTCACCCACTGTCCCATCTTGCTCCTTGTGCACAGCAAATCAGCTGCCAGGTCAGTGTGCAGGAAGTCCCTGCCTGTCCTGTCACACCAAGCCAAGGCTGATGTTTGAGGAATCCTCGGGTGCTCTTTGACTTTCAGGTCATCCCGAGACAGTGTCTGGAGGGCAGCACCAGTAAATCTGTTTGAAATTCTGCCTTCCCGCAGGGGAGGAGGAGAAGGTCAGATCTCCAGGCATTCGTGTTCTTGTTTGCTGAACTGATGTGGATTTAAGGGAAAAAAGCACACCTGAGTGCTGGAGAGAAAGGCAGCTCTTCTCTTGTCTTGCAGAGAAACTGAGGTTGCCAAATGACTCCCGAGCACAAGTGGTGCTTGACAAGCAGCTTCCAAAGTGAGCTGCCCCAGATACTGGTACCAGCCAGACCACATTTCTCCTGTCCACCATGCTGGGAGCCAGTCTGGATTCACTTGCCCTGTTGCTATCAGGTGTATGTGAATCTTCAGGCTGCCCTGGCAGCTCCCTCTGACTTGCCTCCACTGGAAAATGAACCAGGAGTCTTGGCGGAGCTGGCTTACTTGCTTTGCTGCTATTTTTAATCCCTTGTTAGAGTTCATTTCCTTTCTGGTGCCTGGTTATTTTCTCTTCGAGGTTTTCTGCCGCTTGCTTATTTGTCCATGTCCTCCCCACCCCCCGCCCTGAGCTGATCCTTCACATCTGTTTTCTCTCTGGACGCCTGAGAGGAGCCCGGAGGCATTCAGCAACCCCACCATGTGCAGTCATGAGATGGCCCTTGTGAATGGCCACCACGATGGCCAGACCTGCTCCAGGCAGCACTGACCCCGGGGCTGGCATGGCCAGGCCCCAAACCACCAATGGGTGCTGGGCACAGTTGGGTAAAACAACCATAGTGGAGATGCTGGAGCAGCCACCTTTATCCCTGAGTGGCTTTTAGCATCAGTTTATCAGCTCCAGGTAGTGGTTAAAAATAATCATCATCCCTTTTTCTTTGTATCACCAATCCTGCTTCAGGTCAGATGCTCTGGGAGTGCTTTCCACACTACTCAGCTGATGTATCTCCCCTTCTTGGGTTCTGGAGCTTGAGTTTGGGATGTGCCAGTGCCTTATCGTGACCTATAAGGTCTTGCTGCCTCCTCAGCCCTGGAAACCTGCAGCTTTCCAGTCCAGAAGCCCCTTTTGTTTTCTTTATGTTGGGCAGCTAATTTCTGAGCAAGGAGTTGAATTTTCCATGCCTGACTTCACTCTGTTTTTTAATTTGTAGATTTTTCCAGTCCTTTTTTCTCGGTCTTTGTATTTGCCAAGTCTCACTTGGCTGTCAAACAGTTAAACCCCTGAGCTCCCAGTGAGGGGGGAGCCCAGCTCGGGATGTGATGGATTGCATTTTTATCTCAGTTTCTACAGCCGGTGTAAATGGGCTGGTGAAACACTCTTTCCACTCAAGATGTGCAATGGTGTTTCCTTAAATCTGAATCCGGCAGGACCAAGATCCCAGCACATCTGAAACAGGGCTCTTTGGAGCACGAATGCTGCTATATGAGAAATGTGTTATGCAGGCGCCGGGCTGTTTTACATGCCGTTCCCAGCTCCTTTGGAGCTGAGACATGGAATCACTCATCAGCTGCGTCACGGCGTGCCGTTGCCGAAGCCCCCACGGTGTGAACGTTGGCAAGGGGAAGTGGACAAATCCTGCCATTAATATTTAAACCCAGCACAAATCCCATTGTTTGCTCTTAAATGTTTATCCAGCTCCCCAGCGTAATTGGGCAGCCCGTTATCTGCCGGGTTGTGCTGCACGTGTGGGAATTTGCTATTACAGCCCTCTCTGAATCTTTTATAGGAGAGCAAAATACATTTACAAGCAAATTTGGGCTTTATTTGGAGGCGCGGGAGGCGCGTTGCTAATTTGGCTGCAGCCCGAACCCCAACGTGCGAAGTGCTCAATGTGTTGCGTGGGAGGAGGAGGTTTTATTTAGCTGCACGTTCCCTTCCTCGCTGCTCGGGCTTTCCGTCGCTAACGCTACGTGTGAGCAGCAGGCACTGAGGGGTAGCCCCGGGAACCCCAAAAAAACGCACCTACTTTTTGCATCTTGTGACCTCCTCCTCCTTAATCTGTCACAGTGGCCACGGTGAGAGATCAGGGATGAGCTGAGCTTTGGTGGGATGAGTCACCCCAGGCGTCCATGCCCTCCTGGTCCCTGTAGATGCAGACAGGTGACCCTATAGAGGCAGTCGAGGCTGCTCTGGATAGCTGCAGCTGGGAGTGGCGGGCAGGATGGTGGGGAGGAGGATATTAAGAGTGCAAGCGTCTGGGATACCTAGCGATGGGGCCGGATAAGCGCTCATGGTAGACAGATTAGTCATCGGTTCCTGATAGGGGATAATCGCTGGCTTGTCTGCTCTTTATCTGCGAGATAAGGATGAGGCTGGGGGAGGGAAGGAAAAGGCACAGAAAAGCTCAGAGGGCCAGCATGGACTGTCCCTGGCTGTGATTGTCCCTCGTGGCTTATGGCAGGACTCTGAGCTGACTCTGATGGTACCCTCTGAGCAGGATTCACCCCTCGCTGAGGGCTCAGGCTTCTCCAGGCCTATGGCAGGGGACTGGGAGTGGGATCAGGATCAGGGCATGTGTGACAAAAGTCCTCGTGCTCCTCCAGGAGCTGTGATTTCCTTTCTGCTGCTTCAGCTCTCATCCCAATTATGTGATTGTGTCGACTGTAAATTATTCTGCAGAGGGAGCAGGAGCATCCTGTCCCTTCAGCATGCCTAGAGCTTGCTGGAACTTCTCTCAGGCAGCAACTGTTAGCAGAAATAAAAGTAATTTTGTAAAGGACATTAAATACAAATAACTGTATCTTAGCAGGTCAGGAGTGTTCTCAGCCTTTGCTGGAGGAGCAGAACCCCTGAGGTTGATGTTGTCTTGCTTACAAGCCAGGAAGAGACACTTGCCCTGCTGAACAGGCATCCTGGAGCACAATTTTCATGAATTGTGTTTGAGCTCCTGGTTCAGCAACGCACAAGGCTGGGGTGTGCACAGCATCCCAGGCTGCCTCTGGAGGAAGGTGATGTCTGCTCCCCAACCAGATCCCAGCTGTGGAAAAGACATCATGAAGATTTAATTGGGAATGTGTCAGCTACACCATCCCATGGCTCCTCATGCAGCACTTTGCTCTTCCTGTGCTGACCTTCTTCCTCTCTTGAGAGGGGATAAGATGGGAGAAGCAGACCAAAGTGGAGTGGAGCATCCTCCAGCTGCAGCAGTCCCTCCTTGGCACTGGTTTTCCCTAAGGAGCTTTTGTAGAGCAGGACCCAAAAGCAGACAGCTGAAAATCCAAGTTTCGGTTCCATTTTGTGCTCTTGGCTGCTTGCTGGAGTTGTGCTGCTGCCTGTCCTGTGAGCCCTGGAACCCATGACTGGGAGGTAGGGTAGTGCCTGGGGGGGAAAACGGGAATCGAAAGGGGCAAGGCAAGGGAAATTTGGTCCAACTTGTTTAAATCAACTGGGAGTTTTCTTTCTTCTTTTGTTCTCTGGAAGATGAAATGCAGCCTGCAAATGCATATATGTGCCTGCCAAAGGCCCTGCTCTGGTCACAGTTTGCTCTTTCAAGGATTATTGATCCTTTGTTCTTTCCTGTGGAGGGTCTCTCCCAGGCAGGTACATTGATGCCCAGGGACTTGTCCCCTGTCCTAAAGCAAACGAGGGGCAGGACCAGGTGTTTAACCCAGGGCTCTGGAGCCCATATGCAGTAGTACCTTTGTTGCGCTGTTCCAAACATGGGGAAGGGCTTGCAGGAATTGGAGCTTTACTGATGTTTTAACAAACCGGTGATGTGGAGCAGGAGCACCCTGGGCAATCCCTGGAGCCATGGAGTGCTCCGGGCTCTGCAGCTGTGCTGCCCACACTCCTGGGGCTTTGGAGGAAGGCAGGTCCCTGATTTTCCTCAGCCTCACTTCACATGGGGTGCAGAGGGTGAAGGGCCATGCAAGCATTAGCCCTTGTGGCTAGGATCCCTCCTGATGGCTGCTGCCACCACTGTGTTCGGGCAGCACGGTGCTGCCAGCTGGGGCTCATTCCCTAGGAATCAAGTTGGTTTTCTGTGACCTGAGATAATAAAGTAAAGTTGGGTCCCTATAAAATTGAGGTAGGTCCACTCCTTGCTAGTGGGGCTGCTGACCCTGCTGCCATAAACATGATTGTCTCTCTTCTTCTCCCCTCCCATCCTCTCAGGTGCTCCTGACCCCACTGCTGGGGCCAGCATCGACGATGAGAACTGCTGGCACTTGGACGAGGAGCAGGTCCGAGAGCAGGTGAAGCTGTTCCTATCTCAGGGAGGGTACTACGGCTCGGGGAAGCAGCTCAACTCCATGTTTGCCAAGGTGAGGAGCCGGCTGCTCTCTCCCATCTCTGCTCGGCGTGTCACGTAGCTGGCAGTCACTGGCTGCCCTGGCAGGGTGCCCATCACAGCTGGGAATCTCTGCTCCAGTGCCTTCTCGCCCTGTCGCGGAGCAGGCGGTTGTAATCCAGGCTCTGGGTCAGGCCTGGATTGTCTCACCTGCTGCCCTGGCAGGTCCTTTCCTCCCATGAGTGCTGTGATCCCTGTGCAAGGAAGGGCGTTCCCCCATCTCCCCTTCAGCACAGTGGGCAAAAAGCCAATCCTGCAGAGCCTACCAAGATCATGGGAAGGTGGGATCATAACCCACAAGTCCCACCAACCTATGGGCTTTTCTCTTTCTTTGCAGAAGGGCCTTGTTCACATGTTCTTAATCTCGGTCCCCTTCACAGCCTGGCTGTGACAGCTACTCAATTGGGCTCCAACCAGCCTCATCACAGCCACTGCATGAGGGTTATAATTTATGGCTACACATTATGCACACACACATATATGTATGTATGTATTTACAGTTTGGACCCTCAGGCTAAGGGAGCTGTGTGTTGCCACCCATGTGAAAACGTCTTAAACACCTCTGAGGGACCATGGTTTGTCTCACTGAAGACTTTCTCTTTGTCCTTCCCAGGTCCGGGAGATGCTGCGCATGAGGGACTCCAACGGGGCCAGGATGCTGACATTGATAACAGAGCAGTTCATGGCTGATCCTCGGCTCTCCCTCTGGAGGCAGCAGGGGACGGGCATAACTGAGAAGTGCCGGCAGCTCTGGGATGAGCTGGGTAAGGGTCACTGCCTTGCAGAGAGGAGCAGAGTTACCTGGGCTGCTGGGCCAATGTTGACATCACTACAGAGGCCCTGGATCAGGTCCAAACCACACAGTTCAGTGCCTTAAACCAGCCCCTCTCCTGCACAGAGATCAAGGATGACGGGTGTGCAGTGTGTGGCTGGTCCCATGCTTCCAGCAGGCTGGTGTTTGGCGAGCTGCCCCAAAGCCTCTGCAAGGGAGGACACAGGGCTGGTGAGCCCCAGGGACTGGCTGTAGCCTGGATGTGGAAGTGCTGTTCCTGGAGGAACCGTGATCCAGAGAGGGAAAGGCAGGTTATCAAGTCTCATCACATCTAACAGATTCTGCCTGTTGTGGTGCACGTTTCCAGGGTGAGGGGGGCAGGATGGGCAGCACAGAGCCTGGCTGTAAGGGAAATGCAGTTCTGGGTAATTCTAGCTAAGCACCTTAGACACCAGCTCAGCTGGCTGACACTGTAATATCATTAGAATAAAACATTTAGATGACGTGGGCTTGGGGAGGTTGGTTGTGTGGTGAAGTTAACCCTGCAGTTCTGGGCTGTCCAGGACATAAGGGATCTTGGGTGAATAGTTTGACTTGAGCCACAGTTTGGTGAGTAAGTTTGAGCTCCTGTGCAGCCTGCTGGTAGGAGATACTGTGCAAGGGCAAGGGCTGATGGTCTGGCACCAAAGGGATATGGTAGAATTGGAAGAAGGATTAGGATGATCGGGAATTTGGACCATCTGAGACTGCAGACCCACCTACCAAGTGCCCAACAAATGCAAACAGAAATGAGGCTGAGGACTCTGGCCAAGCTATGCAGACAGGATCTGGGCAGGGGTGGGATGTCTTGCTTCTGTGTGAAGTTTCCTGGATGGAAATAACCACACCAGCTCTGGAGAGCTCATCTGTGCTTGCTTGCCAAGAAGATATTTCCAGGATTTTGGGATGCTGCAGCTAGACAATTGGATATGCAAGGATCCTGGAGAGGTGGCCAAGTCCACCAAGCCAGAATTTCCACATGAAAGAAAGCAAACACATTGGTGATATATGAATGGATGGGTGTGTGGGCAGGCCTGGACGCAGGAAGCAATTTGCTCAAAATTACAGATTATTTGGCCAGATTTCCAAGCTGCTATCCAAGCTGAGAGCCCTCCCTCCCTTCCTGCACAGGCAAGGGGAGAGCGGTTGGGTTTCAGTCCTGGCTTAACTGTACAAGGACCAGGTTGGTGCACACAGTTTTGGTCAGCAGAGTGGGAGGAGGTGGCAGCGTGTCCCCGTTGGCAGATGGCAAAGTGGCTGGGGAATGGCAGGGCCCTACCAGTGCTGGATCAACACGACAGCAGGGGAAGCGAAGTGCCAGCCAACACACGTCAGAGCAGCTTGCCTGGTGTAAGCATGTCACACGTGAGGGTCTGGGCATCTCCATGCTGAAGAGAAGCTCCTGTAGAGGACACGATGATGTTCCAAGAAGCAGCTCCAGGACAGGATGGGCATGGACTATACTCAAAGCAGGGATTATTCCCCCGTTTTACAGAAGCCTTCAGTGTTTGGTGTTGGGCAGTGTTTGCTGTAGGAGCAGAGCATCTCTCTGAAGGAGCTGTGGAGGCACGGAGAGACCAGAGCTGCTCTGAGTTGGGGGTGTTCACCAGTAACAAAGATCAGGAATGCAGAGCGGTGTCCCAAAACACCCCTGGGCGGGTAACAGTAGCCAGGGCACATGGGGCAGTGGAAGCACCACGTTTAACCACTGCCAAAGCTGCCAGCGTTACCATTGCTGCCGAAGGGAGGGATGAGGGGCCTGTTGCCAGGTGCCATGGGAAGCCCTGGCACAGACCACAATCCTCCACCACTTAGAAGCAAAAAATGGGCCTTTTGGAAATTACTTTGGGCACGTGTTTAATAATTAATCATTGATTTTAGCAAAGACTGCATCACAGACTTGCGTGGGATTGGAAGAAGATCAGCCTTAAAGAAGATTGTGGATTTATGCTGGGGAAAATGTAAAGGATTTCGCAGGATTTCAGGGTTATAAAAAAAACCCCAAAAATTAAAATAAAAACGGGATCTTTCACTTGTGCATGTGAAAGTGCCAACTGAACCTCTATTGCCCCGTCTGCTGGGGAGCCAAAGGAAGGACCTGCTGGATGGAGAGCTCAGCAGCGTGGGAGTATTTGCCCTGGCGCATTAGTACTTACGATTAAAGCCTAATTACAAAAAATAGATGAAAAACCAGCTGAAGTGCAGCCTGACCTTAATCTGCCTGGAGACGGGTTTATTTATCTCGGCCACTTGTTTACAGTGGGGAATTTCAGCAGATTAAGCTGGGGAGTGACCCTGTGGGAAACGGGAGAATTTCTTTGATGGTTTGGAAACTTGGGCGCAGGATCGGAGTGCCTGTCTTCTCTGGGGCCGGCAGCCAGGACCACTGGGCTGGGAAGGCTCTGACCCCCCTGTCCCTGCACCCAGCCCCGTCATCAAAAAGCATTTTTGTTTAGAGGCTTAGCTTAATCGTGATCTGCTGCTTTGTTCCCCACTTAACCTCTTGCTATCAGAAAGTTCAGATGAAGGTTTCTGCAGCATGTGAAGAGACATGGAGTCTGACTTGGTGTGGCATTTCGGCTCAGGACAGGAGTCACTTGTGCTGTCAGCTGATGTCACTTGACCACAGGGCTCTGAAAACCACTCTATTACATCTCCCAGATAATTATCATGACCGAGAGAGATGCAAATCTCACTTCCCTCCTGCTTCCCATCTCCCCACCACATCGTTCCTTCTGCAGGAGAGCCCAGGGGCATAATGTTTTGGCATGCAAAGGATGCCTCGGAGGGCTCCCAAAAATAGGCAGCAAAGTCATGAGGCTTCCGAGGAACGCATATTAGCAGAGCTGTGGGAGCCAAAAATCCAGCGGGTGCATCCCATTCCTGGGGGCGGTGAAGCTGGAGCACCAAGCCTTGTTACTGCCTGTCAGCCAAGCCCTGTGCACCCTCAGAGGCGTGAGCTGAAACTGCCCGAGGCTGCTTTTCACACAAGCAGCCCCAAAGTGGGTGAAGAAGAGCAATGACAACAGGCGGGAGTGTTGATGGGAAGGGAATGCCCGACACCCAGAGTCGAGTGCAGGTTTTATCTCATGGCCACCCAAGGAGGTGGGAAGTTCTATCCCCTTCCTTAAGGAAGACTCATTTTCTGGAGCCAAGACCTGATTTTTAAAAAGATGCCATGTCTATGCATCCCCCATGGAGCCTGCAGGAGCCTGGGAGTGAGTGACATGGACCTACTCTGGGAAGGATGGGCCCCTAAGGAGGTACCTCTTTTACACATTAATTAATTGCTAATGTTGCAGCTCAAAAATCTTAATCCCTCGCCCCCCCCTCTGTTCATCAGAAAGAAGTGGGGTTTTGGTGGGGTTTCCTGGAAGCAGAGCTGGAGCTGAACTGGGCAAGGGCTGCTTTGGACATTTGCTGGTGCTCAGTGCCTGCAATTGCTTTTCCCGTGCCCATTGCTGTATGCGATGCTGCTGCCACCATCTGCGCTGTGACGCGGTGACGTCTCTCCTGCCAAGCCAGGCGGCTCCAAGGAGCCAGACCTGCACAGTCTCCACAACTTCATAATGTTTTGAACCAGACATGTCCACAAGTTCCAACTGGCAAAGGATTGGTCTGGGGACGTGCACCCCAAAAGCACCACCAAAGCTCAGCGTTAACGCAGAGGAGAGGAGAGACGCCGGAGTGGAGCCAGGGCCAGGACATTGCTGCTCAGCCTGGTTTTGCCTCGCGTTGTCTGGCAAGGGGACCGGCTGCTCTGGCTCCTGTCGGAGCTGCAGCCTCGCTTGGAGCTGTTTGACTCAATGGCAGGGCTGTGCAGCTGGGGAGCTGCTGCTCAAAACACAGTCAGCGAGGGAGGTGGTTTGGGCTTGTGGAGGAATCTCCTTGTTGTGCAGTGGAGGCATGTTGGGTGATGTTGTCCTGCCACTTGCTGTCACTTTGGGATGGGGACTTCGGCTCTGGGCGTGATGGAGAGGTGAGGGAGAGCAGCACGCTGGGCAGGGAGAAGGAAGATGCTCCAGGTCTCTGCTGAGCTCATGGAGGAGAGGCAGGGAGGATGTTTCTGCAGGAGGCTGAGCTGTCCCACGTGTGTGACAGGATTTGACATGGGCAGAGAGAGGAGCAGCAGGGACTGCTCAGCCCGAGGGGATCCCTGGGGATACCTCACATTGCAGCTGTGGCAGCCCACAGCCATTCCACCCCGCAGGGAGGCACAAGGGAGGGGACATGCTGCATCCTGGCAGCCTTGCAGGGAAATTTGGGTAGAAATGGAATTAGCTAAAGAAGAATTCACGGGTTTGCACTTACTTAGCTTCCTGCAGCCCTTATCAGAGCAGTGAGTGAGACCAGAATAGTCTGCAAGGCTCAGGTAGCAGCAGCAGTGTTAGCCCTGTGTTATGGAAGGATGAGCTGGATCTTAATGATCACAGATGTCCTTGGTCCTCGTTTTGCCTCTCACACAGCAGACAGCATCATCAGCATCATGTGAGGTCCCATGGTTGACCCAGAGGGTGTCAGCGTGGGTGTCCTACTGGTGAGCAGCTTGGCTCGCGAGATCCAAAGGACTCACATCTGGGAGGGCTCTTGCCTGCAAGACATCAAGCCAAGCTCCAGGTTCCTCTGCTGGCTCCTCTGCAGGCTGGGGGCTACTAGGGATTCAAAAAGAAAAAAAAAAAAAGGAAGAAAATAAAGAAAATACACCAAATCTCCTTTTTAAATAGCTGAATGCAAATGGCCTGAAGAACAATGGCAGATGAAATAGCATTCAGAGCGGGTTTTAAAGCGCTTGGAACGTGGGTAGGATCAAAATCAGGTTAGTCTTTGGAGATACAGACTCTGCAGCTTGCCAGGGTGTTTTTAAGCATGCTTTGATGTGTAGTTCAAACACTAGATTTGTCCTGGCAGACAGAAGCACTCACAAATTCATACACAGCCGCTCTCTCCTTCCCTCCTCCCCACTGTCCCCCATCTCATGAGATTATAATTTAGCTTCATTACGGAGGAGTTTTACTTTGTCCTGGTTTCAGCTGGGATAGAGTTAATTTCCGTCTTATTTGAAAGCCGTGTAAATCCCCCTCCTGGGTCCGTGCATTGTGCTGAAATGAGTTTACAAACCTCGATGGAACCTTGCAGGCTCTCAGGGCGAGCGCGGCGGCCAGAGAGCTTTGCCCTGTGCGCACGGCAGTGGCACCTCGGTGATTTCTTGGCTTTGTTTAGGGGCGCTGTGGGTGTGTGTGGTGTTAAACCCGCACTGCAAGCTGGAAGAGAAATCCTGCTGGCTCCGGCAGCTGCGCAAGTGGGGCGAGATGGACGTCTGTCCCCTGGAAGATGGCAATTATGGTAACGAGCTTCCCAACATCACTAATGCGCTTACACAGAGCTCCGGTCACAGCCAAGGTGAGTCCGGGCAGGGAGTGGAAATCCAGCTGACGGCCACAGGGGTTGGGTCCAGGTTAAAACTCACCCCAAAGCTGAGAGAACTTGCTTCAGCTGCTGTTGGTGTTTCTGGGAGTCATAGGAATACGAAATATTTCTCTTCACAGCATCTTGTTTTATATATAAATGTTCACTTCCTCGCTACAGGGCAAAGTCGCCCGTGTGTTTGATCTAATTTGAGTATCAAATTAGAGACCGTTTTAAAGCAATTTGACTTTGGGGGAGTTTAGACCCCTACAGTGTGTGCAGGTTTGGGCATGGGGTGATACAGGAAAACAGTACTGCTTGCAACAGAGCAGAGCTGAGCTCAGAAGTCCTGGCTGTAATGTGAGAGTGAGGAGCTGGAGATGGTGCAGAGCCCCTTTCCCAGCCCTTGAGCCTCACTTAAAGGCTGTGATTCAGGTGGCAGGGAAGTCATTAGCCAGGAATGTTAACGCAGTTCAAGTGCACAGCACAGAGCAATGTAGTTACGGGGTTGTTCCTTAGTGCTAAAATAGTTTCTCAACCGCTGACAAAGCATTTGATCCCTTTAAATTTAAGCACTCTTTCTCCTTCCTTTTGCCTGAAGTAGACATTAATTGAAAGTTATTGCTCTTCACATGCCTCTGTCTGCTGCACTGGAATTGCTCTTTGGTGTATTATGTGTGGCCGAAGTGGGTGGAGGAGAGGGGGACAGCAGCCGTGCTGCAGGGGAAACTTCATTCTTCTGGGTGGGATTAGTCTCTCAGCAGCAGTTTGGGAGTGTGGCTGTCCTGCCAGCCACCCCAGCCATGGGCAGGACTGCATGCCCAGCCTCCCTATGTTCTTCCTCAGGGATCAGCTTAGTTTAAACCTGGCCTTGCTCCATGTCTTGCACCGTGGACTACCTCCCTGGTGTTCCCAGCTCTCCGAAGGATTTGCTGTGGCATTTGGGGAAGGTTGCTGGGGCTGAACAGGTCACTTCTTTTAGACCTGCAGGGAGTTCCCAAGGCACATGCCAGGGATGTCCCCTTCTCCCTGTGCTCCTGCCTCTCCAAGAAGGGGACTGAAAGCAGCATGGATCCTGGAGGTGTCCCGGGGTTCATGTTTGTGCATATGCAAATACTGCTCCGGATTGTTGCCAGCCTCTTTTATTACTGAAGAACAGCTGATTCTTGAAATCCTTCCTAGTAAAGTGAGCAGGCTTGGTTCTCAACATACAAACACCTGTTTAATTTCTCTCCACCTCAGGGTGCCTGCAGCATTCCGGCTAATTGCTTGTTGCCATCGTTTCCTGAGCATGTTTACCCAGCCTCCCTGGATCAGCTTTGAACAGTGCCTTTTGTTTTCCACCCTTGAATGCATTTAACTCGGCCCCTCTTGTGGGTTGCAGGACCTAACATGGAGTGTTGCACCCCCTTCGGGGCTTCCCATTTTGCAGCCTGCCAGCTGTGTTTGGCCTTCATGATCCAATGTGGCTTGAGTGATACTGGGATTGCTCCAGACAGGTTTTTTCCTCATGACAAACCACTTGTCTTGATTGATCTGGATGGGGTGAAATGCTAATTCAGCATTTGGTAGCTTCAGAAATGTCCACGGAGTTACAGAGCAGCTCTGAAGAGGAGAGCAGACATCCGGTGCAGGGCAGCAGTGGGGTTTCAGACGGTGCTGTCTCCTCCCTTCCAGCCCTCTCACGCAGCCCACAGAGGTGCTGGAAGGTGATGGTTCCCCCCATCACCCGGAGGCAGATCAGACACACTCATGTGGTTCCCTTTGTGGCTTCATGTGCTGCTGATCTAAGAAGCTGCAGTTCAGTGAAGCTGAGACTGTGTTGGAGCAGAGGAGGAGAGCTCATGGTGCTGGCAGGGCAGTGATGCTGAGGGAGCCCAGTCCTGACCCTGGGGCAGCTGCCTGCATGCTCAGTGTCACAGGGAAGGGAATGCAGTGCCAGGTTTCAAGGCATCAGCCTTCTGTGTGACAGTGGGTTGCGGTCACAAAGCAAATGGATGGGTGGTCCCTGCCTCTTTTCTCACCTCTCTGACCAAGTCAGCTGTTCCAGCAAGTTACTTAGCAATGCTGTCTGAGGAGACAGTAATCTCCCTCAGAGAGGGGGTAGGCAGCACAGGGATCCAAAGTCAGAGCCCGTGTCCATCTTGGAAATGACTGAGGTGAGACCAGGTTTTGCTCTCATTGTAAAGGCCGGGCTCTGCCCAGGGAGGTCGTATCTGGGAGGAGGAACAGGCTGCCCCTGCCCCAGCAGGGCACTGATGGTTTTTCTCTTTGCAGACTCGCTGGCCAGGCCTAGACGAACCGTGTTCACCCGGGCCATCGAGGGCTGTGACCTCCACTGGCAGGACAGCCACCTGCAGCGCATCATCAGCAGTGACTTCTACGTGTCCCCCTCCTACCAGCGGGAGGGCGAGAGCCTCCTCTTCAACTCCCAGGGACAGCCACTGTGGCTGGGTGAGCATCCAAACCAGCAGCCCGTCGCATGGCCTGTGTGGGTAGGGTTGCTCGTGGAAAGGAGTCCCTCAAGGCTACCCTGGATCCTTGCAAGTTTCTGCATCCTACACTGAAATTGCTACCCTGGCCCTTAGCCTGAGGAGTGGGGTGAGCAGAAGAATTTGATGCCCACCCACACCCCAGCCACAGTCCTTAGAGCAATCTCCACGTATTTACAGTCTGCGCTTCTCTTGGGCAGCTTGGATCAAGCTCATCGTGTCCCTTTTCATCCTGCCAGTGTTCAGCTGTCCCCAGAGCAAGCTCTCACTGTTTCCCATACTGGGGGTCTGGGCACTTAAAGTCTTTTGAAAGTTGACTGCAAAGTGCAGCTGTATCCTCTGGATTTTCTCTTTCCTGCTCTCACCCTCTCGTTAGTCTTCCCTGAAAGACAATTAGCAGTCAGTACAATTAAGCCTCGTGTGAGCTTAAGGCATGCTGGGCCAGGCAAGCCCAGAGCCCTCCCGTGTTGAAGACTTTTAGCCCAAGTACCTCAAGCCACACAAATTCTCTCCTGCAAAGTCGTGACCCTGGGCAGATCTGCAAACCCTCAACAGCTCTTTGTCTGGGATGAGAACGCGTGTCATGAAGGGCTTTGGGGGAATCCTGGTGTGGCTGTCAGCCCTCAGACCCCAAAATGGGAGACACAAGTCCCCACTCACCTCCAGGAAGGGGGATTACCTTGAAGTTCAAGAGTTGAATATATGAACAGAGAACAAGTCAAAGCCCACCACTGCACTGTCACCCACTCCAGAGGCTGGGGTCTGCCACCAGGAAAGAGAATATTTAAAGTTGTCTAGAGATGTAGTTTCTGGAGTAGCAGGCACTAAGTTGCTGTTGTTGCCAGGAGATAGGAAGGGCCCATATGAAGGCTGCTGGTACACCTTAGCTGGAGCAGGAGGGGATATTTCTGCTCTGGGAAGAGTTCAGGGCAGCTGCAGGCAGCAGGTCTCCTTCCCACACAGCCACAGGCAGCAGTGCTGGGTTAGTGCATCCATGGACTCCATCTAGAACGGACATGGTGGCCACAGCTTCCCTGTCCTGAGCCTAATCTGGGTTCTGGTGGGCCCTTTTCCCCACCTGGTTGGTGCATGTTATTTTTCTGATGTATTTGCCATGATTTTTGGATTTTGCGCTTTTGCTTTCTTGGCACCTCTTCAGGGACTCAGTGCTGGGAGAGGAGTGTGATTTGTCAGCAACTTCCAGTGATGAATTCAGCAAGAAGATGAATATTTCATCCATTTAGCAAATGAATAGAGGGAGCAACAAGAAGCTCTTTTACAGATGTGTTTGTTCTGAAATATCTTCCTCATGTATTCCTTGTGGGTGACCTTTGGGATGTGGATACCCTATTTGTGGAGGTGGTTGTCTGCATTTCCAGCGCTTTCTGAGCTCTTCCAGGAGTAGAAATAATCCCTCTACCATAACTTCAGATCTTGTGTGTTTGGCTGGGTTTTTTCTCCCCTTGGTAGGACATTTTGAAAGAAAATGGAATTTTTGCTGCTTGTTATGCAGCATGTCATGTCATCTGCTCCTGCTAATTTCTCACTCAGTCATAATCCTCTCCACAGTTGCTTGTGATTTCAGGTGAGCAATAAGCAGCAGGAGCAGATGAATTCCTAAGCAACTGTGAGTCTTGGGAGGGGGTTTCATGCAACTGTTCCTAATAATAAAACACCAGGTAGGAGAACTGCAGAAGAGATGGGATGTCTGCAGAGCTCTCTCCGTAGAGGTGTTAAGGAATCATTTCAAAGCATCACCCCAAGTCTGCCAGTGCCCCCAGCACAGTGCTGGATGCTCAGCCTACCCCATGTATCATCAGCTGTGCCGTGAGAGCAGGGAGAGATGTGGGACAGGACAGCAAGAAGTGTTTGGGGGCAGAGCAGTGGGAGAAGTCGGGATAAGCCATGCGGATTTTAGGAGAAATGAGCGTCAGGGTTGTAACAGCCTGTGTTGGAGCTGTCGTATTGCAGCAATGGTGTGTTGGAAAGGCTTCCATTAGAGAAGCTTTGCGGAGGTGGGGATTTAGGTATTGACGTGGCTGCTGTGGGTTGAATGTGGCAGGAGTCCCGTTAGTATTCCTGGTAGGCATCCTTTCCAGGAGCAGGGAGAAAGGGATGAATTCAAGATTTTAGCTGGGGTGTGGGGAAGATGAGTAGAAGAGGCCCCGTGAGTGCCATCCTGTAAATGCCTGTGCTCCTCTGGCTCAGCCATGCCCCTGTTCCTTGCCTTGCAGAGCACGTCCCGACAGCCTGTGCCCGCGTGGATGCGCTGCGCTCCCACGGTTATCCCAGAGAAGCTCTCCGGCTAACTGTTGCCATAATCAACACCCTGCGACTGCAGCAGCAGAGGCAGCTGGAAATATATAAGCATCAGAAGAAAGGTATGAGTAGAACTATGTGAGAAGTGTCTTGTGATGTCTGACCAGGGTGTCTCGGTTGGTTGGAAAAGTCTTTTCCACCTCCAAGAGTTGTGCTGCCCCATTCAGAGTGGCAGAAGTGGAGGGTTGGCAGCACTGCAGAGGATTGCTCATGTCCTAGGAAGGCAAACTCAGTTGCTTGAGCCAAGCTGAGTTGACACCCACATGCTAAGGACAGAGCTGCCCACGTGCTGTCTTCAGGCTGCTGGAGTAGGGATGTTCTTGTTCCCACTGCCGCTGTGTCTGGTTGCCTGTAAGGGTTGCCCAGGCAAGCGCTGCCCGCATTAAAGAGGAGCTGTCTGACTGCAGAGCAGCAGTAACTGGCTGTGTGTGCTACCTCCACCTTGCATTTCCTGAGTAGGTGTACCAGGAGACAAGCCCAGTGTTGCTCCTTTTGCAGTTGCAATTGGCAGGGAGCCGGGGTCAGTTACTGCAGTACTGCTGAAGGTCAGCGACTTCTGGTCCTTGCCAGCTCAGCCAGCTTGAGATCACCAAAAGATGGAGTTTTTAAGAATCACTAGAAGTCTTCGTCATCTCAGGAGAGATTTCTGCTTGTGTTTCCAAAACATTCAAGTTACCATTGTGAATCAGTCTATGAGCTGCAGGTCTGGCATTATAGACCTTGTCTTGGGACCCTGCTGACCCTCACATCCTCTTGGAACAGAGAATGAGTGGCTGCATCTTATGTGGCCTTAGGGACACCTTTTTTTGTGTGTGTGCCTGCTCCCTCAGTTGTCTGTGCAGAGTGGCTGCTCCTTGCTGCTCCTTGCCCTTGTGACCTACCATGCCAGAGTTGGCCCTGGAGGTCCCTGTGACCCAAGTTGTGGGATAAAAAAAGTCCTCTGGTCTCAGAAGCCTCTCTGGGTGCAGAACTTACCTCTAAATTCCTTACTTTTACCATTGTCCTGTTCTATTTTATCCAGAGCTGCTGCAGCGAGGAGCAACAACCATCACCAACCTGGAGGGCTGGGTAGGCCACCCTCTGAACCCCATTGGCTGCCTCTTTCTCACCCTGACCGAAGCTTGTAGATTAGAAGAGGAAAATTGCCTTGAAATTTCAGGTACCAAGTGCCCCTCCTGGATCCCTTCCTGATGGCTGTGGCTGAGGTGGGTGCAGATCTGGGGCTCTGGACACCTGGGCTCTGAGTCCCCCCATCTCTGCCTTGGCAGGAGCTGCCAGGACAGAGCTACAGTGCAGGCAAAGGTAGTGAGTAGAAAGAAGTAGAGTTTTCCCAGCCCCGGGGTTTGCAGCCAAAGCACAGCAGGGATGAGGCATGCTGGTCCATGGGAAGGCTCTGGTGTCAGCTGTGCACCCTGTTTCACATGTCTTGGGTCTCCTGCATCTCCTGTTAGTGAGAGCAGGAAGGGAGGGCAAAGCCCACATCCCCCTCAGGGAGCTTTCATCCGTCATTTCTGGGTAACTGAAAGCAGGCAGGAAGGGAAGTGTAGGTCTTCTGAAGTGAGAGGTTTTTCTCTGCAATGATTCTGCTGTCTGGGAAGACTCTTCTAACCCCACTGCATCTCCTCTCCCTCCTTTCAGATGCCGGGGACTCCAAACCCCCAGTGTATCAACATGTGCCCGTCGTGACCGGCAGCCAAGACAGTGGCGAGTCCTACCTGTCCCTGGCCTTAGAGGTGGCCCTGATGGGGATGGGTCAGCAAAGAGTGATGCCTGAAGGTCTCTATGCCCAGGACAAGGTGTGCCGCAATGAGGAGCAGATCATTGCCCGGCTGCAGGACCTGGAGCTGGACCCGGTGCTGGTGCAGACCCTGCGGAAGCAGTGCATCCTGCTGCTGGAAGGTGGGGACTTGGTTCATGTAGCTGACTTTTGTGTCTTAGCTATGTTGGTAACATCTCTGAGATGCCCTTTTCAAAATTTATGCCCATCCTGCTTCTTCCTCTCTGGATGTGGTGCGGAGCCTCTAGGATGGCTGCTCTGCCCCATCACCTGGCAAAGCAAGGGTTTGCTGGCATCCCTAGAAAAAGACCAGCTCAGAGGCAATATGGAGAAGGGTGCTAAGCACATGGGCTCAGTTTCTTATTTTCTTTTAAAAAAGGAAAGAGCAGCCCTGGATCCAATTTCAGTAACATGCCAGGGAGCTGAACAGCAGATCCTCAGAGCTTTGGGGTGGTGCAAACCCCAGCCACAGATCCTGCTGTGCTAATTATGGCTGATGGGCTCTGCTTCTGCCTAGGTGGTCCCTTCAGCGGCTTGGGAGAAGTCATCCACCGGGAGAGCGTCCCCATGCACACCTTTGCCAAATACCTGTTCTCTGCCCTGCTGCCCCACGATGCTGACCTGGCATACAAGCTGGCTTTGCGGGCCATGAGGTTGGTGCATGTTTAATTCTGTCTCTGCCCCCCTTTTTGCCTCTCTCCTATGCTTGGTGGGAAGCTGGGATGCTTTGCAACTTTAGAGCAGGGATGGTAGTGGAGACAGGCTTGGAGCTTGCCATCCGTGGGATCTTGTGCAGTGTGTAGGGCCACTGGGCACAGCAGCAGTGCAAAGAGGTTCCTGCCCTCCATTTGGATCACTCCTAGTTTATCAGCTCCATCCATACGGATTTGCATGGGTCCAGTAATGTCTGCTGGCCCCCTTGCTCCAGGCTGGACCACCACCTGCCTGTCCCTGTGACAGGCATCCTCTGCCAGAGCGAGTCCCAGGCACACACAGAGCTGTCATCTGCCTTCTGTCTGCCAGGCCTCGGGCACCCTGCAGCCCTCCCTGCCTGCAAGACGGGCTGTTACCCTGGCACAGATGGGTGGATGGTTTGCCCCGGGCTCCAGGGTGTCGCAGAGCCAGGTGGAGAACACGGTTGCACTCTGCTCTCCATTAAACCCGTCTCTGTCTCTGGGACTGGAAACACAGCTGATGCTGAGAGCTGTCCCATCTCCCACCCCTGTCCATGACACGCTTCAGACATCAGCCCGTGTACTGCACTGTTTTGACAGGGACTGGATGGGTCTTGGAAAGGCTGGAATTTCCCAAACAAGTCAACACTTGGAGGACTGTTCAGCTCCAGAGCATCCCAGTGCTCTTTCCCTCTACGACTGTTAAAAGTCCTGGCCCAGAGCATCACCTTTTTTGCAGCATTTCTGCGGTGACATGGGTCATCTCTCCCCAACACTGGGGGAAAGTTTGAAATCCCCCTATCCTGGGAGGAACTGCTCAGCCCTGTAAGAAGCCAAGGGCCTCTGTGGTCTGTGGAGACACCATGTCCTGCCAGACCTGAGACCTCTGGCCATCAAACAGGACTGAGGGCCCTAGGGATGCCATCTGTTAGTACCCATCCCCTGCTCTCAGCTAGGATTCCCTGTGTTGGGGTATCTATGTCCAGAGCTGGAAAGGTTGGGCTTCTGCTGCCTTATGGTTACCTCAAGCCTGCAAGCGAGGAGAGTGGTGACACTTGGATGCTCTTCATGTCCAGGGCGCAGTTTCCCTCCTGCATAATTAGCCATCAAGTTAGCAACAACAGCACCAACTCAAGAGTTTAGGCTGGTGACATGAGACTCCTGCTCCCCTCCTTTAGGCCTGCCTCTCCCACTGGTTTTCCAGGCTTTTGGATATGCCCACAAAAACAGGCAACCTAACCTAGCTGCAGAGGCCCTGGGGAAATGTGCTGCTGCTTCTGATCGTAACCAAGTGTTTTAAGAAGAACCAGATGATACAGTCAGGAGTTCTGCCTGGTGCTTTGACATGAAAGAAGCAGGAGAGGAGGAGGGATTTTACTTTTTTTCTTCCTTTTTTTTTTTTCTCTGAGGTCTGTGCTTTTCCTTACAAATTTATAAATCACTCCATGGATCTTTCTCCCCCTTTCAAGTCAGTCTGAGATTGATCCCCGTGCCCATGTGTTGAGCACACAGCCTCGGGAGCCCCACACATGCACAGCAGCAGGATGTGTTCAAAGGCATTGCTGCAGGCAGCTGCCTGCAGGCAGCCCCTGCCTCGCCTTGGCAGCACCTCGGGGAGGTGGGGTGAAGCTCGGGCTGGGCTGGGGTCTGATGTTGCCTCCTCCTGCTTGCCCTTCAGGCTGCCTGTCCTGGAGACCACGGCACCGTCGGGCGACGTGACTCACCCTCACCACCTGGTCTCAGTGGTCCCCAGCAGGTACCCACGCTGGTTCACCCTGGGGCACCTGGAGTCGCAGCAGTGCGAGCTGGCCTCCACCATGCTCACAGCAGCCAAAGGTCGGTGGCAGGGCAGTTCTGGGGCAGGGTTGATGGGACAATGCTGCACAACAGCATTGGAGGGTTTTTCTGGGAGAAAAGAGGGAGCTTTTGCTTCTGCTCCCTCGAGCACTGGCAGAGGCTGGCTGGGTGCCCCACTGGCAGCCTGCTGTGGGCAGGACACGGTGAGCTGGCCTTGAGAATCTGGGGTTTCTGGAATTCTTGTCCCAAAGGGCTCATGGTCCAACAGGGCAGGATGGGAATTGCCCATGGGGTGCAGGCAAGCCTTGCAGCCACGGTGCTGCACGTCCTGGGTGGTGCCCTGGGTGTTGCAGGACCATGCCTGCCCTGCAGCACAGCCAGCTGCCAGGTCAGCAGTCCCTGCCAGGCATGTCGTGGGGTCATGCCATGGTTTAGTTTGAAGCTGTTTATCCTTTCACCTCTGCTTTGTCTCTTCCAGCCCTGTGGTAATGATCCTGCGTGGGCTGTGGGAGGGAGAAGACCTCCCTGTGCACCAAACCACAAGTGGCTTTTGTGGGAGATGGGATCAGCAGTGCTGGGTGGGACACTTTGGTCCCAGCTGCAGGGGGCTCGTGAAACAGTTCACTGGTCTCTTGGGCCTCTTTGGTTCCTGCCCAGGCACTATTATGAAGGCGAGCACAGGCTTTTCATTAAACATCCCCCTGACCAAAAACCAACCCCAGCAGGATGGTGAGGGTCTTGTGTCCCCTGAGGGTCAGTGAGCCAAACAGTTACCACTACCCTCTGATGTCCTGGTACTGCCAGCCTGACAGNATGATACACCTCACTGGTCTCTTGGGCCTCTTTGGTTCCTGCCCAGGCACTATTATGAAGGCGAGCACAGGCTTTTCATTAAACATCCCCCTGACCAAAAACCAACCCCAGCAGGATGGTGAGGGTCTTGTGTCCCCTGAGGGTCAGTGAGCCAAACAGTTACCACTACCCTCTGATGTCCTGGTACTGCCAGCCTGACAGGGAAGGTTTTTCTTTCCCTGTGAGAGGGAAGGAAAATGAGTTGTCAGAAAGCTCCAGCCTTGCTGCCTTGGCAGCCTCTCCTCTCCTTCCATCCTCCTCTTCTAGGCTGCTTTACCAGGTCTGATGGCTTTACCTGCCCCTGATTTGCAGTGCCCTGATGAGAAGCTGGCACTTGGCTTATCCTTTAGGTCTTTTTCTCCCTTCCAGTGCCTAATGGGGTGGTGAGGTTTTTATGCTGGGAATGTAGGGCTGTTGGATTGCATCTGTTTTTCCCACTGTCCCCTTCCTCAGGTGTTCCCCTGCTGCAGCATGTCCCAGTGTGATCCTGCAGCCTCTCTTGCCCACGCCCCCACGAGCCATTTTAGGGAGGCTTGGATTTTGGTGGCAGTGCAAGCGGCTGTGGTGGGTGGCAGGTGTTATCTTTAGCTATGAGTCACCCGAGATGTCTCCGTGTGTCCAGGTGCAGCACTGGGTTTTTCACACTGCTGTGCATGATTTGGTTGTCTTTGCATGAAGTTCATCTGCTCAGTCTGTGACTGGGAGTAGAAACAAAGCTGGAACCTAATGTGGCATGTTGGGACCTCTGGTCTGCACACACCCCAAAGGTACCACTCCCCACACTGTGTCCCACAGGGACTGATAGGAGGATTTCCCAAGCTAGATGCAGGATCATGATATTAATATGCCTCAATGTGTCCCTCTTCCAAGATCCTGCCCCATCTCCTGGTGCCATCATGTGTCCTAGCATCCACAACGTCCTGCAGCAGGAGACCCACAGCATCACTGGGTGTTGTGCCGTGAACCCCCTTCTTTGGGGATAGCTCAGCCTGTCTTGGTTGTGAGTGCTGTGTGCCTGACCTGGGACATTGAGGACCACGGTGCAGCAAGTCTGGGTGACCCCAGCCCAGTCTTGCAGAGGGGACTTGCTGGGCAAGGCAGCGTGTGTGCAGCAAACAGCTTTTCCTCTTCTTCCTAATGTTCTTGGATGAAGACTGGTGTTTCTGCAGCCATTCAGTACTAGGCATCTCCCCAAGCCCCTCCTTTTCTAGGAAGAGGCTGTTGTACAGCTGTCAAACTTGAGGCCAGGGTGGAACATCCAGGTGCCTGGAGATGTCTGCTGAAGACAGGACGTGTCTGGGATCACTCAGGTTTGTTTGTCCTCTCTGTGAGAGGATGAACTTGAGTGAGGCCGGATGCTGTAGGATGTATCACTTCCTGGGGAGGGTGCTCCATTTTAGACGGTTGGACTGCAGGGCCTGATCCAGCATCGCTGCGTGTCCAGAGGGGCTGGCCATGGTGAAGGGACTGTTCACCACGTGGTGCAGGCAAGACATGGGGCTCCAGGGCAAGTAGGGGGGATGCCTGAGCCATCTGACCGTTCTTGCCTGCACCCAGGGGACATGCTGCGCCTACGCACGGTGCTGGAGGCCATCCAGAAGAACATCCACTCCTCCTCCTTGATCTTCAAGCTGGCTCAGGATGCATTCAAGATTGCCACGCCGGCCGACAGCAACTCTGACACGACACTGCTCAATGTGGCGCTGGAACTGGGGCTCCAGGTACAGGATAATGCTGGGGATGCTGGTGGCCTTTCTGCCCCCCACTCTGTGGCAGCGGTGCTGGTGATGGTCTTCCACCAAGCAGGGTGTCCCTCGTGGAAGGACTAAATTGATCCCTGTGTGGTCCTGAGCAGGGGACCTCAGCCCTGGGAAGCCCCTGTGCTCACTCTGGTTTGGGTGGAGGTGAGGCAGTGCCAGGGAGTTGGTAGCCGGTTGAACCAGAGGGATTTTTGGGGAGCACTGCTCTGTTGGATGGCCTCACTAGACCCCTGCAGGGCAGCCAGTCACCCCAAGTTTGCCTCACAGGTGATGCGCATGACCCTGTCCACCCTCAACTGGCGGCGGCGGGAGATGGTGAGGTGGCTGGTGACGTGTGCTACCGAAGTGGGTGAGTTCCATGTGCGCTGGGGGGATCTGGCCTGCATGCAGTGGGAGAGGGGTTGGGCATGGATATCCTTGGGTCATGCCTAGCCCTGAGCATCTGAGTTCTCCTGGGTGTCTCATTTCTTCCTGGGTAACTGAATTCACCTCAGAGCAGCAGCTGGCAGGGTTGGGACTGGAGCAGTGGCTGGTTTTGAGACTGGGATGGGTGCCCTGTACCTGGGCCAGGCCAGTGGTGCTCTCTGTGCCCTGCAGCATGGTGGTGCAGGTTGGCCTCTGCCTGTCCCACTCTGCCCTGTCCCTCTCGGCGCAGAGGCAGCAGCTCAGCAGTGCTGTGGGCTGGTTATGCCCTGTCTCTGGGTCTCAGAGGAGCCCCATGAACTGAGCCAGGTTCCAGGGCTGTGCCATGACCCCAGTGTTTTCTTGCAGGAGTGAGGGCCCTGGTGAGCATCCTGCAGAGCTGGTACTCACTGTTCACTCCCACGGAAGCCACCAGCATTGTGGCGGCCACAGTGATGTCCCACAACACCATCCTGCGCCTGAGCCTGGACTACCCACAGCGGGAAGAGCTGGCCAGCTGTGCCCGCACCCTGGCCCTGCAGTGTGCCATGAAGGACCCCCAGAACTGCGCCCTGTCCGCCCTGACCCTCTGCGAGAAGGACCATATCGCCTTTGAGACCGCCTACCAGATCGTCATCGACGCCGCCTCCACCGGCATGACCTACACCCAGCTCTTCACCATCGCCCGCTACATGGAACACCGGGGCTACCCACTCCGAGCCTTCAAACTGGCCTCGTTGGCCATGACACATCTCAACCTGGCCTACAACCAGGACACGCACCCGGCCATCAACGATGTGCTCTGGGCCTGCGCCTTGAGCCACTCTCTGGGCAAAAACGAGCTGGCAGCCATCATCCCACTGGTGGTGAAGAGCGTGCACTGTGCCACGGTGCTCTCGGACATCCTTCGCCGCTGCACCATGACAGCACCAGGGCTGGCCGGCATCCCTGGGCGCAGGAACTCGGGGAAGCTGATGTCCACCGACAAAGCCCCCCTGCGGCAGCTGCTGGACGCGACGATAAGCGCCTACATCAACACCACCCACTCCCGGCTCACCCACATCAGCCCACGGCACTATGGGGAGTTCATCGAGTTCCTCAGCAAGGCCAGGGAGACCTTCCTCCTGGCGCAGGATGGGCACATACAGTTCGCCCAGTTCATTGACAATCTTAAACAAATCTACAAAGGCAAGAAAAAACTGATGCTGCTGGTGCGGGAACGGTTTGGGTGAGCCCCGGCTCCTGCCATGCTCACTGGCAGGGTCTGGCCGCAGCACGGGGACTCGGGAGAGAAGAAGGAAGGAAAGTGGAGATCACCTTCCCCCCCATCGGCAGAGGCTGCTCTGTTCTGGTCTTCTGTTTCTTTTTTTTGTTTGTTTTCTTTCTTTTTTTTTTTCTTTTAGTGTTACTCTTTCTTGGATTTAACCATTTCACACACTGAGAGGATCCAGAGATTCCTTGGGCACAAACCAAAAGGCAACCACAGGGAAAAAGGATGGTTCACTCAGCCCCCTGCCCTCCCTTGCCAATACCAAAAGCTAACCTGGAAATCTAATACCTCTTTCCTGAAGGACGTGGTCGCTGGAGGGATACGAAGGTTGCAAAGTGAAAAATCTTTACAATTATGTGGGGAATTTAACAAAAAAAAAAAAAAAGAAAGGAAAAAAAAAGCGAGCAAAGAAACCTGCGACACTAGAACCTCATGCGTCACCAAAAGCGATGGCTTTGCAGAGCGCTTCTCCTGCCCGCCCGAGACATGCAAACTCCTCTATTTGTGAAGATACTTCAATAAAAACAAGTAAAAGTAACTGTTCTCAGGGATTGCTTACTAAAAGTAACACAAAAAAAAAGCATTTATGATACTGTAAATACTATAGTATATGTGTCAATTATTAAATTGTAAAGTTATAATTATTTATAATTCTGTCTTTTATTTGGGGGATACTTGAAATTGTTGTGGGCTGGGGCGATTATTTTTATTATTGCTATTATTATTATTATTATTGTTATTATTATAACTATTATTTAAAAAACCCACACAAAACCACAGACAAAAAGAGGAGGAGGCACGCGAACATTTCTCAGGTTCCCATGGCATCGTCAGCAGCAAGAAGGGTGTGGGGGGGAGGCGAACATCTACTCGACTCACAGCCCTGGGACAGACGGACAGACGGACGGAGGAGCAGCTGCCCAGCGCTGGAGGACAGCGAAGGAAGGAACTCGGGGCGATGCTCGCTCGGACACACGCGGATGCTGGCGATGGAGGACTCGAGCCCATCGCAGGGCGGGTGCAGGGTGCGAGTGCCTGGGCGGGCACCAGGGCTGCCGGCTCCGGGGGAGGGAGGGGCAGCCGCGCCGCCTTCCCGCACCGTTCCCAGCTCCGTGGTGCAGCCAGCGCTCGGCCCTTCCCGGCTCGCCCCGCGCTGGGGGCACACTCCAGCCCCGGGCCGGTGGCTTTTCAGTTTTGGTTCATTTCTTTGCCAGCGGGTTGGGAGGGCTGGGGGGGCCAGGGCCGGTCTGGGCGGTGACTTGTAGTTAGAGAACGTGCGCTAGTTATCTGCTGTCTGGTTTAATTTTTTGGCAAGTGACTTGTGTCTGCGCTCCGGCCAGGAACCCAATTGTACTCTCGGTCTCTGTTGCCACCGAAATAGCAGTCTTCAACCAGTCTGTTTCTCTCTTTTTTTCCTTCCCT
>VZRS01008854.1:0-221988 GCA_013398055.1 Ifrita kowaldi
CAGAAGGAACTTGCAGGTGACCCCGTGCCTAAAGCCTTGCACTCTCTGCTCCCCTGTCCTGGCACAGGGCCTGCTCAGCAGAAAGCTGCTGTGGGGTCACTTCTGGAGTCACTTCTATACCAACAGAATGGGTGGGGTTGGCAGGGGCCTTAAAGCGCATGTAGTTCCAGATGAATATCTCCTACTCTGTGTCCCTCTCTCTGACAGGTGTTGGCTCTTTCTTTCTCTCTCCCTACCTCACACTTGTGAAATCAAATCCATGTTGTTGCATAAAATCCCAATGTTGCCATCCTATTTTCCCCTTAACTGGGGCAGAGGCATCTCTCCGTCATTGAATTGTGACATGTGGGCAGGAGCACCTTCCACTATCCCAGGTTGCTCCAATGTCCAAGCTGGCCTGGGACACTTCCAGGGATCCAGGGGCGGCCACAGCTTCTCGGGGCACCCTGTGCCAGGGCCTCCCCTCCCTCAGAGGGAAGAATTCCTTCTGAAAACCCCCTCAGAGTTCAGTGCCTGGAGCCAGGCTGGGTGTGTTCCTCACCAGTCCTGCCTGCCCCGAGCAGCCTTGTGCAAGGTGGGAGGGGTTCCCCCGGCGCAGCCCCAGCTGAGGCCGCAGCAGCTCTGTGCTGTTCCTGACACATCCCTGTGGGAGCAGCTGGACAGGGCTGTGCAGCCAAACACCCCAAATTCCCGCACACACAGCGAGGGCCCAGCGCTGGAGTACTGGGGCTGTGCTGCTCTTCCTGGGCAGCCCCCCAGGGTTCAGTGCTGAGCAGCTGTGGCTGGAGCCCGCTGTGGGCACGTCCACCCTTGGGGGTGGTCCTGTGCTGCTCCAGGGCAGGGGCTTCCTCTAGGATTAATTTTTCCTTCTTCTGGAATAACTTTCACAGAATCTCAGAATCCCTGAGGTTGGAAAAGCCCTCCCAGCCCATCGAGTCCCAGCTGTGCCGAATGCCCACCTTGTCCCCAGCCAAGAGCACTGAATGCCACGTCCAGACCTTCCGTGGATGCCTCCAGGGATGGAGACTCCAAACCTCCCTTGGGCAGCCCCTTCCAATGCTTAACCACCCTTTTCATTAAAAAATCCCTGCTGTTGTCCAACCTGACCCTCCCCTGGCACAGGCTGAGGCTGTGTTCTCTCATCCTGTCACTTGTTGCCTAGGAAAACAGGCCAATCTGCACCTGGCTGCACCCTCCTTTCAGGGAGTTGTGGAGAGCAGTGAGGTCTCCCCTGGGCCATTCCTGTTTATTAACTCCCTTCCCTCCCTTTTTTTTGAGCACAACCAACTTTCTCACTGAGTGAGGATCCCTTTGAGACAGCAGCTCCCATTTTTGAGCAGTAGTTCCAATGTCCCAATGGTAAGAAACCACTCTCACAAAACTGGGAAATCTTTTCTGCTTTCACCACCTCCTCAAAGAGTAGCTATTTCCGTGGATTTGCTGATGACCCCAGAGCTAAGATCCCTATGTTCTCAGCAGCACTCCTGGAGCAGTCAGGAGTGCTGTCAAGGTAGGGGATCGCTGGATTTGCTTGTAGCAAAGTGTGTTTTCTGGATTAACACAGCGATGGCATGAAACAGTTTAACTTCATGCTTGCATTACCCACATTAATGCCACCATTTATTTGTCTGTTTCTATTGATATTTCTTATTAAACAGACTCTTGGGATTCTGTCCAGAGGACCAGAGACGTTTCCCCTCAGCTAAACCAAGCCACCATCATTGACCTGCACCCATCCTCCACCTACAACATCCGCATGTACGCCAAGAACCGCATCGGCAAGAGTGAGGCCAGCAATGAGCTCACCATCACCACTGATGAAGCAGGTATGCCCTGGCATTGCAGCCTCTAAATTCTGTGGGAATTATCTCTCTTTGATGTCAGGAATCGTTGCATGAAATGCTGCTTAAGTGGCTGCAGCTGCATCAAAAGGAATACTGAGTTATTACCATGAAATGTTGCGACTTTTGCAACTTCATCGTGCAGGGCTGTAATTAAAGCTGTTCAGTGGCATCTAGTGGTCAAAGAAGACATTGTGCTCCAAATTTTCAGCTTGTGATGTTGGGAATAACACACTTGTATCTACAGTGAGGCAACTCAATCAGCAACATCTAATTTTTAGTGGTGGTGCCTCCCCTGTGGGTATTGTGGCTTTCCTTATTAGATATTAATGTACGTAACTAATTTAAGTTACTCCCTTTTGAGAATGCTGATCCACATGAAGCAACTCTTCATTTGAATATTCCCTCACTCAACCCACCCACCATTTATTTTTCTGGTCTCTGTTTAAGTCTCTTGACTGTCATTTGTTAACGTCATCCCCCTGTTCTTTGTTGTGTTGGATTACAGAATGACAGAATCATTTAGGTTGGAAAAAACCTCCAAGATCATCAAATCTGACCTTTACTTTTGCCTTTAACCTTTTATTCTCCTCCGTCAGCACCAGGAGGGCTGTGTGGGAATTTTCTCTTTTTTGGGCAAGAGCAACTGGAGCCACTCTTGTGTCATGGAATTTCTTCCTTCCTTTATCTTATGCTCAGTCAGCACTGCTTCCTTTTTTGGGGGTTTGGAGAGGATAACCTGGTGACAGTGTCCTGGCAGTGAAAATTCCCTTTCTTTCAAGATTCATGTTGGATTTGAACACCCAGAGACTGTTTTTCAGTTCAGCTCCTATGAACACAACTGTGTAATTCCCACTAAATTTCTCTGTGAATTTCCTACAGTGAAAACACAGCCCTTGTCAGGAGAACATGGTTTTGGTTCTGAGAGACTTTCTGAGTAGGAACAGGATGCAAGGGCTCACAGTGGACAGCAGAATAAGCTGGAGACAACATAAGTTGCATTTCTTTTATCTTTCTAGTGGAAGGAAAGCGTGCAGTGAACAGATTTAACAGTGAATAGTTTATTTGAAAAATGTTTCTTTTTTAATCAGGGATTTTCTCTTCCTTTGTGCAAAGAAAATATGAAATCACTAGAGAAAACAAACTATCCATTCTTTTAGCCAGAGTCATCTGTAACCCCAAAATGCCCATCTTTCCTTGTGCAAAATAGAAGGGTGGGTCTTGGATCAGCTCTCTCATGCTCCCTTATTCACCCATGCTCAGAATGTTTTTTACTTGCCAAGTTTTTCCTGACTGGTAATTAAGTTGTCAGGATCAGCAGCTGGCCTTGGAATAAAAAACCAGCTTCCCCATGAGCAGGGTGGAACCTTAACATCACATTTTATTCGGTTCTTTGTAACCAGGTTTCAGAATAAATGATCCTTTTGGCGCTGTCTTTTGAGGAGCTGTTTGTTGAGAGAAAAAGAGCAGCAGTGTGGAACTGTATTGAAAAGTCACTGATCTACCTAGGGAAGATTTGGAAGAGAGGAGGTCACTCTTAGGCAGAGTTTGTGATGTTTTTCTCTTGGGTTTTTATTTCAGGGCATGCACAAAGTGTGGGAACATCATTTTTTTGATCACTGTTTACTTCTGTTCTCTGCTTTTACAGCAGGCAATGGAGAACAGCATGGGTGCAGGCGATGAGAGAGAAGGTAATGAGCAGGGAGCAAAATAAAGGTCCCAGAAATACAAGATAAAAACCAAGCAACTCCAACCATGCTATTGGAAAGGGGGCACAGATTCTGTATTACATACTGCAAAGAAATATCTCTGTTAAAAAGAAAACTGTAAAAGGTCTCTGTGGCAAAAGGATACTTAAGGATGGGATGATCAAAACTTGCAGACCACATCTTTCTTTCCATACAACCCCAATTAGCTCATGTGTTGGAAAACAGATGCCAGTAAACACTTGCACTGATGCCTGTCAGAAAAAAAGAAGCATTATGACCGTTGCCTAATACTGAAATCAATAGAGGAAACAGGGATATCTGGGTTTTCTTTATGTCCTTGCCACGAACTCTGTATGACATTAAGTATGTAAAACAAATGACTTCTCATTTGGCATTTCACCATGGCATGCTGGGAGCACTTAACTATTCAGGTCTGTGAAAAAAATTTGGGGTCTTTCAAGGAAAAGTCAGGATTTTAAGGGGCACATTTTAAACCCCATTTTTAGGATCAAATGCTTCGCTCGAATTCCACTACATTATAATGTACCCTGGAGAAGTGGCTTTCATTTTTGTCAACAGGGGGACAGAATCAAGGTCAGGCTTCAAAAAACTCACAGACATCTCATTTTTGTCTGTGGACTTTTTCCTCTTCTCCTTCCTTTGTATTAATGGAAGAAGAATGGAAATAAAGTTCTTTCAAGCTTGGGAAATACGAAGGACAGTCAGGAATGGCAGAGAATAGGGCACATTTAATAACTAAACATACTATAGGCTGTATTCTGCGTCTCTGCTTTCATCAGTTAAAGCAAAATGTCCTGGTTCCTTTCACCACAGCTGTCATTTATTGCTGCTCCACCTCTAACAGCCCCATCTCAGCCTTTTTATTGCTTTCCTTCCTTTGTCATGCTATTAAACTTAATTTAATACCATATTCTGCATCGAGGGAACCCTCTGCAGCAGCTCGAGATGGCTCCATCCCTCTCCTCAGATTTTTCCTTTACAGTGATTTACCTCACTGAGCAAGCAATTTACTTCACATCTCTCTGCTCAATCCCAGCTGATCCTGATCTGCTTTGTAGCTGCCCAGCTGACAAGGAGGTTCCTTCTTTTTTTCACCCATCTTTAAAGCCTGCTGCACAACTTTGGCACTGTGTTGATGGTCCATGAAACTTCTGGCTCAGGCAGGAGCTGCAAGAAGCTTTTCCCATCTACCAGATATTTTTTGTCTGATTTCCAGGCTGGAATTCTTACTGGGGAGAGGGAAGAGTGTAAAGTGTACAGGGTTTTGTGTAAAATATCTGATATTGGACTGGATGTGGTGAGCAAAGGGGATCCCACTGGAAAGTTTGCAACAGGTTGGAGGCTGGATTAGGAGCTTCTGGCTCACCTGCTTTAGATGAATTCTGCTGCTTTTCTATCACCCAGAGGGTTGTGACTGCTGAGAACTTGCCTGTCTCCAGATATGCAGAAACAGCACTATGAGAGTATCTCTAAACAAGAAAATCTGTATTATTCATTCTGTTCTATTCATTTTATGTACCAGCTTGCTGTGGTTTGGCACATGTTGTATTTTGCTGTTGGCCAGAGATGACACCTGAATGCAGGAGATTCCTGGCCCAGCTTTTGTTTGGTGAAGTTTACCATGTGACACTGCCTACAACCTCTGTGACTCTGGGGTGTTACGGTGGTGACATTTTATGTGAAATGCTGAACTCCTTGGGCTGCAAGGGCCAGTTTGATGCATTTCCCTTCTCTTTCCAGCCCCTGATGGTCCACCTCAGGATGTCCAGCTTGAGCCTATATCCTCACAAAGCATCAGAGTCACCTGGAAGGTAAATACTCATACATCCACGGGTAAGATAGGCTCTGTCAGTATTTGGGTGCATTCAGGGGAGTATTAGAACAACTGTGCCTTAGTTATTTTATTTAGGAGAGACATTGCAGATGCCATTGCAGATATTTTAAAATATTTGCCACTGAGGGGAGCATCAGCCTTCCATTGGAGAGTAAAAGTAGCAGCTGCTTGCATTTCCTTCTTTTTTCTAATTTCAGAGATAAGGTCACATGTTTAGAAAATGAACACTCACAAAATTGCACTGTGGTTCTGGGCAAAACTTCCCCAGACCGTTGGAACCAGTGTGATTTTTTTTTTTCCACTGGATTTTGGGACAGATCCTTACTGCACAGAGAGAGCAGTATGAGTGTCTCAGTATAGTCCATGAGAACAGATGAAGAACAATTAATATAAAAATATCATCAACTAGTATAATTTAAAAGTCTGGCATGTCATGCGACTCAATTTTTCTAGGTTTTTCCCAGTATTTTGACAATGACAGAATGTTTTAAATGCTTTGGTATGATACCAGAGGTACTTAAACCATGTTTTAAATAGTTTTGTGATATGTACTGCTTGTATATTGTATTGGTAATTCCACATATTTACAATTCTGAAATATGTAGTGTAAAGTGCTGGAGAGGTATGGTGGCATAATAATAATGATTAATTTCTATCTTGATGTTAATTACTCCTGCAAATGTGGATGACGTGGCTTTTGTCCTATTATATGGATCATTCAGAAGGTCAGGAGCAGTTAGGTTCTGCTTATTAACCAAATATCTATGAGTGATTGGTTATTTATTGCACAATAATGAATAGATTGTAGTTTTAAGCCAGTTCCTTAAAAGGCAGGTTCTGCACAGGTCACAAAAAATGCAATGCTGGTTCTTGGATCTTGTCCACATCTTAAATTTATATCAGTGTTGCTTTTCATCAAATAATTTCCAAAACCAGAAGGTATTTGTCACTACTCACAGACTTATGTGGAGCAAAAGAAGGAGCAGCTTTTGAAGCCATGCAAGGGTGTACAGTGATTCTCAACAACTGAAATAAATGCTTAATAGGTTTTTTCTTTTTTAAACCACTTAAGAACTGCGAGTATCTGATCAGGTCAACTAGAACCTTCAAGCTTCTATGCCTGAACTTGTTTTTATGGATTTATGGGCAGGCAGAGTGAAAGGCTTTGCTTGATTTTTTAGAAAGTTCACTTTGGGGGATATTTTTTGAAGCAGCGAGAGAAGATGGGCACCACTGGCTCACTGCTGGAGTTTATAGCTGCTGTCTGTGGTTCTGAAGGTTTGCCATTAAATTTTATGGACACAGATGTGAACAGGCAGCTGCAGGACAAGCCTAATTCCCACACCTACGTTTCAATAACTGCCTAAAATATGGTTCAATTTGTACTTCAAGGACATTTCAAGTATAACTGAGCATGTCCTGGTCTCTGGATGTTGTCTGATATTGGAGGATATCAAATGAGCAGCTGGGGTTGTGTTCTCGAGATCATGTTGGGAATTTGATTTGTGAATTCTTGTCAAGCAAAGATCAGTATCTAATACAACAAGATATTCACAGAAATGAGTTATATGTTGAATATATACTTCATTAACCTGGTCTCATGAGCTGAAGGGCGAGATGGATTTTCACGTTTTGAAATGAGCTTAAGGTGAAGTCACTGGGCAGGGTAAGAGCTTATGTAGTCCTGCCTTTACTGGAAGAGTGATTTCCTGAATGACAACTTGTAAGCTGATAAAAAAAATCTTCTCTTCTCTATTAAGAAGTCCCAAACCAGGAGTGAGCCTTTACTTCCCTTGATTTATTGCAGTTTTCTCCAGGTCAGAGCAGTTTTAGTCCATTACTCAAAAAAGTTATTTTAAGGTGGTCCCACAGACATAATCCAGTTTGGCTCCGTGCTGAATCCTAACTTTTGGGTAGGTCCCTACGATGCTGTGCAGAAGGCACTCATTGAGTGTGCAATACATCGTAATTAAGAATAAAGAAATACCCCATGAGATCAATCCTATGTTGTCTAGGAAGCCAAAAAACAAGGAAAAAAACTGACCTTGGTAATTTTTATTTTGGAGGCTTGTGGAGCTTTAGCCACGGAAGGCTATGATGGCATTGTACAAAAGGGATTGTGCTGAAAACCATGATTATATTTAAAGCTGGCAAACTTTGTTAAAATACAGTGTCAATAACAGCAAAAGGAGCAGGGAATAACACATAGATTATTTTTCATCCTGTATGAAATGCCATTTCTGCAGCTTGCTTGAGCTGTAAATCTTCACTTAAAGTTTTGTCTTAGCCCACTCTTAGAAAATCCTAGTTAAGCAAAGTTGTATTGGTCTGTAATTTATTTAATCCAATTTCTGTGTGTCCACACAGAACACTGGGTTTCAGACTCAGCTGTTAAATAAAACTCACCACTTTTTGGTAGTTTAAACTGGTGCAGAGATAATGGGAATTAAAGAGGAATTCTCATTTAGGAAAGAGCATGAAAATATTCATTATTTTTTCCATGTAGTACTTTACATTAGGTAAATAAACCCATTACATTTAGACATGGGAAATATTCCTTTTCCTCTTTATTCCTATTTACACACCACAAAACTATAGAATGTCCTGCTTTACAAAAGTCATTGATACCCTGTTTTACAAATATTGAATTTTGTGAGATAAGCAGTAAGGTCATGGACTGGTAGTTATTTTTTCCTAATGTTCTATGGCTACTGACAAGGTTTACAATATTTTTCCTCGAGAAGTCTAAGTTGCTTCACTCAATTTTCTACCAAAAATATGTCTATACATCAGAAGGATTATTTATCAAATGAGTTATGTGTGCAAAAAGTGAACTGAAAATGAAGTATTCAGGTCATAGTAACAAGGAACATTGGAATTGTTGTGAAGCAGAACATTCCAGTGCTTTGTCCTGAAGTGACTTGGAGTGTCTTTTATATTGGATAATGGTTCAAAGTGAAAAAAAAAACCAAAAAACAAACACACACACACACAAAAAAAGTAAAATGTTAATATTTTATTTAAAGAAAAAAATCCCTTGACTTAAAACAATTGTGAAGAAGTTCATGAAAATTTCAAAGTTTGTCATTTTATCCCAATTCAAAGTGAGAAAGTATAAGTGCAGAATTCCCAGTGAACAGGCTGTTGTGGCTGCTTTGTTCAAACTGTCTGGAAGTCAATTTGTTGTCAATCAAGATGAGCAGAGGGATGGAGCTGCTGGAGCTGCTGGAAAGGCTGCGAGAGCTGGGATTGTTCAGCCTGGAGAGGAGAAGCTTTGGGGTGAGCTCAGTGTGGCCTTGCAGGGCCTGAAGGAGCTGCAGGAAACATGGAAAGAGACAATTTCCAAGGGCTGGAGGGACAGGACCCAGGGAATGGCTTCCCAGTGCCAGAGGGTGTATTTAGATTGGATATTGGGAAGAAATTCTTGGCTGGGAGGATGGTGAGGCCCTGGCACAGGGTGCCCAGAGAAGCTGTGGCTGCCCCTGGATCCCTGGAAGTGTCCAAGGCCAGGTTGGATGGGGCTTGGAGCAGCCTGGGACAGTGGAAGGTGTCCCTGCCATGGCAGGGGTGGCACTGGGTGACCTTTAAGGTCCCTTGCAACCCAAACCAATTCAGTGATTCTATGAAGATATCTGAAGTCAAACAATGACAAAAATCTGACCTTAGTTTCCGTCCCACAGCCCCACTTAAAAATACCTCCTTCTGCAAACATTTAAAGATCACAAAGCCATGGAATTGTCCAGAATAAGTAACACACAAAGGGCTAAGAAGTTGGGGAGGGTTTAACAAAAAGAACCCCAGAGAAATACTCAAACAGGAAACAATTATACTCTTAGATTCCCAAAACCCCATCCTTATCCCTGCAGTGTGACTTACAAGGATCTCAAGGACTGGATCTGCTGATTCGGTCAGCTTCGTCTGTTCAGAGTAATACAGTGGGCATTGTATCCTCGCTTCGAGTTCTGTGTCTGTGTCTCAAGGCAGAAGAGAGAAAAAGAAACATCTGAAGAGTTCATTCAATCAATCAGTTCCATACAGTGACACACATTTTAAATTTGAAAGGGTGCTGGCTTTTGCAGAGAAATGATTCAATGGTAGTGGATGAAGGCAAATCCCATCCTGGTTTTATTATCTCCAGTGAGACTTTTGGCCAGTGGACTATAAACTCCCCAAAACAGGCAGGTCCTGTGGCAGAAATGAGTTTTTCTTGAGAATCTTTCCTCAGGAGATTTAATGGGAGCTGCAGAAGTTTCTGCCTCTGCCAGTCCAGCCCTTTGCAGATAAACTGCGTCACAAAGACCTTTTTATGGGGCAGTGGAATAGATGAGCTTGTGGGCATCTCTTGGGAATCTGAAAGAGGTTTGGAGGATTGGAAAGAGATTTTTGCTCCTGGATTACAAACTGTGCCTTAAAATGCTTATACTAATTATGCCTCGTATACATAGAAAATCAGGCAGGAACATTATCATATATTGAAATTAGTCCAATATTATTTAAATAGAATTTTAATAGGTATTGCTGTCAATAACAGGCTTTTTCCCTGAGCTGAAAACCCCTCCTTTGCACTAGGTCACATTTTATATTGCAGAGCACACAAATGATTTCCACTAGTCAGGACCAGGGAATCTTCCACTGTGACTGAGAAATGTGGCACATAATTATGGCCAACCATTTTGTGCTGTCCATATCCCTGAATGCCAGATATATTGCAGCTATTCAATATGCAAATGCCTGCTTTCCAAATCATTGTTGCCTGCAGCACTCGTTATCTAATCATCTTTCTCCACTACACACTGAATGAACAGAGGCATATTTCAAAGCACAGCATGAAATTTTCCTCATGCATGGGACTGAATAAACTCCTGTGACTGCCTTGCACAGATCAATAAGTGCCCTCCTAAAGGTTCAGTGAATGGTGGGGGCTCCTGTTAAAAACACAATTAGTAGTGAATGGTGGCCTGGAATGCAAATATACCCTTATCAACTCGGCTTGGATTGACTCACCTGATAAGAGAACAAAACATCATAAATTCAAACTCAAGGGTGTCTCTTAATTGGATTTTTTGTGCATGAACCATTTAAAGGTCTTTTGGCACAGATTTGAAAACATCACACCTGAACTTTATATCATTGATAAAAGCAGCTTCTTCACGTGCAGGGAGTATTTTTGAATTTTTACCTAGAAACAGATTTGCATTCAGTAAGAAAAAAAAGTTAAACTTGTCTATTTTTCAAAAATTTTAGGGGAAACAGCTTGACTTTGGATGTGTGCACTCAATGTGTAACTTCCCATTTTCCGTTCAGGCTCCAAAGAAGCATTTGCAGAATGGAATTATCCGTGGGTACCAGATTGGTTATCGGGAGTACAGCGCGGGGGGAAACTTCCAGTTCAACATCATCAGCATCGACACCACGGGGGACAGTGAGGTTTATACACTGAATAACCTGAAAAAGTTCACCCAGTATGGCATGGTGGTGCAGGCCTGTAACCGGGCTGGCATCGGACCTTCTTCTCAGGAAATCATCACCACAACTCTTGAGGACGGTAGGTCCTTGGCAAACAACTCTCATGGGACACATTATTATTATCATTATTACTATTATTATCATTATTACTATTATTGTTGTTGTTATTATTACTGTTTTCTGTCTTTTTCCCTTGTTGCATTTGTTGTTTGATTGGTGATGATGAAAGTAGGGATGTTAAAAGACCAGACATTAGATAGAAAGGTGTAAGAGAAGAGCCTGGCCCAGGAGCTGGTCTGATTGGCATTGCAAGAGTGAATTTCTTTTGCCAGGTAAATAAAAATAACTGTACTAATGTGATGTATCCTGCTGTGAATGACGTTGACTGAGACCAAAACTTTCATTAAGAACCCAAATGCTCTGGTGTTCACATATTTGCAAATTTTGTGATCTCATCATACTTTCGAGAAGTGAAACTCTGAAAGGTGAAGCAATATTGTTATTTTTGTTGGATTTCTTTTGTTTTCTAATGGATCTGCTGTGTAACCAGAGCTCTTGCACTGCATAGTCTTGTCAGTATTAAAAGAGATGTGTGTTTTACTAAGGATATCCAGACCACTGACAGAAAAATCATTGCTATTTCAGGCAAAATTCACCCTGTCTAATCCAAGGAACAATATAGATTTTTTTTTTTTTCCAAACTGCATAAAAAGTACTTCTCAAGCAATGAGAGGGAGTCCTCTAGTGGAAAAAGAGAATGATCCTGTATCCAAAAAAAAAAGGGTTCAGTATTTTAGAGGAGTATAACAGCAAATAATAATCCTAAAAGTAATACACATCAGATTTTCAGCTACTGTAAATCAACACCAGTTTCAGTGTCCTGAACCCAGTATCAGCTTGGAATGTGACTTTTACATGGACAAAATGGAATATCAGACACCTAAAATCCTCAAGAGGCACAGATTTTAAGGCAGACTCTTCATGAAAGGCTGATAGGTGTTATTTACTCTAAGTGTTTCTAAGCCTAGCTCACTGCCAGACCTCATGAGGAAGTATGCTCACACAGGCATATATTTTATATTATAAAGATGGGATTTTTTTTCCTCAGAATCCAGCTTGCTCGATGTTTCTGGAATTTTGTTTTGGTTGTCACTCTGTTTTGGGTCCCTCTTAGAATTAAAGATGCCACAAGCTTTAAAAGCAATGCCAGTTACTAATAGTGCTGTATTGCTTTGACACTAAATGGCCAACAGAAAATGCCTTAGATTTGGTTGACTTTTCCCAGTTTTTCCAAATGTCCATGAAAATATTTTATGACCATTTTTTCCTATGTTTTTTAAAGAAGTGCCCACTTTCTTTCTCCCTCCACCAAATTTAGAAGAACATCAGAATTGTCCACAAAGACACAAATTTGGCTGCAAACTTTAAAAAGTATATTTAAATTGCTTACAGAATGTTCTGCACATTTCAGCGCCAGGACGTGTTTATTTTTTAAAAGAAGCAACAAAAAGCCTATTAAAAGATGAGTCAGCAAGTGGGGAAACAGTACATCAAAAGTCATTCCAGGGAAAACAGCTGCACTTGCAGAAACATGTGGATTGTAGCAAGAATAAAGGTTTTGCATTGTTAAAAGTGTGTAATGGTAATTCAATATTGTGTGGTGGGATAGCAGTGAAAATAAAAGATGAATATTGAGTTGTATTCCTTGTATTAAAATGGTGAATCTCTTATTCCAGTGCCCAGTTGCCCTCCCGGGAATGTGCAAGCCACTGCCACGTCCCCAGAAACCATCTCCATTTCCTGGTCAACGCTGGCAAAGGAAACCCTGAATGGGATCCTGCAGGGATTCAGGGTTATCTACTGGGCCAACCTCTTGGATGGAGGTGAGAGGAACCAGTCCTTTACCAAGTAAAAAGCTGTATGTGGCCTTTATATCATCTTCTCTCTGCTGTGAAGGCATTTTACTCCCTTTCTCTTTGGTTTAGAGAAAACTTTGTCTACCTGTGAGGAAGCAATAATTTTTCCTAGAGTCTTAACAGAGCAGCAAAGCTGCCTGGAGGAAGCTCAGGGAAGGCTCCCACCATGGGTTTGCAACACTCCTGTGGTACCCAACATCACCTGAGCAAATTTCACCTCAGTTACAGAGTCCAAAATTGGGGTTTTTTTTAAAGAATAGTGACATGGATCTAGAAAAAACCAACCCAAACCTGGTTTTCACTCTAATTTGGTTGGTTATCTCTTTGCCTACTTGATACGCTATTGCTTATTTTTTGATAGGACACTTTTCATCTCCGTAGCTGAGTGCAAAAGAAGGAAATGTTTTTTGGGAAAATCTCGTTATTTCCATGCCAGTCTCTTCTGTTGTGTTTTGTACTCTTAGCATAATTCCTGGGGAAACAGGTTCTAGAGCAGAGACTGAGTGAAAGGATCAAAGGAGAAATGTGATGCTTTACTAATCTGCAATTTATTGCGGGATGATAATTCCACGTATGGCCCTTTCTTTTAAATTAAACAAATTAGTAGGTTTGAGATGCACGTCTCTTTATTCCTACTTGCCCTGGGGATTTTTCACAGCTGTGTCCCTTCTTTTTCTTTCATCCACCAGAAGCACAGTTCAGTCTAACTTGAAATTGTGCAAAATCCTGGCCTCTGTTAGTGTGGACAGGGGAATTCAGAGTGGAAATGTAACCCAGAGGCCCATTGGCACTGCTGGTAATGGTAGACTCAAAAATATTTGGAAATCACTACCAGTTCCTTTAAAAATACAGATGAAAAATGCATGAGAAGCATACAGAAAAATGTGGACATGTAGGGTATAAAATCAAATGTTTACAGTGACGCCTGTAGTTTTGGATCAGATCCTATGTGGATATTATCACATGTAAGCTCCTATGTGATGTCCCACAACATGATGAGAAAAGATGATGTTCATGCCATGCTTAAAACTGGATTTTCTTCATTTATTCAGCTTTATTTGCTGCCCTAAATATGTTTAAAGCTTTTGTGCCATATGGGTTGTACTTCTTACTTGCTGTAAAAAAAAAGATTCATATGAAGTGCATCATCTTTCTGCGAGTAAATCTGATTTTACTGTTCAAATCTATTGTTAGCCAGTATTGCTGTTATCAAGTGCTTTGCAGCAGCACTTGCTGCATATTTTAAAATAAAGGGGACTTTTTCTTCATTTTCCTTATGAGAAATGGTCTTTCTCATAACCAGAAAATCTTTAGGAAGATAACCGACGTTCTCATTTTTTTCTTTAGGGGATGTTTCGCAATAATCTCTTCTTGTTATCTGTTCTTTATGAAAAATCTCATTACTTGTAGAATTTCTTCAATTCTCTTCATCATATTTTTTAAAAAATTGCAACCAAAAAAAAGAGCTTGAAAATGAAAAGTGGGTCTGCTTCAAGTGGTAAGAAGTCAGGGCATAAATGAATTCATTTTAATTCATTATAATTCATTGCTGTTCTGTAATAACGAAGAAGTCTGGTACACCCAAGATTTCCATGGCAGGTATCAACACCTGGGAGGAGAGTGAACTTGGCAATAACTCCACTTCCTTTTTATTTTATTTTATTTTATAGAGCTGGGAGAGATAAAGAATGTCACTACTACCCAGCCATCCCTGGAGCTGGATGGCCTGGAAAAATACACCAACTACAGCATCCAGGTGTTGGCTTTTACCCGAGCTGGGGATGGAGTGAGGAGCGAACAGATCTTCACCCGCACTAAAGAGGATGGTAAGGAGTGAAAGCATTTTCCATTCCCACTTCCAGGAGATGTTCACATGTCTCAGGCAAATATTGTACACAGACATGCAGAGACTGAAAAGCCAGCCCTGGGGCCCAGCACAGGGAGGACGTGGAGCTGCTGGAGAGAGGCCAGAGGAGGCACCAGGATGAGCAGAGGGATGGAGCAGCTCTGCTGGGAGGAAAGGCTGCGAGAGCTGGGATTGTTCAGCCTGGAGAGGAGAAGCTTTGGGGTGAGCTCAGTGTGGCCTTGCAGGGCCTGAAGGAGCTGCAGGAAACCTGGAGAGAGACAATTTCCAAGGGCTGGAGGGCCAGGACCCAGGGAATGGCTTCCCACTGCCAGAGGGAGCCAATATTATAGGAGAATTCTTCCCTATGAGGGTGGTGAGTCACAGGTTTCCCAGAGAAGCTGTGGCTGCCCCTGGATCCCTGGGAGTGTCCAAGGCCAGGTTGGACAGAGGTTGGAGCAACCTGGGACAGTGGAAGGTGTCTCTGGCCATGCAAGGGGATGGAACAGATAATCTTTAAGGTCCCTTCCCATCCAGGCCACTCAGTGATTCTGTGGAAATGAGGAAGTGAGGAGAGACGGTTCTGGGACTATTTATATAACTTATATCCCACTAAGAATATTTTTTCAGTGTATGTATATATATATATATAAATCCTCCAAATACCTCTTCTCTCAAAAGAAAAATAAAGAACAAAAATGTCTTACCTTTGTTCCTAGACCAAAGCATGGAAAATTCAATTCCTAATGCTGAAAGTTAAAGAAACTTTTAATCATACACAGATACAGACACGTGAGATTCCACAATCACTTTCTTGTAATTGTAACTATTATAATCAATTCAGGTCACCTCAGCAGGATGCCATGCACTGATCTATTTCTGAAGGACTAGAATTTCAAATTCAGGGGAGGTTTTGTCCCTAACCTTTTTAATGCCTTGGAAACGCTATGAGATGTACAAATATATTTTTGGATCCCCTAAACGCTTTTGGAAATCTGGATCAAGAATTTTCGTGGCACAGATAAAAATGCCCACAGTCCTATCAATGAGGTTACTTGAATAATGTTTGATTAGTAAATTCTCCCATGAGTTATGCAATATGTTTTCAAGGAAATCAGTGGATTTTTCTTTCTTATTTATCCACTTTATTGGTCACTTGTGAATATATGAATATATTTGCCAATTTTTTTTATTTGTAATGAGATTTACAAAAGAGCATGTTCAGTAGATTAACTGACTTGATGAACTTTTGGTGCTTTTTTACCAATAAAAGATTACTTGATGAAAGTTACTAGTTTTTTTCCAATAAAGTATTAAGGGACTCATTCTGAAATTTACATGCATTGTAAGGTCATGTGCCCCCAGCGGTGGTTGTATGCAGGGGATGCAGTAAATGAAAATTGCTGAGCTCTAGACTTGTGTGTCTCAAACACTGAATGTTCTGATCCCAGCCTAAAGTCCTTTAGCAACTACTTCGGAGCACCCAAGTCCTGAGTCAGATGCTCTTGGGACACCCAGGGCTTGGAAGTAGAGGGTTTTATTTTAGTGAAAAACTCTGAAATACAAGAGAACTGTAAAACACGTGCTGCATTTTCAAGTTAATTTTTGACAAGTGGATCCCAGCTTAGCAAACCTTCCCTGAACTCTCTCTGAACATAAAGGCTCTCAGCCCTGAGCCTTGGGAATGGGATTTACGCCACCAGGAGTCAGGGGTAATGTCCCACACTGCTCCAGGAGCTTGGGGACAGGCTGGTCTTGGGGATGTCTGGTTCATGTCAGAAGCCTCAAATATTTCTTCTTCTTCCTCTTTTTTTTTCCCTTTGGCCCATCTCTTCCTCATTTGCTCATCCCTAATTCTTGGTGGTGGCTCTTTTGCTGTCTCCATTCTGGGATCAGACAGGCCCTGATGAGGGGAGCACATTGCCTCAGACTGTGTTTGGCAGCTGTGCAAAGGCTCATCTCTCATCTTTAATCCTCCTGGCAGCTCAGCAATAACTCGCCCTGAGGCAGCCTGACTAACCTTTTCAGAGATCTCCTGATGCCTCACACTGGTTCCATTCATTAAATCTTTTGTCCAGAAAACTAAATGGAAAGGTGTTTCAGAAAATACAATTATTTCATGTTCAGCTTCAGCTTCAGACCTTTTTATTAAGGGCAGGAACGATTTCAGTGGAATATACAGAGACCTGCAGTTAAGCATAAGCCAAACCCAAAATCCTGGATCTAAACCTCCTGAAGGGTGTGAAAGTTAAAGAGGAAAAGAGTATTCACATTGCCAAACTCCATGCACCAAACAGGTGCCTCATTCCTCAGAAGAAGGGATATTTCTACTGTAATTTTTTAAGGAAAAGTGTCCTGTAGAGGATTATTCAGTAGGACTGATTCCAGTGCACCTAAAACATCCTGCCCTGAAGTGAGTTTAAGCACTGTCTTGGCATGTGAAATAAATTAATTGGAATCTTAACAGAGCTTAGGACTGGAAACCTTCTATCTCTGCTCCCAGACCTTCTCTGGCTAAAATTATGACACAAGATATTCCACCGTCCTCTAATAAAATCTGTAAATCTGGGATATTTTTAAGTGGCTGCCAAGCCCTCCACGTCATTATTGCTATGAGGCCGAATCACATCATTAATTCCTTTCCCTTTTTTTCATTATTTTTTCCATGAGAGGAAACTTTTCGTTGTAAAATCAACTGTGCAGCATTTTCCACTGCTGCTGGAAAAGCCAGTCGTGGCCTCCTGTGACTTCTTTGTTGGTGTTCAGCTAAAGACATCAGCCCAAAATTTGTTAAGCAGGCTTGAAATCTCCAGTGGGGCAAAATACAGGTAACCCAGGGAGTGAAGCACTCAACCTGGATGGAATGAGTTGATGCTTTGATTTCTGGTAATGTCTGATACTGATTTTCGACACCAGAGGTCAGACACTGCTGCTGATCAGCAAAGGAAATGGGAACAACTCGAGCAACTAATAGGAAATGAGCTTTCAAGAAATGAGCTTTCCTTTCAATGTGATCACATTTATGGGTTTTATCTAGCTTCCCCCCCCACCCCTTTTCTGAAAGCTGACTTCAGAAAAAGATGCTGATCTTTTTGGAGTTCCTCCTGGTAGAAAAAACAAGCCAAGCAGAAAAGTCCAATTTTTAAAAATTCATTGCGGTTTTGTCCCTTACCTTTTCCACTTTACAGTTTCTAATAAGCTGCTCATCCTCTTCATCTGGAGACTTGAGTTAATAAACCATTATAAATTAAAGTAGCTCTTCCAATTCTTTTCCCCGCTGAGATCAAAATGCAGCTTGAAAAGCTTCTCCATTTTGTAGCAAGAGGGAGCGTGTGTGACAAATTCCCTCCCTGCTCCTGTGCTGCCAATGCAACATGAGAAAACTACAGGTGAAACAAGGAATTTGCTGCCTGAACAAGCCTGAAACATGACACAGCACCTTGGCTGGCAGCAGTGCCCTGACCTTGAGCAGACCATGGCATGACACAGAGCCCAGAGCCCCCATCCCAGGAAAGCTTCCTGCAGTTGGGAATTTGGTCTGGGTCTGTCAGAGGTGGCATCTGGGCTCTCTGTGACACAGGAGGATGCACATTTCTCTCTTCTCTATTTTTGGTTTTTTTTTGGAGAAAATGCATTTCTGGGCACAGCAATCTGTTTGTGTGCCACAGAAGGCTTTGCAGCAGTGCTGTGCTTCCAGCTCTCTGGCATTCCGAGCCAGGGAAAAGCTGCAGTAGGGAGGAAGGAAAAATAGTACCAAATCCCTCTGCCAGCCCCATTCTGCCTGCATCCAGAGAGATTTTCCTCCTCTCCCTTCTCTCCCTGGACACCAGGCTTCCTGGCCATTGGCATGAGAGACACAGACAGCATCTGACAAGCTTTATATTTATTCTGGAATGATTAAGCATAAATCCAGTCAGGTGCCTGTTCAGTACTCCTTGGAGCAGAGCTCTGCTTGGGCTTGTTCAGCTGATGAGGGTGACTGGGCTCTGTGATGGAAAATTGCCCTTGATGACCCCTTAATGCATTTTTTTCTAGAGTCAAAGATCTCCAATTTTATCTTCTTGACTAAGAAGCAAAAGGCACAGAATAATAAATGTTCCCCTAGGGAAACTGGCAGGATTTGATAGAAATGGTGTGCTTAATATGAGGCCAGTTCAGAGTAAATTCACGTGTGGATGTGTTTTGGCTGGCATAGGTGTACATTGGAGGTGGGATATCTACATGAACAAACAGGCAGCAGTCAGGAGTTGATTTTATCTTGATTTTTCTAAGTGCAACCAGCAATGGAGTGGTCCTGTGTCGGGCAGAATTAAAAGCCTGTTACAGAACAGGGCTCAGATTTCTGATTTATTGGTGATATCACTCTTAAATGCACCACAATCTGTGCATTTGCCTCCCTGCTGCTCAGCACTGTGAAGAAAAATGGTGATAATCGCTCTGCTTACGAAAAGGAGAATGAGAAAGTTCCTGGAGCTCCTCCCCATTATCTGGCACATCTAAATGCTGTTTCCCAGCCCTGTCGTATCAGGATAATTGCCTGCTCTGCTTTAGCATTTCACTTGCACTGTCAGGAATACAAAGTGTTCTCCTCCACATGAAAGCAGGATGCTATTTCCGTGTTTTTCAAAGCCTTGCTAGCTGGAGAATGAGGCCATCTTTGATCTTAAATTTGCCACATCTGCTCCCTGCAAGGCTGCAAAGTTGTTTAGAAGCAGTCCTCAGCTTCTCTGTGCTCAGCCCAGGTTGTCCTCTGGCTTCTCACCTTAATTTTACCCCTGGCGACCATGGGAAAAAAAAAAGAACTATGGCATTGTGCACATTAATTTGTCTTTCTGGGAGCTGTGGGAATCAGTGTGCTAAAAATAAAGGTCCATGGAGAATTGAGTAAGACAGCTCAGGTCTCCTGATACTTCTGGTTTATAATGAATGAAGCCAATAAGTCTGAGGATGCAATGGCAGTGAGGGAAATACCTTAAGTTTGCTTGCCAAGACTCAGGATTTTCCTCTCCAGGATAAGGCAGGCACCACATTCCCCAACCACGACTCCTTCAGATGCTCAAGGAACCCAGTTTAGTAAGAAATGTTTCAATTAATGCTGAGATAACTCATATGAGGTCCAGGGGATGGGTTTGAGCAGTGACTTTACCCTCTGGACAGAGGACGGTGGTGGCCTGGAAGGCACCAGATGAGATTCTGCAGGATTCCTGCTAAGGAAACATAAACACTTCCATGCACACAGTGGCATGACACACACCTTTCATGTGCACAACCCAGCAGTGCAGCAAAAAGAGGACCAATAAATGAATTTTCAGAATAATTTTTGCCCCACTGCAAGAACTGCTGCCTGATTCCAACTCAAGGAGATGGAGGGGTCCTTGGGTTGGAAATTTCCTTATTGTATCTCTTTCTGGCTTTCTCTGTGGCCCCTCTTTCTGCTGGTCTCACACCAGACAGTGACACAGCAATGACAAGGAATGTTTCCCACATAGGCCCAATGACTGGAAAATGGCAGATGAATTCTGAGTTAATCCCTCAACAGTCGACAGCCATGACCAATTACCATCAGAACCCGTCCCTATAGATCACACCCTAATTTAACAATAAATTGCATTAACCTCATCCATCTATTTGCAGTGATTTCCAGAAAACATTGCTATCCACAAAGGAATCCTCCTGTGGGTTAGGTAATTACCCTGGAGAGCCAGCTTTCACTCTTCAGCAGCGGGAGCAAATAGCATTTCTAATGAGCTGGGTATAAATAACAAGTTGGATGCTGTCAAGCATCAATATTTACTCTGCATTGGGTAGAGCTGCTAAGTGAATTAGCCCCTTTGCAGCGAGGGGCTGGGTTTGCATGCAATTATCATCATGACGTTCTCACTTGATGCCTAATTAGCTCTCTCAGCACACTATAAATAGAAAATGCACATCCAGAGACGTTGCACTGAGTGGTGCCTGTCAGTTTTCTCACATCTTCCAGGAGCACCTATGCAGATATAAAATTGAGGGTCACCTCACATTATTTTTGCACAAAGCTGAGCAAATTTAGATCCCAGGCTGGCTGGCTGGCTGGCTTCTCTTTATGGGCAAAGTTCTGTAGCACCATAATATCTGCTTGCTTAATTGAGGCACAACAAAGATTCAGAATTTATCTGCAAATATCACCTTGCTGGACAAGGGATTTTGCATCTGTACTGCACAATAACTGTTTTCTGTGGAAATAAAGAATGCTGATCAGGCATTGCAATGGTAATTGACCTGGAAGTTCTAACATTTTGGTAGTTTTACTTGAAATCAGACAAAAATATCAGATTCCTCATGAAGCAGTAGTTCTGTAGAGAACAGAGTTCAGAGAACTGTTTCATTTTGTCTTTAATAACCTATGCAGCAATTATCAATACAACATATTTATTTTAGTAATTTGACTTGAATATTGACCACATGTAGTGCTAAAATATCTTTCAAATCATTTATTTTCCTAGTTTTTAAAATATTTTCAAGTATTTTGACACAAGGTGTGTTTTTCAGGAAATTTTAAACCCATTTTTTCTGATGGTAAATGTAGCCCTTTTTTTGTTTAAGTACAAGCTTGTGTGTAATGTGATATTCCAGCATGCATGAAAAAAAAATCTAGCAATTTTGCACATTAGTGAAAGTGTGTTTCCAAAGTTGGAGAACATTGTACAGTGTAATTTGTGTTTGAAAACCAACATATGCTCATGAAATTAAAACCTTCCCCAAAATGCAAGGCTGCAAAGGGATGTAGTTAAGATTACTCAGCAAGATTTTAGTATTTCCAAGCTGAAGCTTGTTCCACATGGCTTTAGACAGGAGGTTTGGGGGTTTTTCAGCTTTCTCTGTGATAATTTTGATGGCTTATATAGATAGCTGCCGCAATTAAAGAAATAGCTATGTGTTCATATTGCAGGGCCAGAGAGAGGTCTGAGCTGTGGAGGGCAGGGCGAGGGACAAGGGTTCTGTGTGGGCAGATGTCTGCTCACACCTCGTGGCACTCGCTGGCCGTGGGTCACATCAGGCAGTGCAAACTGCTCGTTAACACTCCACTTCATTAAATTCACAGCTCTGCTCTGGGTGACCATTAAACTGTCCACACGTGTATTATTTATAACAGTTTGGCATGGATGGTGTGTTCAAAGCTGGTCATTTATAATAACGTGTTGTTTGGCAATTTCAGTGGCCACAGACAAAATATTTTCACCCGTGCATTTGGGTTCCAACTAAAAGGGGAAATTTAGGTTGGATCTAGGGAAGAAATTGTTTACTGTGAGGGTCACAAGGCCCTGGCACAGGTTTCTCAGTGGATGCCCCATCCCTGGAAGTGTCCAAGACCAGGCTGGATGGAGCTCTGAGCAACCTGGGATGGTGGAAGGTGTCCCTGCCCGTGCCAGGGGTGGGATTGGATGGTATTTAAGTTCCCTTCTAACCCAAACCATTCTTGGGTTCATTCTATGATTTTATGCAGGCTGGAGGGGATAATTCACAAAAGTTTAACCATCAGTGGCAGGTTCTGCTTTGGGACTCTCTGAAGAAGATCCTCTCCCTTCTTAAGGATGGGGTCACATCCCCCAAAACTTCTCCCTGGCATGGGCAGTGTGGAGGCTGCTCCCTAACACAGAGTGTCCATCTCAGTCCATGGGGACACAGCTGCCAAAGCAGCACACTCCTCTTAGCTCCTCTGGGATTACATTACACTGGGATGATTGAATATCTGCCTTGGGCCACACTAACACGCTTTGCTTTTCCAGTTCCAGGTCCTCCCGCTGGAGTTAAAGCAGCTGCTGCTTCAGCCTCCACGGTTTTTGTCTCCTGGCTGCCTCCCCTGAAGCTGAACGGCATCATCCGGAAATACACCGTGTTCTGCTCACACCCCTACCCCACGGTAAGTCCCACAGCCTCTGTGTAGGGCTGACACAGAGGATTTGCAGATACCAGTCCTTGATGCTCTCCCTGCCGCTTCCTCTCCTGCCCTTTGCTTACCCTGAGCAAGGCCGAAGGGAGATCCTGGAGCTATGGAGAGAAGTGAGGGTTGAGTTTGGTTTATTCCACCCATCAAATTTTTGTTTAAAACCTATTGCAGAACATTAACTCACAAATAATTTCAAAATATACAGTTGAAGTGGAGTATTTTTCAAGGTTTGGTTAGTTTAGAATGTACCAAGTTACATTTTCCAGGACCAGCTGCACAAGCCCTGTTGCAGCTGGAGGCATGTATTTATATACCCTGTTTTCATCTAAGTTCCTGCCTTTTTGGCTTGAGTATTCATGTGTGAAGGAACATAATGACTTATAAACAAACATATTTGCTTGTGAATAGGCTTATTTATGCCTGGAGTATTTGCCCACTCTAGCTCTATGTGCTATTACTTGCTGAGAAAGTGACAGGAGGAAATTTTAATTGACTATCAGGTTATCTTTCTTCCTTTCTAAATCACAATGAAATTCAGCAATCTTTAAACACAAGGGCCAACTGCTCTCTCTAAATACTGATGCATATTTATTTTCATGTGGATTGAAAAAAATACTTACTTGTTTTAGATCTGAGGTTTGGATTTAGGTTTTATCCAAGGTTTGCATTTTGGTTTTAAGCAGGACTTCCCACCAAAGGTACAAAATGCAATCTTGGTTTAATAGGCAAGGAAAATATTGTTCCAGAAATTTCCGAAAGTGCATCAGGCTGGAAATTTCCCTGCCCCATGGCAGGGGGTTGGAATGAGGTGATCTTTTAGGTCCCTTCCAACCCAAACCATTGTATGAGTCTATGATTTATGTTTTGGGATTACTGTCTCCTAAATCCATTAATTTCATAATTGTAGCAAACCAAACCATCTTTAGCACACCTTTAAATGTAAACTAGCTGGAGATTTCCCATCGCAGTTCAAACATTTCTATGGCACTCAGTGAGTTAAAGAGGTCAGAGTTTAGAGGACAGCTCTGAGTGGGGACCAGGCGCTTCTCTGGGGGCTTGGAGAGAACACCAGATGGTGCTGCTGCCTTCTCCAGCTACTTTCCATGCACAAAGCTGCAGTGCTTCCTCCTGGGGCTTTGCTAGCAACATTTTTTCCTCTATTTACATCCCCAAGAAAATAAACATCCTCAGCTAAAAATATTTTTCTTTACCACGTGGTTTTGTCACATACAAATCTTTCTATTTTGTGGTTACGTTTTGGAGCACCTCAGAGATGGACAATGACAAGAACAGTTGCTTTATTTTTGCTGCTCTTGGCCTGGACTGAATTTTACTGCTGTATTGTTGCAGTGTTCATTATGCAGGGATATGTATGAACCATCATGGAGCTATATCTTAGCTCCAGGTAGAGGCACTTGGAGGTGTTTGTGCTTTTTGTTAATTGCTGATGTGTGCACGTGTAGTTCTGAAAGGTGCCCCTGCCCCCAGGACAGATTATCTTTAATGTCCCTTCCAGCCCAAACCACTCTGTGATTCCATGATCCTGCTGTTACCTTCATGCAGGTGTGTGTGTGTCCATAAAAATAGATATATTTACACATGTGTGTGTGCAAATATGTACAACATGTATCTGTGAGTCCTTCTACCAATGTTCTGCAGACCAGCAGGAGCTTTGGCTTGGAGACTTCTCCTGTATCAGCCCGGTGTGCTGAGGGAGGCAGGGATCACACCAGGGGCTCAGTTTCCACAAGCCAAGTTGGACATTTTTAAAAAAATGCAAGCCCTCAGGACATATTTAATATAGGACACACTCCCTCAGCTTTATTTCTAACAATATGCTTTGTTATCTTTTATTCTGAAATGGATTGTGAGCTAAAAAGCTGTTTTATTCAGAGCTGCTTTGCAGTGAAACCAGCCTGCTGCAGAGCTGCTGAAATGCCAGCACTGCTGTGCAGATACACTTAATGTATCCAGGGAAGTTCTTGTTTGATTCACTGCTGGCAGAGACAAGTAGCTGACAGAGGAAGAGGTCTTAAATTAGGATGAGGAGGAGAATAAATAAAAGACCTGTGTCTTTATCATCCCTTCTGCCACCATTAGTAGCAAGTGCTGTAGCTGCGGGTATGGAGCTCTAAAAACTTCATCCATCAGTCACGGCCCTGGCTGCAAAATAACTTTGTTAAAAGTCTGCTACTCAAGCAGAAAGGCAAACTCAGTTTTCAGGCATCTCTGAGAAGAAAGAGAAAAGGACAGGGGTAAAGTTAAACTGATGGGGAGGCTGCATTCTTTGCAGATTGTATTTTATTGCTGAGAACAAGCCAATACAATATACTTCAGACAGGTTAACAACAGTCCTTTACACAAGAACACTGCTTTGGTGTTTAAGTCACCAACTTAAGGAAAAATAATTAACTCTGATGGTTGTATTGTGCATATTTTTATTACAAGCACAACCCTTATACAACCCTGACATTATAAAATGAAGATTCGCTGCCTTTTGCACTGTTGAATTTGCTTTGCAAAAGCAGAAGCTTTTAAAATTTCTGCTGCTCATGTATAGAACAAAGGGCAATTCCTCTTTAAATATTTTGAGCCCTAAGGACAGTATTTGCCTGGGATGTTTCAAACCACAAATATGATTAATGTGTGAAAAATGGAAAAGATTCTCCTCTGCAGTCTATTCTCTGGCCAAGATAAAGGGCAAGCAAGGATCCAATTTCACACCATTTAATTGTTGTGTCTGTAGTATTCTACAGGCATAATTAGGCAAAACTTTCTCTTTTTTATTCTGAAAAGGTAGGGAAAAATACAGAAATATAAGACTTCTTGGGTCTTTCATTCTTCATATATAAGAAACAGAACATGCCAGAATTTAAGTTAGAAAAATTATCCTTTGTGCTAACTCATAGCTAACACTCTTGCTTCTCCCCACTTCCTACCACATCTATGTCCAACTTTTTGTAGGATCTGGCTTCTCCAGCACTTGCTGCCTTGGTCTGTAGATGCACATTGCCAAGGCTTTTGAAAGTGCATCAGAAAAGGAGATTTGGGGGTTTTCTGAAGAAAAAATAACAAAAAACAACAACAACAACAAAAAAAAACACCAAAAAACCCCAAAAAACAAACAAACAAAAAAAAACAGAAAAAACCCACCAGAAACAAAAAACAAAAACAACAAAAAAAACCCAAAACAAAACCAAAAAAACCCCAAAAAACAAAAAAACCCCTAAAAACCTCCCAAAAAACAACCACCAACAGCCTCTTGTTTCATTCAGGTCAGTACCATGCTTAAGGAAGAATCAGTGTGATTAGATTAAATAAAATTTAGATGGCAGAAAGTGTCTGGAAAAGGTCGCCGTGACACACAGGTTAGCCAGCCTGGGAAACTTTAATCTCAGAACAGGTGAAAAACATCTCCTAAATAAGCAGGAGAGTGCTGAGGGCTGGAAAAGGAAGGGTAAGGATCAGGATTTCCTGTCACAGGAAGGGATGAGGAAAGTGCCTATGCACAAGGACAGGGAATTTTTGACATGGGAAATTCTGATCAGCTGGGGGAAAAAAATCACCATGGGATCCTGGTCAAATATTGTAGCTGGGGCCCAGACTGTGGGATCTCTTCGCATTGAAATCTTCAAGACTTCACTAGATATGTCCCTGAGCAACTTGATGCAATTAAACTTGCTTTGAGAAGGGGGTTGGACTGGGTGACCTCCAGAGGAACCTTCGGGTGTTTATTCTTTAATTATATCAACATTTAAAACTGGAAAAGTTGGTCAAAATATGTATACAACAAGTGAAAGCAGACAGTGGTAGAGTTAATATGCATCTCTTGGAGGAAAAGAGACACATTAAATTGACACCAAGATGTCTCATAAGTTAAAAGTCTCCAATAAAACTCGTATGACATGTTAGGCCACTGGCAGGACTGCTTGTCTTTCCCATCTGAACACGTTCTATGCACAGTCTCCCAAACAAGTTCTGCTTTTAGCTCTCACTATCAGGAAATCAGAGAGTGGGGGTGAGGTCATCTTATTTCACATCTTAAGTGAGTTCCACACGAGTGGAGGAAAGACAAGAACCAACTGACTGTGTCCTGAAAAGGAAAATCACCGAGAAAGGAGAATGGTCTCCATTTATTATCCTTTTATAGTGCAGTTCTACTTACATGACTCCTTTCCATTAATCTCCAGGCTTTCTGTGGAGAAAGCATAGAGTGATGCACAAATTAATGACCCACTTTGCTGGAAACAGCAGGAAAATCCTGTTTAATGTGTTTTCTCCTATTAGTGAGTGACCCACCAGCAGATCAGCAAAACCCAAACAGCAGCAGCAACAACCATAATGACTACACTTTTCTAATCAACAAGTCAAAGTAGACTTTAATATGTGTATTTCAGGTTGGGTGATGTCATACCGTTCATTGACACCCAAATGATTTTATTGGTCTGTATTTTCTCAGCTCTTCACCTTACTTTATAGCACAAGTGCCCAAAGATTGGCAGATATGACAAGAAGCTTGCAAAACTTACAGGTACATATTTAAACCCCTAGGTTTCAGATAAGAAGAACTAGTTTATTCTCTGGTCTTTAATCCTGACAGTAGTTTTGAAATGTTGGTTGATGAAACTGTTGCTTGGCTGTGGGATTCTGCTAAGAGATGATTTGTCCCATAAACCACCTTGACTGAGGTCCCAAAAGACCAGGAGTCTGAGGACTGGAAGGAGAAGAAATTCCTGAACTGTCAAACCAGGTGAATGCAGTGAGAATATTCCTGCAAAGACCCCAGACGATGCTGTCATGATAAACTGGATGAGCTGGATGAGGAACCAGAACACAAAGCAGACCCCAATGCTGAAATAGGGGTGGTGACTAGGAATTTTCTCATAGTGGAAACCCTACAGTCGGCCCCGGGTACCTGTGTTGGAAAGAATCTTTGAAAACTGTAATCTACATTTCTGGACTTCTCCAAAGGATGTAGAAAAATCCTAAAGCTGAAAGCCCAGCAAAGATTCATGTTGGCCTGGAAATATTTATGTGAAACAGCTGGGTTTGGAATAGGTGGTAGATGAAGAGATGCAAACTAGTGATGGAGAAGAGGGAAATAATCTTATATTTGGCCAAAGCCCAAGTCAATTTACTTGGAAACATAATCAATACTGGAAACTGACCAACATCTGAGGCAGACCATTACTGATCTTTTTGATTTGCTTATTTTACTGTGAGAAACATTCTCTTAAGCCTGTTAGACTTCTATATTTATTTCATTTTTTTGCTTTTACTTAAACCACTAAGGGGAAAATAAAATACGTGATTTAACCAGCACACACAGGAGACTCTGGGGTTGCACTGTGGAAGAAGAAAGTAATTGCTGTTCCCTGTCTGTAATTCATAGACTCTAAGTGGGATTTAATTCATCCAACTTCAGACACCTGGAATAGAGACACCAGTGCGTATTCTAGAGTCATCAAGGATTTCCTTTTGTTAAAGGAAAGAAGCTAAATGTCTGGGAAAAGCTGGATAGATATTCTGGAAGCCTCCCATCTCTTTGTTTACTCTAGAGAAAGTATACATGCTTATCTTATACCAGATGATCTGCAACCTAACCTAGATGTGGAAATATATACAATTATCTTAACCTGGAGCTCTAAACCATTAGCTGTCATAACTGCTCATCATCCAGGTGTTTTCCATTCAATTCTTTCAGGCAATTCTTTGTCTTGATTTTGCATAGGAGCTGTCCAAATTCTAACTTTGGGTTTGTGTCACACTTTCTGATCCTCATTTCTTCTCCAGATTAAAGACTTGAATAAAAGGAAACTTTGGAAAATAGAGTTGAAGCAATTATAACGCACAAGTGATTTGTTGTTACATACTGTAGAACTTTCAGTGATAAAAAGTGTGCTGAAAATCTCTTGGAAAAAAGGGAGAAGTAGCTGGCAGAAGTTGGCTAAGTAGATAAAGTTACTCTTGAACAGAAGTTTATTTAGAGTCAGCAGATTCTGTAAGGATGAATTTTAAATATATGTTCATTGATTTGTGTATTACAAGCAGTATTTATCACTGTATCTATTTAGCACTTCTACAGCATGAAGATATTTATGCTTATTAATTCCTGTGTGCTTTATTTAGCGTAGAAATAGTGCATAATTTGGGGGTTATTTTAAAACCTTATATTGGATGGTATTTAAAATGTGTCTTTTTTAATATACCACATGTTCTATTTTTAGCCTTTTGGTAGTTGTTTCACATCTTTGGTGCCAGCTCCCGAACATAGTACATTCATTATTTTAATTGCTTTGTCAACTTTACATTTTTTGCCTATCTTATTTTTGTCACAGAGCAGACCTCAGGAGGGATGTGACAGAGTATAAATTGATTCTGATGATGTGCTGGTTTATATGATTTTTAAAAGGTCTCCTTGTAAAGCCCTACCAAAACAAATTTGATATTGATTTTCTCATAAGCCTCCTTTCTTGTCTCACTACCTCGTCTCACACCCAGGGATATCAATACAGTCTGACAATAAGTCCTTGGTGTCCTGACCTTCCTGTGGTCACCAGCCCACGACACCACACGCTGCTTCCCACATCAGGAAGCTGATGGACTTTCCAGGAGGTGCTCCAAAGGGACAGGCAGGTGCTGGACCCTGAGTGGGCTGCCTGGAATTCCAGACAGTGGGTTTTCTTCCCGGTGTAATTCCTGGAAATGAGAATTCAGGAGCAGCTGAGGGAGCTGGGGGTGTTTATCCCAGAGAAAAGGAGGATCTGGGGGACTTTCTGGCTCTCCACAACGCCCTGACAGGAGGGGGCAGCCCGGTGGGTGTCAGGCTCTGCTCCTAGGACAAGAGGAAACGGCCTCAAACTGCACCAGGGGAGGGTCAGGTTGGACATCAGGAAGAATTTCTTCCTGGAAAGGGTGGTCAGACATTAGGAGGGGCTGCCCAGGGAGGTGTAGAGCCCCCATCCCTGGAGATGTCCCAGGACGGACTGAATTTGGCACTCAGTGCCATTGTCTGGGTGACAAGCTGGGCATTGGGCACAGCTTGGACTCGATGATCTGGGAGGTCATTTCCAACCTCAGAGATTCTGTGATTCTATGATTCTTTGGATTGGCAGGATTTTCCTGCCATTGGGAAGGCAGGGAGCTGCCTCTGTTCTTTCCAAAATTTCCATCTAAAACTTTTTAACATTTTAATTCCACAATTAAGGGGGAAAAAGAAAAGTTACAATGTTATGTGGCAGCTGCATTCACTTTTGTGCACAGCTTCTGTTTCCAACAGTTACCTTCAGTAATGCTGAGTGAAAAACAGATGCTGCATTCCAAAACATGAGCCAGCAGCTGAACAGAAACCATTGTTAGACCAAAGTAGCAGCCAAGAGCCGCGCTGGAGACCATGGGCCAGGACTGGTGGTTGTTTGGAGCTCTGAGAGTCTGTCCGTCTGTGAAAGGAAGGCAAAAGCCAGCAGTCCTCAAGAAAAGTACAGTTCATGACCTCAGGCAGACTTTCACATCCTTAGGGAGTTCGCTGAGAGGGCACATCAGTGGTCTGTCTGCTCTGCTCAGGGATGCAGAGCTTGAAGTTCATTCTCTATAAATACAGAGATGTATTGATTTTTTATTACCCCAGTTTGCTTCCAGGTAGAAACAACTTCTTGTAGCCCTCAGTACTGGATAACTTGTGAGTCCAGGAGACTCTAAAATATGATTTTTGGAATAAAGCATCTCAGTACTCTCTGCCCCTTGAGTTCTGTGTTGAGTTTTGGGCCTCTCACTTCACAAAAGGACCTTGAAGTGGTGGAGCACATTCTGAGAAGGGAACAGAGCTGGGGAAGGGTCTGGAAAACAAGTCTTAGGAGCAGCAGCTGAGGGAACTGGGGTTCTTCAGTCTGGAGAAAAGAAGGTTCAGGAGGGACCTCATTGTTCTCTACAACTCCCTGAAAGGAGATTTTAGCGAGGTGGGGGTCGGTCTCTTCTGCCATGTCTCAAGTGAAAGGATGAGCAGAAATGGCCTGAAGTTGCACCTGAAGATGTTCAGATTAGATATTAGAAATGGAAATTTCACTGAAAAAGTGGTCAGGCATTAGAATGAGTTGCTCAGGGAGGTGATGGAGTCACTGTCTCTGGAAGTGTTCAGGAGGAGTCTGGATGTAGACTTTGGGGACATGGTTTGGGGTGATGATGGTACTGGGTGATGGTGGGACTGGATGGTCTTGAAGTTCTCTTCCAGCCTTGATGATTCTGTGGTTTCCATGAGCAGCAAATGCCTGAGGTAGGGCAGGGTAGACAATTCTGGGATGGAGTTGTGCAAAAAGATTAAGATCCTTGTGTTTTTACCATGGAGAATTGAAGACTTACTTTAATCACTGCTGAGGTCCAGTGCTTGTTCTAGGCCTCATCTGTACCGGTGATTAAACAGGGCCCGAGGAGCAGCACCTGGCCCCAGGAGGATGAGATGGTGACTGATGTCAGTCTACACTGCTTGTCATGAGCCCCTCCAAAGCAGAATTGTTTTGAAAAGAGCTATTTAGAGCAGCACAAAACTGAGCTAGAAACCAAGCTCAAAATCAATGTGGATCGCTGGGATGGAGTGCTCAACTCACCGCCTGGCTCTCTCCCATTTAGCAGGGGAACAAAGCCCAGAGGATGGATGTTTGTTGAGAGAAACCCAGCTATGCAAACACCATTTCACTGATTCAGCTCAGGCCAGATATAACAAACTCAGTGCTGTTCTGTGGGAGGCTGCAAAACCAGTGGCTCGTTGTTGTGGGCAGGAGGGAGCGGCCTAAGTGTCTCTCCTGAGTCCACTTCTGTTCAGTGGTTCCATTACTGACCTGGATGATGAAATAGGGAGGCTGCCTATTAAATTAGCAGGAGATATAAGGCTGGCAGGGATTGCATGTACACAGGAGACACAGATAGAGTCCAGGCAGGTCTTGATGAACTGGGAAATTGGTCTGGAAAAAGTTGGATAAAATTTAGCAAGAAAATGGGTACGCTGAATAACAAACTGCAGAAGTACTGTGTAGAGAGCAATTGTCTCGATTCTTCAGAAGAGGATTTTGAGGTTATTGTGCCTCCCAAGATGAACATTAACAGCCTTTATAATCCTGTCGTGAAAAGCCAAATGAGAATCCCTGGAATTGTTGAATACAGGTTTGGAAAATGTGAGAAACCTGTGGACCATCTTTAGAGTCTGAAGGATAACAGCAGATATTATTAGAGAAACTGACAGAGAAAATGGGATTTCTGGACAATGTTGAAAGCACTGGAGTTATTTAGTTGTAAAAAGATAAGGGTACTGGTGGGGAAAGGAACGATAAAACTTCATGTAGATTAAAGACCGGTGCAAAGATCAAGGTAATAATCTATTCTTCATGTTCCTAATAGGCTGGAAAAGAAGCTATGGGTTGAAACTGCAGCAGGAAACTCAAGCTAGATTAAAAAAAACGATTTCTAATCATGAGATTAGTTAAGCAATGAAATAGGTTGTGCAGTCTAGGGAGTTACAAAATCTCCTTTTTCTGTAAGTCTTCAAAATCAGGTGGGGGAAACATCACTTTGAAATTGTGCAGACACAGGTGAACCTGGTTTAAAGAAGAAAGATAGACCCAGGTGATCACTCAGAGTCCTTTCAGCTCCATTTTTAGATTATGCCATATTTTCTACCTAAAACTGGAGTCTAAACACACATCCCACTCTAGGTAGTATTTATATTTATATTTATATTTATATTTATATTTATATTTATATTTATATTTATATTTATAATTTTCAGCATGAGGCAGCCAATGCACTGGTAACCAGCTTGTATATGCTCTTCACAACACACGCCACAGCTCATGCCCTTGAAGTCTCTATATGGCTTTCCCAGTGCACTTCCAGGTTTCCTATAACTTGCAGAGATAGAGATCTGTGGTTCACTTATCTAATCAGAAGTTGTGTAGAACCAATTGTAAGCAAGGCTGCCTTTCACTAAATAACCTTCCAGCCCACGGTAAATACCATCTGTTGTCTTAACTCCCTGCTTGGGAAACTCCCTGGCTGCTGGGAAAACTGTTAGAAATTTATTTTTTTCTATAGCACTCTTTTGAATTTTTCCCAGGCTGTGTTAAAAAACACAACAAAGAAACCAACAAATAGAAGAAACAATCAAAAACAGAAGCCAGAGGGATCACAGTTTATGCACATTACCTATTAAATTGTGATTTAAAGGAGTCAGAAATGCCAGGAAATGGCATGCTGCTTCAAAGTGTGCAAAGGAATGCACACCAATAGGACTGAAGTTGCAGAGGAAAAAGGCGTTCCCTGCATCAGCTGTTCCTCAGCATCTCTTGCCATTGCCTGGTTTGGGAAGTAGATTGACTGCATCCTGATAAAGGACTTCGATTTCATTTTATTCTTCACAGCCCTTGCTGGCTTTTCAGAGACTGATCTCTGTCTGTCCTTAGACAGTGAGCTAAAGACAGAAGAAAAATTAACCCGTCATCTATAAGCTGAAGAAAAATAGCAGTTAGGAAAAAAATCCCTTGAGCCAGCATGTTACTGCTTCTGAGATTGAACAGCCGTTTATGTTTTATACTGGCACATGCACAGGCCAATATGTGACAAGGTGACATTCCTTTAAATATTTCTTATTTCAATTGTTTAATCTTCTCTTTGCTGACAAAGCTGCCTTTTTTTTCTTCTTGTGTAATCAAAGTCTCTGGCATGTTAAGCTAATTGAAATGACAGACAAAAGTTTAAAATAAAATCGATTATTTGTCACTGAAGCATCCCCTAGTGTTTAAAAGGGAATGTGAGCTGAGGAAACACAAGATGGGTGTTAACCAGTTAGAAACCAAAATTTTTGCTGCAGCAGTTTGTTTTAAGAAAATGAGAGTAGTTAATTTAGTGAAGATGCATTTACCAGATTCGATTAATAAATTAATTCTGAGAATAATTGATTTTACATTTGGAATAGCCACAGATGCAAATAGGTGAATGATGCTGGGAGAAAGAAAGGAATTGAAAACACGGCATTTTAAAAGTTTTAGAGCAGAAAATTCTGCTATATGTCCATCTTTGGATTTCCAGTGAGAAAGAGCTGACGGCTGCTGGAATGAAAGTTAGCAGTAAGGAATTCTGTGATGTTTAGCTGTTCCTGAATGCTGTATCCATGTCCCATGTCAATAGGTGGTTTAGAAGGAACTGTGCTAGGTAACTGCATTAATGAGTGGAGCCCAGGTGCCAGAAACAGCCTGGCCTGTTTGACTTTCAAATTAACTGTAGGAAATGCTGCCTCATGAATATTAAATTTCAGCTTCGTCTGCCATGATCAATACATTAATTTTTATGTATGACCTCACAAAGATCCAGCCTGTCAAGCTACGGGCATTTGTCCAATATTCTTGTGTAAATGTCAAGGCAGATGGTTCTCAAAACCTGCTGCAATATTTCACATAATAATAAAGGTGTCTGGCTGCACTGATCTCTTCACCTCAGAAGTGAAACCCAGGCAAATGCTGGATAAATGGGATGAACTAATTTGGCATTTTGACAAGCAAAGGGGCAATGAGTTTGGCTAGAAAATATGGCAAGGTCCCCCTTTGGGCTTGTTCTGAGCCTGGGGAACTTAGCTGGAGCAAGCCAGTCTTCCCAGAAAAGTCACTCTCCATGGAAGGAACAAAACATGTTCTTGTAGAAGCCTTTGTGTGGTCTCCAAAGGGAGTCGAGGTGCCTGGCTTAGAGACAGATGTCTTCACTCTGGATTTCAAATGTGAGAGGAGATGAACTCCCCTCTTCCCCTGGCTGTAGGAGATGCCAGCTCAAGAACAGAGAAGTGCAGTGACCCATTCAGCAGCTGAAACTGTCTGCCAGTTCACATGGGGAGGTGTTTAATGTTATCTCAGAAACATCTCTTATTTATTTGGAATTCACTTTGAAGGACTACATATTCCAATGTTTTCAGGTCAATGTGCCTTTTGAAATGCTAATCAGGTGGAATTGGCCTTTACCACAAGCTGATATTTGTATATCAAAGAGATTCCTTGCACACTATGTCAGTCTGAACCAAGTTTATATTACACTGATGTATTATTTTTAATGCTGATTCCTGCTAAAATCTTCTTTTCTACGTCATTAACCTTCTAACTATTTTTAGCCTAGTGTTAGTTAGTCGTTACCAGGCTCAGCACTGCACAGGGAAGTGAGTATTATTCATTCCAATGGTTCATTACCCCTCTATTTTTACGTGCAGGCATCACAAAGCCCATGTCAGAAATCAAAGTGGCAATACTGAGCACTGTAACGCTGTTCAGAGCTGAGGTTTCCCTTCTCAGACTTCCTGTGGAGGATGTGCTGAGGCTCACAAAGCCCCCTGGAGGGATCTATATGTTCCTCCACACCTCTGCCTGCACAGGTTGCTGCGAGCAGGATGCAGAACCTCTCCTGGATGAGCAGGGACTGCAGAGCAGCTGGTTGGCTCTGCTGCAGCCCTTGGGCCGAGGCACTTGAGTGACAGAGGAGAGACTGAACTGGCATTTCTTCCAGCACTTGTCCTTCCCTGCTAATGCAGCCAACTGGCTGAGATGACCTTCAGCTGGGAGTCTTTGAATGGAAGTAATTTCATGATTAAACAAAGCTAGACTTGGGGGAAGCTTGAACAGTCTACCATAGAGCACAGTTTTATTCCTTGGTTCGCCCACTGCTGAAGGGATAAGCCACCAAAACCCAGGAATAAGGAACACCGAAGGTTCTAGGTGACAAAAATAGTAAACTTCGTATTTCACAGCAGATGCAGGACTGAAACCTCCATTGGGAAAGTTTTGTATAGAGCTAATCAGTTTGTCAGAACTACTGATGGTAAAATTTAGCCATATTTGTTCACTTCCATTGTTTTTCCAACCCTGTAAAAATAAATGGCACATGAAAGCCCTAATCTGAATAAAACCAATCTATAAACAAGGCACAGGCACAAATTCACTGAATATGAATGGACTGCAACAAGTTACTGTGTCTGCTCTGTTCATTGCCATCTGCCATCTGTTTGGAGCGATTGATACTCGTCCGAAGAGCCCTGAAGTAACAGGCTTTGTAGCACTCACATTTTCTCCAAATACTGCTTATTTTAGCCTGGAAACATTTGTCTCTCCCACCACAGGTGATCAGCGAGTTTGAAGCCTCTCCCGACTCATTTTCCTACAGAATCCCCAACCTGAGCCGGAATCGCCAGTACAGCGTGTGGGTGGTGGCCGTGACGGCTGCGGGAAGAGGCAACAGCAGCGAGATCATCACCGTGGAGCCGCTGGCCAAAGGTACAGGGACAGCTGCTCAGAGCCAGCCAGGGCTCTGCAATGCTAATTACTGCCAGAATTGGCACGTGGCCTCTCTGTGCCTCGCTGCTCACTGAGGGTGGGCTTTGTCAGGAGCAACTTCAGTTCCCAGCGAAAAGCGAGGTGACAGCTTGCAGGTAATTGCTCAAGCTTTTGCTGGAGTCAGCAGAGAGGGGATGACGTGCTCCTCCAGGGGGTAACTCATCCAGCCTACCTTAGAAGGGAATAGATTGCTTTTTGGAGCAATTTTTATCTTCAGTTGTTGGGTACAGGGGGTTTGCAGATGATGCCTCTCCTCCTCTGAATATGTTTCTTTTCCTTGCTGTACAAGGTAACTTCTTTATCATTCCTTTCCTTAGTAACATCTCTTGTGTACTCCACAAGTACCATCTTCTGTGTAAAATGGTCTGATTAACATATCTAAACTCTGAACAATTGTTCTCTACTTGCATTAGCTTTGAAGTTTGTTGCTTCTATTTCAGATATGATGAAAGGATAATGTGCCTCAAATCTTGAATATTTATTTCCAGCTGTATTAGTTGTTCTATTAAAAGATATTGCTGGGGCCTATGAATTCTGCCTTGTGAGATGCGATGCTTAGAATATTAGAGCACCTTGGATTGGAAATGGAGGCCTAACATTTTGAACAGCAAAGTGAGAAGAATCCCATCCCACTCAATCTCTACATGGGGTCTTCAGATTGATTTTTTTTTTTCCCACTAAACTTGGTACCATCACAGCCTGTGCCAGGATGGGCAGAGTAATGCTCAGATCCCTAGAGCTGCAAAATTAGATACATTTAATTGGCTTTACAGTTTTACAAGCCTGCTAATTCTTCACTTGGATGTTTAATGATGTAAAGATGTAAAATAAAGTGTCTAGTGCATTATGATGACAGGTTCTTTCTGAAAAGGCTGAACTTCAGCCTAGTGTCACCAACATGAAAGCACTTTCTGCATGGAAGAGCAAACTCCATCACCATGGGAAATCTCTCTGTTCCAGCCTGTCTAGCTGGTGGATCACCAGTTTGGTGATGGTAGATTAACATCAGAGCTGTTACCCTGGGCTGCGTCAAAAATAGTTTGTAAAAGGCAGAGGGCTGAGGGAGGTGATTCTGCCCCTGTGCCCCTGTGCTCAGGTGAGACCCCACCTGCAGAGCTGCCCCAGCCCTGGGGCCCAGCACAGGGAGGACGTGGAGCTGCTGGAGAGAGGCCAGAGGAGGCACCAGGATGAGCAGAGGGATGGAGCAGCTCTGCTGGGAGGAAAGGCTGCGAGAGCTGGGATTGTTCAGCCTGGACAGGAGAAGCTTTGGGGTGAGCTCAGTGTGGCCTTGCAGGGCCTGAAGGAGCTGCAGGAAACCTGGAGAGAGACAATTCCCAAGGGCTGGAGGGCCAGGAGCCAGGGAATGGCTTCCCAGTGCCAGAGGGCAGGGCTGGATGGGATATTGGGCAGGAATTGTTCCCTGGGAGGGTGGGCAGGCCCTGGCACAGGGTGCCCAGAGCAGCTGTGGCTGCCCCTGGATCCCTGGCAGTGCCCAAGGCCAGGTTGGACATTGGGGCTTGGAGCAGCCTGGGACAGTGGGAGGTGTCCCTGCCCATGGCAGGGAGTGACACTGGGTGTTCTCTAAATTCCCTTCCAACCCAAACCCTTCTGGGGTTCTGTGATTGTCATGGATGGTCGTGATGGTTTTGGGGAGTACTCTTTGAACACATGGCAGCTTCCCAATTCAGAGAAGCTGCAAACAGGGTTCCTCAGGCTTGTGATGGGAACCTTCACAAGTCTTTCCTCTGTCAGGCTTCTCCAGGCTAAAGGTTTTATTATGTGAGACGAATATTTTCAGTGCTGCTGTGAGAAGCCTGTAGTAACTATGGAATTACTCCTGCAGATCACAATGGAAGATTTATCAGTGTAAATACAGGGAGGGCCTAGCAGGGGAAGGAGGCCTAAACTGAAATAGGCTGGGAAATGCTTGCTCCCCATACCAGTGCTTACAGGATTTTTTCTGCCAAGTTACCTTTACATTCTGCTTCTTTCTGCCATTTTTTTGCATTCTTTCAGAAGATCCTTTCTCTTAGTAATTACACAGAGTTAGTTATGGAAGTTAGTTAGGAATGACCTAAAGGATGTCTGAAAGACCTTGAAAAGTCTGAAGGATCTGAAAAATCTGGAGCTCTTCCATTGTAGGATAACTGCACACTGCACTATGAACATCAGTGAGACCAAAGCTGAGATCCTAAAAGGGGGGATGAGGAGTGTAAAGGACACCAGTGGAAGGAAGATCGTGAAAGAACAACTCAGGGAAACAGGGCAAAGGTTTCAGTGTGCTCTTCCTTTGCTGTCACCTGTGTGTAATGGATGTGTGGTGATGAAAAGAAAAAGGGAAACAAAAATAGGCATAAAAATAGATGCTCAAATAAGAGCAAAAATAATTAGACATGGTGCAATACTAATAGATTGAGGCTGCAGGCAAACCCTGCACAAAATGCACTAGAAGTTCCCTTTTTCCTTGCCCTATGCATTTTAAAAAGAGAGAAATGTTCAAAGATGAGCACAGATCAATTCAGGCTTTGTGGGCACCAATATTCAGAACCTCATGCTATGAGGAATTGCAGTGTGCAATTGCTCTCTGTTTGCCAAAAATCAAGAAGTTGAGACTTGACCCACATGTACTTAAACTGATCCAGCTTACCAGAATTAATTCTGCTCCTCTGAAGCTTATGTAACATAATCCATGATGACAAATAAGTGAACTTAAAAATAACTTTTATGAAAAGGCAAGATGACTTAAAAGAAACAATAATTAATTACTTCAATATAGACAGTCAGTCTGAAGAAGACTTTATTTCAAAGGACACTAGAATGCATCCAGTCAACCTTAGAGTTTGTAGTGATACTCCAATATAAAGTCTGCATTAGATGATGCTCAGGAAAAGCCTCTTACATGCACTTAGGACTGTAAAAGTAATGAATAATCCATTTGTGGAGGGTTTGATGGGCACTAGGAATACTGATAGCAATTTTATGAACTTTGGATGTAGCTAGGTTTGAAATTATTGTATCACATACAAGATTTCCTTTATGGATGCATCACAGGGCTTTTTAGGGAGCTGGGAGAAAGTGGCAATCAGTGCTGAGGGCAGTGGCTGCACAATGAAGAGGGATGGGCAGAGCTCAAAACCTCAAAGACCTTTTTCACTCCCCAATATATCTGTAGCAAACAGCACGTCCCGGGGTTAGAAGCAGTTATAGCCTGATTTTGCTGTAAGTTCCCAATGCAAAAACATCCTGTGGGCCATTATTTTGTAGTTGTTTGCTTCCTTTTTTTGCTCCTCTTACTGCACAGTAACTGTCCAAGTAATGATACCATCATGACAGCTAATGAGAGTTAACTCTGAATTGAATTATGTCAACTTAATTATAACCCCTTTAAGAACTCCTTTGAGAACAATGAGAATGTCTAGATAGGGGTTTGATGTGAAATGGATAGTCCAATTTAAATGAAAGCTTAATTCAAGTTAACATTTCTTTCTTACTTTAGTGTCTTCATTTCTCAGAACAGATTGTTATTCTCTGTAATTAACTGACAGAAATAATAAAAAAAAAAATCCCCAACAAACAGAAAATAATCATGGCAATGAAAGTTCAGCCTCCACGTAAGCAAGCTGTGCTCCTGTCCCTCAAATTACTCTTCACTGCTGACTTGAAAGATGTGTGTTTAGCCTATCAAGTATATTTAGAAGACAAAAAACCTTGCACGCACTTGTTTCTCTGATTTACTGCCCATGACTGATGGGGGATGGCATTTGCTGGCAGTATGATGATAACAGGTCCAGACCCCTGGCAATCTGATCCTCTGGGGACAACTTTCTGACTTTTGAGATTCCCCTGGTTTTTTAAACTACCTGAGCATTAATTTTGAACAGATTTCCCCCCCCAGTCTATGTTGCTTTGTGTGTTTAATGTTTTTAAATGACATGTGGGGCTCACATGGCAGTACACACGGGTTTGTTTCTTCGATGGTTCATCAGACTGGAATATAGGGGATATTAGAGACTCATGGAATGGTTTGGGTTGGAAGGGACCTTAAAAATCATCCAGTTCCACCCCCTGCCATGGGCAGGGACACCTTCCACTGTCCCAGGCTGCTCCAAGCCCCATCCAGCCTAGCCTTGGGCACTTCCAGGGATCCAGGGGCAGCCACAGCTGCTCTGGGCACCCTGTGCCAGGGCCTCATCACCCTCTTCTGTGAGAAAGCAAATGAAAGAATCTCCTGGCCCAAGGTATTCACTGTTGGATGCTTTATTTGTTTTAAGCTGAACTGCAGTGAATTGTCATAGCTCTTGTTCAGTTTCCCTCTACAGTTCACCTTTAAAACACAGTTGTGTCCTCTAGGAGGAAGAAAAAGCCACGTGTTTTTACGGCCTCTTGCAAAGAATTTCTGTCCATTTCTATTTCTGTGACAGTAAATGTAGGTTAGAGGAGTTGTAATTTAAACAAATAAACATGCAGAAAACTGCATTAGCATAAGAGAGTGCACTGTTCTGTGAAGGAACCTCTTTATCTTCAATTAATAATTGGGTAATTTGTAAAAAAAATAGGAAGAAACACAGCCCTAATCCAGTACTATGTCATCAATTGTAAGGCTAGAGGGAAGTGAGTAGGCATGTGGGTAGCTTTGGTAACAAAGAAGTAAACCCTGAAGCTTGCCCACATGATTCCAAAAATTCCCTTGGCTCAAAAGGAAGAGGTCTGTGAGATTCCAGCTTTTTTACCTCATGAATGCCTGTTAGAATTTCAAACCCGTTGCTCTGAGGTGGATTTCACATGACGTTTATTTTGTTTCTAGTTTTCTTTGTGCACCTTTTAGCAGTCTCAGGACATCGTTAGAAGTTCAGCTATAAAGAAAATTGGGCTTGAAAAATTTCCTGCTGTTTTACCATTTCTTTCAAAAGCACTCAGTACATGGAAGGAATAAGAAAATCCATAGAAAGCTGTGGATACTTTCACAAAAATAGTGCACTGTGCTTTTCTGATAATCTTCTGAGTTATAGTCTATCATCTTACCACTGTCTTAGGCTCCTGTGAGGTTTATGTTGCTTCCACACATCTTGGTAAAATGAGGGATACAGGATATTGAAAACCAGGAGCTACAACATAAATGTTGCACTTTCAACATCTGATGTCCAGCCTCTGACTTCTTAAGGGAGAATTCATGTTGAAATAACTATTAAAAACAAAGGGATAACATGGAAAGTTTGCTAGCAATGGTGCCATGCCACGCTGAAGGCTTCAGCAGGATTCCTGTCTTCCACATGCTTTGTCCTACAGGAACTGGCAACAGTTGGAAGTACCTGGATATTTCAAGAAACACTGAAAATGTGGGAAGACCAGGGAGAAAATTATATAAATTTAATTTTAAATGCATTTTCGAACTTCATGTTGCAGAGGGAATTTTGCGTGGGACAGGAATTTGAGCAGTGCAGATGCTCACAGGTGTGTTTTGCACATAGAGCTGACGGCATCTCCTGCTGCTTTTCAAAGATGGCATGAGAGCCACGAGGCACCTCCTGCAGCAAAAACCTGGCACCACTGAAGACAAATGTGGCTTCTAACACCAACTTCAGCAGAGTCAGCATTTCACTCTGTGTCTCTGGGTGCACTGAGCATTTTTCTGTTTGAATCACTTTGGTTAATTAGCTCATGGTGTGGTGGGTTGACCCAGGCTGGATGCCAGATACCCACCAGAGCCTCTCTATCACTCCCCTCTGCAGCTGGACAGGGGAGGGTAAATATAACAAAGGTTCATGAGTTGAGATGAGGACAGAGAGAGATCACTCACCAAATACCATCACAGGCAAAACAGACTCAATTAGAGATATTAATTGCATTTATTACCAACAAAATCAGAGCATGATAATGAGAAGAAAAATAAATCTTTAAAAAGCCTTCCCCACACCCCTCTCTCCTCCCCAGCAACACAGGAAGATGGGACTGGGGGTTGCAATCAGTTCATCACATCTGCTGGACATGGGGGGAGCTTCTGGCAATCTGTAACCTCCCCACTACCAAAACCTGGCCGTGCCAACCCAACACAGATGGTTTGTGGCAGTGCAGCCCTGTGTAAATCTTTTCTACATGTGGCCTTAGGAGTGCCCAGGTGGAAAACCAGCCTGGTCCATGAGAGCTTCTGACTGCTCAGTGTCTTTGCACCACTCTGGTGTCCGACCTCCCCAGGGCAGCACAAACCACGGCTCTCTCCTGACAGGGTTAAACCTCAGAGCTCTGGAAGGAGGGAGCCAGGGATCTCCAGCTGCTGTTTAGCCAGGGCAGGACATGTTGGTGCTTGGCTGTTAGGAAAGTAATGCTGTCCCATTACCCAACCTTCACTTTGTCTGTTACATAAATCTTTAAACAGCTACTTGTGTTTTAGTTAAAATTTTGACCAGAGGAAAAAATCTCTTGAGAAGCTTGGCCTTCAACAGTGCTTGAAGAGAACATAGGCAACACAGTCCAAACTGATTGTATAATCTGTGAAATCTTTTCTTTTTGTGAATATCTCAAATCCCATTGCAGCCTACTCAAGTAATTTTGCTTAATTTTTCAAGGCCTGTTCTTTTATGCATGATTCCTTTTTCGAGATTAACTGTCCCAGTTACATTTGATGCTGGGTCTCATTTTCATGTTTTCCTAATTGGTGCAAAATGGATTATTAAGTATAAATTCCGATCAGTGTGCACGACTAAAGTAGATCAGGCCTAAAAATACAGTATTTTTTCTATCTGTATTCAGTATGTGCCTTTAAAATGGCTATTTAGAGGCCAACAGCAAGTCTATTTCTATCAAGGGTCATTCTTGAGGAATAACAAATGAAGTTCTAACACAACCTATAAACGGAAAGTACAGGAGTAATATATATTTTTTTATGTATTTAGGTGATCTGAGAGCTGATACAAACTGATTTTAGTTTGTTCACATTTGTGGACTTCAGATAGACTCTGCAATGTACTCATATATACATACATGAAGGTTTATTTTGCTTAATACCAAAATTATTGTAGAAGAGATGTAGCAATAATTTAGCTGTTATAAGACACCCATCTACTGTGGACACTTCTTGCTGCAGTTTTGGAGAAAAGCATGCCTTGGACGCAATTTTCATCCACAATTTCTGCTACAAAATATATAAAAGTCAGTAAAGATGATAAATAACTGGGTTTGCTCTTTTTCTCTACAAAGACTTTTCCAATCCTGTGCCTAGCATCTCTCATTTAGTTGCTTGTCTTCCAGGTACTGAAACTGATAGCTGTGCTTGAATAAATAGCTAACACTCTGAGTTAAAAAGTATTAGTATTCTAAAACCACCATTTTTTGATTGGTTTGCTTTTCCCCCTTTAATTGTGGGTGTCTCTATTTCCCTTCCAAGCACTCTATGAACGGACACCTCACTTCAGTCTCTCTTGCTCTCTCCCACCCAGCTCCTGCCAGGATTCTGACGTTCAGCGGGACGGTGACAACGCCCTGGATGAAGGACATTGTCCTCCCTTGCAAAGCCGTGGGGGACCCTGCTCCAACAGTCAAATGGATGAAGGATAGGTAACCAGCAACTAAATGTATAGCTCGGATAAAGCCCATCTGCTTAAAGTCCTGAGGGCTGTGGGCAGGGTAATCCTGGGTCACTGACAGGAAGGAGAAGGACTATTCATGGTCATTTGCACATGGTCACAGTAGATGAGGAGTGAAGAAATTCCTTCAACTAACTGGCTGTGGTGATTACAAGGCATCAAAGGGAGAAAAATAATGAAGAAGAGGTAGAGGTAAACATTCAGAATGAAAAACTTAGAGGAGTCTTTTTTGTTTTATCCTCAGGCAGACAGAAAGGTTTTATTCTGAGAGAGCAAAGTGCCTGATACAGTGATTTGTGCTGAGGTGGGCAGTAAATGCCTTGGATGTATTTAATTTTCCATTATTCTGTTTTCAGCTTTAGTTTCACAGTCTGACAGAGCCACTTGGAAACACACATGGACAGTAATTTTCATCCAAGCACTATGTAAACAGGGAAACTACAGTGCTATGAAACCATCTTGTGAATTGATATAAATACCTATGATTTTATAAGGATGAACTTCATAGCCAGGAACTGCCTATACCCTTATTTCAGTATTTTTATGAAATAATAAGTTAAGGAAGGAGTAAATTTCTGTTTTCACTCATGCTGGGCCCAAGAAAAGTGCATTTTTAAGCAAATGATAGGTGTTTCCCAACAGAAAATACTCCTTTGCTGCCTTATCAAAGGACACGCCTCACCCTGCACCTTTTACTCTCTTTCCATTCTTAGCTGCTTCAAAAAAAATCCACTTCTGAGTAATTTTGATTGTAACTTCTTTAATGTATGCACTTTGTTTCCTGTGAGGTAGTAACGGGACACCCAGTCTAGTGATGATTGATGGGCGAAGGAGCATCTTCAGCAATGGCAGCTTCGTCATCAGGACTGTGAAAGCAGAAGACTCTGGGTACTACAGCTGTGTGGCCAGCAACAACTGGGGATCAGATGAAATCATTCTGAATTTGCAGGTACAAGGTAAGGCTGTTGGATCTACCTTGGAATCATTACCAAAGCTTTAAAGTGCTACCAGTAATGCGCAGGTGTGTCTGAAATGCGAAATATTAGTATTTATGTGTATTAGTGCAAATCTAATTCTTCCAAATTAATAAATAAGTTGTTCTGACTCAGCCATGGGCATTTTGTTATCTAGAAAATGGTGCTTTTGGTGAAACAATTCATACACTCTCAGTTAAGTGTCTATGTGAGTTTTTGTCAGATTGTCAACCGTGTGTTTGCGTTTGGTTATCTTCTAGCTCTTCATGCAGAAAGTGTCAGCTTCTGCCTTCTCCTTACAAATATCACATGTATCATTTCAATATTACAAAATTCAGAAAGACCTGAAGGCCTTTAATTTAGCTCCAGAAAAGCTATAAGCAGAAATTTGCCTCTGTACTGAGACCTTGCACAAAAACTTCATTATGTGGGCGCAGAATTTTATTATGAGGTGAATGTGAGGAAGCATTGGAAATGAAACATCAGTACCCCTTCAGCTAATGCATTTCTCCAGCTACATTTTATATTCACGTTGAAAAGCACAAAGTGCGTCCAGGATGGTGTTGATATGTACAAAAGCAGGGACAATATCAGGATATAAAGTAAGAGTAATGTCAAGCCTGTGTATTCGCATACCAAGAATTCACTGTGCAGAATTCCTTGCTCACTTGCACTAAAGCAGATCCTACAAATGCTTCAACTGACTGCAAATTTTTGTACGAGAGTGGTCCATCACTCTCCTGGATGTGGAATCTCAACTTCCAGTGCAAACATGAGAGCACAGGGATAGGTTGTTTCCAGTGCAGTCCCCCTCTCCTTGCATAAACCATTCCACTAAGCCTTGGAACAAACATCATGGCAGATATTGGGATGTGTCAGCTTACCTACAATCCAACAGACACTAAAGATGCTCTTCAGCAATGTCTGAAGCATGACCACAACAGGAAGTAGGGAGAGAAGACACCAGCAAATGGAAACCTTGTATTTATATTTCACTAAGTACTCTTGTAATTGCATATCTTTGCTGTTATTGAACTGCAGCAACTAAAAGCAAATCAATGTTACTTCCCTGAGGGACAGACAAAGAGTGGCTTTTAATATGTGGGACCACCATTTTTTGTAGATAGGGTGAAGCTGTGATGAAAGCTTTTACAATGAATCTTTCCCAGCACAGTGTGTGCAGTCTCTCTCCATGGAATCAGCCACGTCCCTCAGAATAACAGAACAAATCCATCTCACACACAGAATTTTCCTTTAGAGTATAAACTGTCTCTTTTGTTTTCTTCAGCACTGTTTGGCCCCGTGAGGGCAGAAAAATCAACTTCTCTTTGAACTAATCCATAGCTGCCAGCCAGCAGACTCTGCCTTCTATCAGCACCCATTATTCTGCAATCTGATGACTTGAACATGAACTGCAGTGGGGAGCTTTCCCTGGAGTTTCACTCTGCAGGAAGAGCTGACCCTTAAACATAAGCAAAGCAGGCAACTGGCAGCAGAGTGCTGGACACAGCAGAGCATTTGGGACTTGTGTCCTACCTAGCTCATGGGCTGGTCTTTGTTGAGCAGTGAGTGCCAGGACAAGGGCAGCTCCTGCCAGCACCAGTCGCTGACACCACCACCCTCTTCTCTCCCATGCCAGAGGAGCTGCGGCCATCCTGCTGTCTCTCCTCCCCAGCTTTTCATCCCATCTTTGCCACTGTTTCTTGATCCTTTCCCAGCACGGACACTGTCCATACCTCACTCCTTGTTCTTGAGGCAGCAAAGCTCAGTTTTGTTTATGTTTCTGACGGTTCCTAGTCCATTTCTAGTCCCAGTTCCCTGTGTCAATTCCCAGTCCCATTTTGCCCTGGCCTGTGCAATTTGTTGGGATGTGGCATGGCTCCTTCTCTGCCCTTTCATGCTGGAAGAAATTCCTCCAGTGAGGGTGGTGAGGCCCTGGTGCAGGTTGCCCGGAGAAGTTATGGATGTCCCATCCCTGGAAGCGTCCAAGGCCAGGCTGGACAGGACTTAGAGCAACCTGGTCTAGTGGAAAGTGTCCCTGCCCAGGACACTGGATTAGAACGAGATGATCTTTAAGGTCTTTTCCAACCCAAACCATTCTATGGTTTTCCTCCAAAGAAAACTGGGAACTGGGAAGTGGATGAGAGTTGAAACCTCTGTTTTATTCCTGCACTCAGTCAGCAGCTGGTCCGTGGAACCTTGGTTTTCTACCCCACAGATTAGACACAGCCGTAATGTTTACAGGGAGCAGCAGAGCTGAGGAGTTTCCAGTCTTCACTGACAGAGTTGGGAATTCCTTATACCAAAAACCTCAGTGGTCTGGAAGAGGTCGTGGATCTGCCTCCAGTCACAGATCTACCTGTGCTACCTAATTAACTCTCACAGCTGCACTGGCAGAAGCTCTTGAGATGCACCTTTTTTTCATTTTTGCCATAACAGCCTGCAAACACAGGAATGAGTGGGGCATCATTAGCAACCGCGCATCTGTTTCCTGCCACTAAAATTTCATCTTCTCCCTAAAACGGCTATCAAAACCAATGAAAATTAATGGCTGGGTAGCTCATGTGCCGTTGAGGTCTAACGGGACAGACGCAAAAATATTCAGAGAAAAACAAAGGTTAAGAATTGAAAGACAAAATTGTACATAAAATTAAATTTAAAAAAGTGAGAGCTTGTCTGTTCTTGTCTTAACCAAGGACATCAGCTAAACAGACGCTTTGACAGAAATAATTTGCATTTCTTGCAACTCAAAACAGTTATTTGATAAATGACTGTTAGAAGTGATTAAGATCGTGTCAAACCATTTGATTGCATTTTCTATTTTTAACTATTTCCCATCTAGTTCCACCAGACCAGCCAAGACTCACCGTATCCAAAACTACATCTTCCTCTATCACTCTTTCCTGGATACCTGGAGACAATGGTGGCAGTTCTATCCGAGGTAATATAATTCAGGTTAATTGCTACTTCTTACTAAATTATCATATGTTGATAGGATTAGTATACAATTATGAATGGCACCAAAAAAAAAAAAAAAAGAGAAAGAAAAACAACCCAATCTGTATTGCTGTCAACCCTTAATGTGCACTATCATGGTGATAACAGCTTTCAGTAAATTGCAGTTTGTCTTTGTGGTGGTTTATTCACACATTTAACCACTTTCTCCCAACGTACCCTCAGCTGTTATGACAGTTGCTCTATCTGATTTTCCAGACGTGTAATCTCTAACCACTCATTTTGGAGGATCCAGGTTCATCATCTGGTTGTTGCTAATTGAAGGGTGCTTAGAAATATCCATCCTTTTCTTTTGCCCTTGAAGCGATCATAAAAAATTGTATTTAAGCTGTTGTCAAGGTAGGTAAAATGCATTGCCTGGTACCTTTCAGTCAGGGGAGAGCTGTATGTTTCCCTGCACATGGGATTTTTTTTCAGTTTTATTAGGTCTTTAAAACGCCTCCTTGGATTACCTGAAGGGTTTGTTCTTTGTGCCTGGCTTACCATTGTCATCCACGCTTTCCCTCCAGGTTATATTTTGCAGTACTCGGAGGACAACAGCGAGCAGTGGGGCAGTTTCCCCATCAGCCCCAGTGAGAGGTCCTACAGGCTGGAAACCCTGAAGTGTGGCACCTGGTACAAGTTCACTCTGACTGCTCAGAATGGGGTGGGGCCAGGACGCATCAGCGAGATCATTGAGGCCAAGACGCTTGGCAAAGGTACGTTGGTCCCATCCTCTTCACCCTCCAAAAGCTTCCATGCCCTTCACCCTCCTAAAGCTCCTGCATTCTGCTGTAGGTCTTGGTTTGATGAGAAAACAGGCTTGGATATTCTATTACTGGCTTTGGAAACATTTCCAGCTCTGTCCATACTGTGACAAAAAAAGGTTGTCGCTGCGGGATGTCGCACCTGGGCATGAAAAGAACCATGCAGACACCTTGTCAGGAGAGAAGCAAGAAAGAAAGAGGGGGTCAGAGACCCCGAGCTTTATTATATATGTTCTTAGAAATCACCGTGGATTGGAGGGAAAAATTACCACCCCTCAATCACACTGGTTAAAGGAAAAATCCATCAAACGTCTCCGCCTAGGAGAATGGAATGAAAAACAATAAAGGACGGTTAACAAAACATGGTTATGTTTACAGAAAGTGCATGAGAAACTGTTACAGCAAATGAAAACATCGAAGAGCTGCAAACTCAGGGCAACAGTGGGACCTGAAGCCCACATGAGTTGATGTTCTGTCCTTATTTCTCTAATTATTGTTTTCTAAGATGGGCTGGCAGATAATTGGTAAGAGGGTGTCGCTACTGTCACAGGCTATAGCAATTCCAACTACTTCATTGCCATGAGGAAGTTGTCTCCTCTCTGCTTATAAAAATTCAGGGGTTTATTTGTCTGTATGTTGAAGGAAGACAGAGAACAGATTTATGTATAAAGGAAATGGAGCCAATGTCTTATTTCTGCTCCAAGCCAGCATTGCAGGAGCTGTGCAAGCAGCATCCTCTGAACAGGAGAAGTGTCAAAAATAAAGGAAAAGTCTGCACAAAGTTCTGCAAGGCAAAACAAAAAACATTTTTTGAGTGGATGTTTGCTTTTTTTTTTCCCACATATTGGTTTGAAAATCTGGGTTTGTGACCCTGGCACAAAGTGGGAAAAAACCTTCAAGAAGGAGGGGGAAAGAAGTTGAATATATAGATACTGAGTTAAAGCTAAAGTTAAGATTGACCTAGAAATTATTCTCTTCATTTTATATTTTGGGAGCCTTTTACCTGCAATATTTAAGAATTTTGTCTGGAATATCCCATTGCCTCTAGAGCCACAGTTTTCCAAGGAGCAGGAGCTCTTTGCCAGCATCAACACCACGCGGGTGAGGCTGAACCTGATCGGCTGGAACGACGGTGGCTGCCCCATCACCTCCTTCACTCTGGAGTACCGGCCCTTTGGGACCACAGTCTGGACAACGGCCCAGAGGACATCCCTGTCCAAGTCCTACATCCTCTATGACCTCCAGGAGGCCACCTGGTACGAGCTGCAAATGAGAGTGTGCAACAGTGCTGGCTGTGCAGAGAAACAAGCCAAATTTGCCACGCTCAATTATGATGGCAGTAAGTATTTCCTTTAATTTACTCACTCGCTGAGTCTCATATGTGATTTTTTTTTTCTTTTTGCTCATCTCCCATTTTTTCCCTTCATAAACCCCATTTTGAGTCTGCTAGCCATGCTGTCAGAGAGGTTAAAGTCTCAAAGTGGTAAAATAGCTTCTGATTTCCTGACAATAGGCTGCCAGGCAGAAAAGAGAAATTGTTTATTTGTCCTCACTTCGGAAAAACTCCAGCACCAAAGTCAGTCAGCCATAAGACACATAACCATAGCACATTAAGAGTCATTCGTTCCAGTGGTTACAGGGGCCTTTCCTAGTGTTTCATGCATCTTTTCCATGAAATTTTGGTCTCCCATGGAATTGCTTCCTGCAGCCATTCACAGGGGTGTCTGGCCTCGTTGTGACACAGCCCAAAACCTGTTAGGGGACACATCGGAGCAGCCAAGCAGGTTGTCCTCCAGGAAAGCCTCTGGAGAACATCCTCCAAGGGCAGAGCAATGGCAGTGCAATTGTCCCTGCTTGCAGACAGGGGACAGTGAAGCTAATGGCCATGACAGATGGCTCTGTCGTGCCCAGCAGCAGGGCACAGACGATGAGGGAGTTGTTGCATCCCGCCCTTCTGCCAGGGGTTACTGCCCACCCTGCAGAACCCAGGACACGAGGGCGAGAGCAAAGGTGCCAGTTTGTCACTCACTCCAGCTCAGGTCCTGCCAGGCTGATTGGAAGGGATGGTGGCACACGTGCAGTCCTGGTGGCTCCGTAGTGGGAAACGGCTGCGTTCCTGGCAAAAAGGCAGCACAGATGGCTCCAGATGGCAGCCCCGTGAATTGCTCCAGTGTGAATTGCCAGAGCTCTTCTGGAGACATCCAGTGTAAAATCTTGCTGTGTTGCCAGGGATGTTGTGCTGTATTGTGCAACCATTTGGCAACATCTGTACTGTTAAATTAAACTGCAGCACTGGTGAGCGAGTTCAGTCAAGAGCTGATGGTTGTGACAGCACCAAATTGGTAATTGTTCGTAACTCTGTGCTGGTAACACGCCTCCACATGAACATCACCACTCATGTACAGCTCAGGGCAGTGCAGGGGCCATTCCCAGGCAGAAATGTGGGGATATGACTTAGGCAGGGTTTAAACCTCAGCACCTAATACATCCTCTACTGCTATACCAGCCTTTGTGCTGGGTACTCAGCAGTTCTTGCAGATAATTAACCACACGTGCCCTCACTCTTTGGAAAAACATCCTTTTTTTGTAAGCTGCCACGCAGTCCTTGTGTTATTTCAGACAGTCTGGAAAATTAGGAAAAAGATCTTACTTCAACACTCCAGAGGCCCACAGGAAACCAGGATCTAAGCAGTTATTACACAAATGCTCCAGGTCCTTCCAGGGAAATGAAGGACTTGTTTTACTGAGAAGTGTAGCTGTTGTCAATAATAACTCTTTCAAGTATTAGGAGTTAATTTCTTGTCATTTTGCTTAGCCTATCCTGTTTTGGTTTTGTTTTGCAGTATCTCTGTACAGGCAGCACCCAACTTTCAGTTGTTCAGTTGTCATTACATTAAGACTGATTTGGGCAAACAATCTTAAGCCATACCTTAAAATGAGATTATATCAAAGTGCGAGTCCAGAGCCTTAAATTTCCACTGGTAACACTGAAATCAAAACTATTCTTACAGTGACCTGATCTGAAATGTTGTCAGGCTCTGCTCTGTGATTGGATGATGATACTTACCCTGGTTTCACACATTGTGACCTGCACACCCTTTGATTTTTGTATGTTGCTGTATAGCATCTTTAAAAGGGAGAAAATGAAACAGTAAAAATTATTTGCAGCATTAAATTTCCTGGGCCACTGCTGCTGGTAGGCTAGAAAAATTCCCATTTGTGATATTGCTGGTTTTGTTTGTGAAGCGTGCTTTGCCAGGACTGTATTGCACCTTTGAGAGGCAGAGCCAGCTCAAATACTGACCCCGAGGTTATGAGAGGAAAACATGGACGGAAAAGCAAATTTCAGTTTTCCGATTTTCTGGATTTGTAAGGTTTGACTCAGAATTGAAATTATAAACTGATGATGATGATGATTATCATTATTATCATTCATATCAGTATTTGATGCAGAAATTTTTGCTTCCGTAGACAGGGAATTTTTTGTTTGCAGAAAACATGCCAGTGGAAACTTCTTGGCCAGCTCCACTTTTGAGTGCTGTCCCTGCCTCTGCCTTTGATTCACCCTGTGATGTGAGACGAGATTAGCCCCTTCCAGCTTCCAGGGGTCACAGCTGCCCTTCGGATAAAGCAGATACAAGGGTAGTACTTTGAAGATTAGATAATACAGTGTATGAAAGTTCTGGGATGCCAAATGCTAAGAACAAGCTTAGAAGCTTTAGCAGCCTTAGGATAAAGCCTTTGTAAAGTTCGCAGAAATCCCAGAGTTGCATGGGTTTGGGCCACTTTAGGCTGCAGCAGCCGATTGCTGAGTGTGGGAAAGCTCCTGAGGAATATCACGGCTAAGCATCCTTCCCCTCAAATCTCTCCGTGGTGAATTAGGTCAGAAGGTTAATGACAAACCTACGTGCAGCTTTTTGCTCCCTGTTCGTGGGCATTTCAGTAACGATTTCCAGCTTACAGGTTTGCTGACCTGCCTGCCCCTTGTTTTTCAAAAGTACTCAATCCATAAGGAGATATTTTTATCCCTGTGCAGCTGCAGTTGTGGAGCCCTGCAAAGGAGCTTCCCGGCTCAGGGATCAGCTACTCAGTAGCCCTGGCATTAATTCAGATCAGCTCTAAACTCTGCTAATTGATTCTGACCCACCCAGGCACTCCCTGCCGTGAAGGACACAGGAAAACGCTTCTGAATTCACAGGGTGCAGTGAGAGATGCTGCAACAAAGGGGAAAAGAGGGTCAGAGACATTCAAATTACAGCTTCTGTGAGGCACCAATCAGGCTAACAAAGGGTGATGGTGAACCGACCTGGAAAACAAAACAAACCCTCTCCGTTTGTCTGGGACTTAGTCCTGAAAAAAGCTTTGACTATTCCACTCCCAGCCAGCACCTAGAATGACAACAAATGTTGAAATGGTGTTTTCTCAATGGATAGCAGGATTAATTTTTGGTAATTTCTAATGCAATTGCTGAAAAGCAACAAAAGGATGATGTGAAAACGTGCAGTGTGATTTTTTTAATTAAGCTCTAACAGCCTGTATATAATGTTATGAGGTTTAGATTTGCCTAGGAAGAGGTATGGATAATGATAATCACGTATCTAAACACTTCAGGTTTAAGTGAAATAAAGGCCACTCATCATTTGATTTTCATCAAAGTATTAAGGAAAGCAAGACATAGTTTTAGGCAATCTTGAACCTAATGGTCTCTGTGACTGTAATTCAGAGAAAATTTTGGCCCTTTAGTATCCAGAAGGGTTTAGGAGGATTTAGGGACAGTTATTAGTATTACCTTCAGGAGCTTGATGTTCTTTCCATTTCTTCATCTAATAATTTTATTTGTCTTTAAAGTAGTGCAAAATCTGTGTCTCAGGGCAAGATGAAAATATCCTGCTGTGTGTTCAAGAAATGGAAAATTAGAAAAAAAAAAGGACAAAATTATGGGGAAGAACTGCAATGGAACATTAGAAAAATATTCCAAATGCAATTGTAAGAAAACGAATTTTTCAAAGTGCCTGATATAGGTTTGGATGGTTGTAGCATTTCTTTTTATCTTTGTCCCTTTAGGGAACTGCTCTTCTCTTTATACGCAGCTGAAATAGCTCTTCTGAAAAAAACAGGACTTAGGATTCCACATTTTCACTGTGGTTATGGCACTCACACTGTACTGCACCAGATCTCAGTTTTTTATTCTGATACTATATGGCACATAATATAACTATATCACTTAATGCAGCAATTAAAATGTAAAAAAGGATGTACCTGTTTTTCTCTCTCACCATCCTTTCCTTTTAGCAAGTAAGTAGCCACTTTTATGTTTCAGTAGCTGGTTAAAATTTAATAGCTTCCATCCAAAGTCATCACAGTTCACAATACTTACGTGTTTCTACGCATTTCAAGCAAATCTGCATTTTATAGCCTCATTTGTGGTTGCATTCAGCAGTTTAATACTAATCAGGAAATGAGTGAGAAGCCTTCCATGACTAAACAGCCTTCCACAGAAGGTGCTGCATTCTTCTCACGTCCCTTAGAGGTAAAGAAGAAAAGAATTGAAAAGTTCGAGTATTATATATCACCAGGAAGCCAGGTATATTCAAAATGCAAATATGTCCCAGAATGAAAAAGTGAACTGCCTGCCAGTAGTTGGTAGATTCATTTCCCTCATTTCCCTCTCAAAATTTGATTGTTTCTATCCAGCATTACTCTCCTGTTTTACTGATGAGTATCATGTCAGACAGTCTTTAGCAGATTAGTATCAGGTTGGCTGTCTGCATTTCAGATCACTATCACTGCTGCACCCTTAGAATTGATAGCAGAATGTGTCTGTGCAGAGGATTATTCTGATGTATGTGGCACACAATGAGCTTTGTCAAATGCGTTCCTTGCACAGAAAAGCCCTGCAGAAATGTCACAGCAGCGCTATTTCCCCATCATAAGGAATAATAAACACAGGGAGGAATTCTGAGGTCTCTTACAGCTTTTTAATAATTTAATAGGACTCAAAATTAATCATAGTATTTGACTGTGTAACAGACATGGTTTTCCTTGATCAATGAACGCGACTCTTCTGGATTTCTGACAATCTCTGAGTCTCTGCAGTCAGTCCCTCATTACCATGAGCCTGGTTTTGTGTTCACGGCCATTAGACACGCAAATGTAGCATCCACCCCAAACAGAAAAATCCTTGGGAATGTTCTGCCTGCAGCTGAAGCAACAAGGTGCCTCATTCCCTGAGAACTCAATCTTTTGTCCCCGTTAATAGGCCTCTAATACCATGACCCTGTTTCCAGGTACAATCCCTCCTCTCATTAAGTCAGTTGTGCAAAGTGAGGAAGGCCTGGGAACCAACGAAGGGCTGAAGATGCTGGTGACCATCTCCTGTATCTTGGTTGGGGTCTTGGTGCTCTTTGTGATGCTGCTGATCGTGAGGAGGAGGAGGAGGGAGCAGAGGCTGAAGAGGCTGCGAGGTAAGATGATGTCTGTGGAACTTCTCTCTACCTGAAAATGAAAATAGGAGTGGGGCTGCACGTGACCAAACTCTTCAATCCCCAGTTGGGATCATTTTCCTGCAAAACAGAACAAAGTGTGTGTGTTTTCTACAGAAATTCCTTCTTTTTCATTTGGTCATAAGTTTCTAAAGAAAAATTATTAATATATCCATTGTTGTTATTCTGCATGGGGGAAAGGAAAGTGTTTCTCATTGGTTTGCTTTCCTTTTTTTTGTTGTTTTTTTGCTTCCCTCAATGACCTAAAAGTGGGGTTTTTTTGAAGGATGAAATCAGATGTTCTGAAGAGGAGGGAATCTCAGTTTTCCAGCAGATGCTAACCATGATTTCCAAATTATAAAATGAAAGCAGCCAGATGTTGGTTGGCTAGAAAACACAACCAGATATTCTCAGATTTGTTACCACATTTTTCCCATGATTTTTTAAAATAGAACTTCATATGGTCACATATAATAGAACACTTCATTGTTCACTGACCTTTCATTGTCACTGATAGGTATTTTCCTCTAATCTTCATTCCAATTCAATTGTTTGTCATGTGAATAACACTTAGATCTGTGGATTCATTCAGCTTTGTCATTTTTCTAGTAAATACCCCTGGCTGAGCCACAGCCAAGTTTTTGACCCTCGCAGTTTGCCACTGCTGCCCTATAGCTTTTGCACTGGTACACTACAGCAGAACCTTCCCTGAAGGTATTTGGGAAAAAACCTTTCAAATCCAAACCTGAATTATTAGTGAAACAATTTATCATCTGCAAAAATAAGCCTTATCTTTTCCAAGAGCCACCAAATTGTTTAGCTATTTGTATTTTAACCAAAATATGATCATGGTATTTATTAGAATCAGGGCCAATCCTATGTTTTCCTTCTGACCTTCCTATTCATCTCTCTTTTGGGTCTAATTTTTTCCTTTGTAACAATATTTTGGAGTTTCTGAAAAAAAAAAAAAAAGACAGAGGGCTTGGGCAAATTTATATATTAAAGAGGACAGCAAACCTTATGGTTCATACATAGCCCTAGAAATCAGGACATCTGGATGCTTTAGCTTGTATAATCACTTTTTCTTCAAAACCTTATAAGCCATTCACCTCCCCAGTTTTGGTTTTTTTGCATTAAAGAAGTGTGGTAAGGAAAAAGAAAGTGTTATCTTATCTTCTTAGGAATACTGTGGAATTCCATCCAGTGAAGAGCAGGACATCTCGAGCCCTTTGGCTCTAGAAAATGATGTATGTGCACATTATTTTTTCATGGTTAATTTACAAGTAGTCATAAAGTCTTGAGTTACAGTCCCTTAAGGAGGGCTGATGATCACTGACCAGGATGGCTTTTGCATAACATAAGATTTCTCTGAACTATTTCCTCTCAAAAGTGAGGAATTTAGAAAAATACCGGAGCTTCACTTAAATATAGGCAGTGGAAAAGATTTCATCAGTACTTTTGATAACAGTAATCAGTATTTAGCTACCATTTCTGTAAAAGTTGTGTCTCACTTATCTGAATTTGTCAAGCTACAGCTCGACACCCCATCTGGTCCTGTTCTACTTCTCTACAGTACAGAAGTTCTTTTTGGTATCATTTTCAGTCTCCGAGGATATTCTTTCCACATGGTGGTAACCAAGTCATTTCTTACTGTTTTAATTGGTAAATGAAACAGATTAATACATTTTAATTTTCCTCTGTAGGTTTCCCATCATTTACATCCTTAACATTTTATCCATTGAGATCATTTGCCAGTTCTCTGATTGCTCTGCAACAGGAAAACATTCCCTGTTGTACAGCCCTGGTTTGTGTTCTTGATATATGACCTTATGATCTGGATTATTTTCTTAGTGATCTGGCATTTTCCTTATTTTTAGCCACCAAATTCTTGTGTCATTTTCAAACTTTTATCAGATATTATTTTATTTACTCCAGACCACTGATAAATGTCCCAGACAAAAAATACTGAATAATGATTCTCTGCTTTACACTGGGGTCTGAATACATTGAATTCCATGTAAAATATCTGCTGTGGTAATTTTTGCATCATGCTAATTTCTGTTAAAATGCTTTGAGTTACCAAAACTTTGTTTTAGAGAAATATAAATGTAATCTTTTACTGTTATTTAATCACATCACAGTGAGAGTTTTTTTCAATGTCATTAATTCTCAGCAAATTTTAATCTCATTTTTAAAAATCCACTTTGTTTGACGTGGCTACTTGACCACAAGCCTGTATTGATTGGCCTCAATTATCCTTTTAATTCATTTCATTAAGCTTCATTCAGTTTTTTTTATTATTATTTTGTGCATTGCCAAGATCAGATTGATAGGACTTCAGTAATTCAGAATTTTTTTTGCTCATTGTTTTTGAAGCCTGATCCCATGTTAGACATTTTCTGCTCTTCTGGAAGTTACTTCATGTTCTAAAAGTTTTGCTGACAATTATTGCTGCTCCAGAGAACTCCTTACTAAGTTCTCTAAAACAAATGTGTGCAAGTTTTTCTGATCTCCTAACTAAAATTTAAGTGGTTTGCTCTAGTAATTGTTGTGATTAACTTTCATATAATTTTTGAAAGTGAAATATCACATTTTCACTTGGTGGGCATGATCTGCTGAGGTTTCTTTGAGGCACAATATTCATTTTTCCTAAATCAGGATGCCCCTGCCAACTTTCCTCTAGTCTACATCAGAAAGAATAATATCCACAGTGGGACCTTCTGAAATAATTGGTGCAAGTTACAGATGTGAGTTTGGCTTTTGTGGCTGCAGATGTGGTTTCTGTGAACCTGCGTAACAAAGAGGAGTGGGAATTGCAGGTTTATTTGCAGTATGCTCTGCATGCAAACATTTGTATCCCTGCTGATGGACAATGGGTTTGAGTTTCCATCTCTATTGGCAAAGGCAGCATGAGAACAGAAGTCTCCAGTTTTGATCCTTTTACCACTTGTCTGGACATAGGGACAGTTAAACATTTTTCTTCCTCCTTTATAAAGAAAGCAGAGTTTTCAGCAAAGTCCTGATTTTTGCCCAGTTTAGTAGCTCCACCAGCCAGGTCACAAAAAAAAGTCACTTGGCTGCTGGGGTTCATGCAGCCATTCAGTAGGTCAGCAGATATACTCAAAGAGAAGCCTGATGGCTTAATGCTGCTTCTCCTGGCTATTAACCCAGCTCTGCTACTCCTGTAATAGTTTTCCCCTTGTTTTTAAATCCAATTCTCCTTAACACAAGCAGAAAGGATCAGCGCGGCGTGACAGTTCAGGAGTGGCAGGATGCAATTTAAAACTCTATCACTGTCCCTGATTTCCCAGGGGGCAAACCCAAGCATGTTAAGAATTTTAAAGGTGGCTGCCCCAGCATAGGAAAGTGATGGCTGTGGCTTTTTCACTGAAGTGATGCTTGGCTGGAGCAGAGATCATCCCCTTCCCTCTGTCATCTCTGCCTCCTTCCCAAGCCCTGCTTTTACCACCTGAAAACTGGGAGATGATAGGACACAGCCAGGGGTGCTGGCTCATTTTAGGAAGTGTTCTCAATTTGCTGATCAAACAGTACTGCAGGAGATGCACATTAAAATCTCTGGTCATTGGTTTGTGGCAATAACATTTCTCCTGGAGCTGAAGTTTTGGGCACATGGTGTTGTCATTAGTGAGGTCCCCAGCACAGGGAGGACGTGGAGNTCAATTACTTTTAGGCTTCTGGGTTTTGCTTTGACAGACACATAAGAGCCCTTTATATTCCTGCCACCTTTGTTTTAGTCCCATCCCACAGCAACCTGTGTGCCCATCATTAACTCTAGCAGTGCTGCTCACCATCTGAACAATCTGCTTGGATAATTAGCAAATTTAATCTCAGCTGAGGGAGTGTTTTTCCCTTCAGTACATTCTCATTCAGCTTTCAATACGTAACATGGTGTTGCTGATGCCTCATATCATTTTTGACTGAAGGTGCACAATCTCCTGTGCACCTCTTTAACCAAGGATCAACATGTGTTAAAGAGCACCTATGTGCCACATACATGAATTGGTGTGAATTTTTTTCCAGATGCAGCATGGAAATCATCTCCATGCTCAGCAGCACCTGAGAACGTGAGAGGTTGTCTTCCATTTAAACCTGATAAAAAATTATGAAAAGCAAACTGAAGTACATTGTAATAGTCCTCAACTTTGGCCCTTCTGCTTTTCTTGAGTTGTGAATTCCTTGCACAAATATCCACAGACTTCACTTAAGGAGGCAGCAATTGCTTCAAAACCTGCTGGCTGAATGAAAACAATATTTGCATATTAAACCACCCTGATTATGTGTGCCAGAGGGAGAATGTGTGCAGTGTCTTCATGATCCTGGTGCTGCTAGAATAGCAAGAAGCATCATAAAATTTGCTGGAAAAAAAACCCCATTACTTGCAACCAGTGTCATTATTATTATGATAATAATTTGGGTTTGTTTGACTTTTTTGGCTTTGTTTGGCTTTTTTGTATTCTTCAGCAGAACTGTGTCCCCTTCCTGGGTTTTTAGACGTCAGTAACAAAATTCATTTGGGAGCAGCAGTGTTGGTCTTTTGGTTTATGACTGATGGCAAACATATTGTCATCTGCTAGGTACTACCACCTACACAGATTAATGGCAAAGACAATCTCATTCCAAGTGAAAAATAGGAATTCTGAGTGCCCAAGTGGAGCACTGTTTGGTTTACATGAGACACCTCAGATGAACCATCCTTCCCTCCACCAGGAATCTGCCATGCTTTGTGCTGGAAGGGGGTGGAGGGGAGTTTAAAATGGAGGAGTGGAGCAAACAGAGGGAGCACAGAATTCCAGCTTCTCCAGTGGTAGGTGAGGAATAAAGCTTGAGAGAGGCAAGCTGGCACTGTGTCAGATAAATACAATGCAGAAAAGTGGATTAAAAGGGTTTTGTTGTGGTTTTTTTAATGAATAACAAGAGCTCTCTGTCCATTCCTTTTAAAAATCAGTACAACACAAGCTATAGAGATGTGTTAAGATGGTGGCTTGTTTCTGCCTGCATCCTTGGAATTTTAAAGGCGAGACATTTAATAGGATCACAAGTAAGGAAATTGTTGTAGGTGTTGGAGACCCAAGAGGTGATTGAGGAATAAAAAAGGTGGGATGGAGAAAACAAAGACAAATTCAGTAAATGTCTTGGCAGGTGCTGGTAGATTTACGAGAAGCAGATAAAAGAAGAAATGTAAAGTTTCATAGAAGAGAGTTGTTTGAAGACTTAGAACTCGGAATTGTTTTCTTCTCAGATTTGCTTCACTTGGTTGCACAAAAGGCTGCTTTGTTGCTGTGTGATAAACTTAAGGACTCGGGAATCAGCATTTTAAGTGAGTTTGTTTAGCAGCAGACTGCAGGAGAACAAAGCAGAGCTGCCTGGTTTTGCTGGATGATACCACAGAAATTAGTGCATTATGTTGATAAAGTTTTACAGAAGCCTACCTGAAAAACCAAACTTCAGCTGTCTTTTTGAACTGATAAGTATTGAAATAATTATAGCCCCAAAGGATTTTCTGCTAATAATAGCAGCAATGACAAGAACGGGAGGAGTATTTTTCCTTCATCAATGTCTCATTTTGCAAGGCTGATCCATGTGGGAATAAACTATCCTCTGTTTCGTGCATAGACCTTACTCTGAAGGCCCAGCGGTAGTTTTGAGTTTTTGTTACTGGAAAAATATTCATATTTGGGTGCAACCAAACAAGTTTGTGCCAGGGGAGGTTCAGGTTGGATATCAGGACGAATTTCTTCCTGGAAAGGGTGGTCAGGCCTTGGCAGGGGCTGCCCAGGGAGCTTTGGAGTCCCCATCCCTGGAGGTGTCCCAGGAAGGCCTGGAGGTGGCACTCCGTGCTCTGGGCTGGGGACAAGGTGGGAATCAGGCACAGCTGGGACTCTTGAAGGTCTTTTCCAACCTCAGGGATTCTGTGATTCTAAATTGACTCCTTGGAGACCTCCCTTGCTCAGATCTCTGTGCAATTACATTTGGTTTGGAAATGACAGGATCCCCATTACTTGTTAAATTGTTCCTATTTCTAATATATTTATGTAGTTTTTTCTAGTTAAGCCAATGGTAACTTTTATTTCTCTAATCATCTTTGGTGCTACTGAGGAACTAAACAGGGCTGTTTGGGGTGAAAATGCAATTTTAGCAAAAGTAGAGACTTTTAGACACTCTTTGATTCTTTCTGCTGATCTGAGAAACAACAGTGGTCTTACACATGGCTGATGCAAATCACTTGCTAATAATGCATTTATCAAATAGATTTTCATTTGTGATGACGTTTCTTCTGTTTTCTTCTAGATGCAAAGAGTTTGGCTGAAATGCTTATGAGGTAAGAACAAATTTCATTTTATCATTTTTTTAAATTGAAAAATGTCTGTCAACTACAATATCATATTTAAGAATTGTCAGAGGGACAAATGGAGAAGTATATTTTTTATTCCTAAACCCTTTTCCAAAACACACCATTTAAGAACTATGATGGTGAGGCATGGGAGAAAGAAGACATTTTGTGGACAGTGTAAGGGGCTACAATGATAAAAAAACTGATAACTTGTGTTAGTAGATTAAATCATAGAAGCTATGTAGGTCCATCTGGGCATTTTTCCTACTCTGAAAAACATTTTCATAATATGTATCAAAGTAATTGCTCTTCAGAGATCATCTGATTAAAGGCAATAAATTTCTGGCTGTGAATGTCTCTAAACTTTGCAGCTCTGTTTATGTAATTCATTATTGTTAGCTGCTTATACCCAAAAGTATAACAGAGCAGGTAAATCCATTTATTATTTTTCACTTCTGTTCCATCAGCTCAGCACTCAGAAATCTAATTCAGTTGTTGAATTGCATCATAATGACTATTCTGGCACCACAATTCTTTCAAAGATGGAAATTTCATATCTTCAATGTTTATTGTTTTGTCTAGGGAAAATATTGAACTTTAGAACTGCTGCATATATTTGAAACTGGGATCACCAAGGGATTATTTTTGAGTTCAGATGAATTTTGGGTTGCTAGAAAATATTTTTTATATTCAAGCAAATTTGAGAATGTCACAGATATTTTACCACATGAACCACACTCCAAACTTCCTCACCAGTGATAAACTTCACTTCTGTTGTAAGAATACACTCAGCGAAGGCGTGGTGACAGATGGGTTTGGTGTAAATTCAGCTCTATGCCATCATATCTGAATAAGCCCAGTGATGTTAACAGGACTGGTCATGCAGGCCAGGTCATCCCCTCCCTGTCTGCCCATGGCAGCAAATTGTGGGATTCAGCAGCTTCAGGAACGTTTGCCCTGGTGGTTTCTGGTGCCACAGAAGACAGCACAGATTAGCACAAGCAGCAATTCTGTTCCCTTAAGAAAACCAGCAGGGACTGGCTGAAACCCCTGGATGGAGACATTCAGTCCCAGTGGCAACCACTCAGAACCCTTCTGCAAAACTGGTAATGCTCTGCCCTAACCCTGGCTGGCTTCACAAGCCTTGTCGCCACTTCTGCAGGGCCATTTCAGAGTCTCACTCCTCTGACACTTAGAGAACTTCCCCAAACTTCCAGCAGAAGTGCCTAGGTTTTACCCACTTTTTCCTTTGCTGATGATGACCTTCAAATTAAGGAACTTTTGTCCTCCCTATGTTTTGTACTCAGAGAGCAGCCAGGTCCCCTCTCAGTCTTTAGTTCAGAGCTGTTTTTCAAGGTAACTCATCTGCCTCGATTTCATTTGGCTTTTCCTTTCACCGGCATTGAACTAAGACTGATGGCAAACATATTGCCATCTGCTAGGTACTACCACTTACATGGGTTAATGGCAAAGACAATCTCATTCCAAGTGAAAAATAGGAATTCTGAGTGCCCAAGTGGAGCACTGTTTGGTTTACATGAGACACCTCAGATGAACCATCCTTCCCTCCACCAGGAATCTGCCAGGTCCTTGATCATCAAGCCAGGTTCTCTCATATTCATCTCATTTATTAACAAATGATCTTGGTTTTATTACATAGGCATATTTCATATTCCTTTTCTAAAAGTTTGGACAAAGGCAAATGACTGTTAAATCAGAACTTCAGAGGAAGTAGGGGATATAGGCTTACATTTACAGACATTCCAGAGCTTGGAACTCTCATTTGTGACAAATCTGTGAAATAACTTCAACCAAAACCTGAGCTATCCACAATCACCAGATATCCCTGAAGATGTAGCATGTGAATAACCAAAGGATAATAAGCCCTCTCCAAAGCAACAGTCACATATTATAAAACCCCTGATATTTTTTATCTTTTAGATTTCACCAAAATCTGCTAAGATAAAAATATCAAGAAAGGGGGTATTTGAGGAGAGGGCAGAAAAGATGATTCCCTGCTGGGTAGGAAGGTGTGAGGCCTGGAGTGAGCTTTGTGTATCTTTCCCTTTGAGGAGATTTTCATGAGTGTGTGTAAAGCGGATTAAAAACGGAGCTTTAGTCTTTGCTTTGAGAGTCGCTGGCTTTGGCTGTGTAAGTCAAATGTCTGTGGAGCAGGATAAGTCAGCAGTTTAGTGGGAGCTGCACAACGCATTGCTGATACCTTAAACTCACAAATAAAAATCCCTGCTGCTGGGTAAGCACAGATTTTTAATGTTTCTTTTGGGTGAAAGCGTCAGTCCAGCCACGCTCTTTGTAACAGTTCACTGTGAATCAGTCTAGCAATTCACTGAATTTTTAAATATTGAACACAAGGTGAAGAATCTTTTATGCCCAAATATTCTGATTTAGTTTCCCATATGTTTTTACGACAAACTGTGGACTCTTTCAAAATGCCTTGTACAATGTACTTGCTCTGGAAAAGGCCCTTTTATCCACAGACTCAACATAAAAGCTGTACTCAGACCAAAACACCACCTGCCCAAATACTTGTTTTAAATAGTGGCAAAAGCAGAAGCTTTAGTAGAGTAAAAGAATACAGCAAAATACTGAGAGAGCTGGTATGCTTCAGAAGGGAGAAATCTTTGGGGAGATCTCATCGAGGCATTCCAGTACCTCAAAGGGCTTAGAAAAAAGAGAGAGATTTTAATATGGGCAGACAGCAACAGGACAAGGGGCAAGGGTTTGGATTTTGATATGGGCAGACAGCAATAGGACAAGGGGTAAGTGTTTTAAACTGAAAGAGAGCAGGTTTAGATTAAATGTTTGGAAGAAATTCTTTACTCAGAGGGCAATGAGGTCCTGGAACAGGTTGCCCAGAGAAGTTGTGGACTCCCCATCCCTGGAAGTGTCCAAGGCCAGGCTGGACAGGGCTTGAAGCGACATGGGATAGTGGGAGGTGTCCCTGCACATGGCAGGGGGTTGGAATGAGAGGATCTTTAAGGTCTTTTCCAACACAAGACATGATTCTGTGATTCTGTGACTCAGTCTCCTGACAATTTGGAGCTCAGAGATTCTTTGAACCAGAGGGAATTAATTCTATTATACACAGATCCTTACAAGGTGTCACAAGTAAAGAAAAGCACATGCTTATGTTTGGGAATTTTATGTCTGTAAATACAGAAAAATAAAGATAGATACCTTTTATCCCTTTAAAGAATGAATCATTGGACTCCTCATCTACCAGACTATTAAAATTTTTTTTTGCCTGAATTTAGGTTAGAGAGTACTGGGACACCAAACTTCAAAATTGAAACCTTAAAATGCTTTGCCCTGTTTCCAAGCCCTAGAGGCACTTCATTGCTGTTGGCACTTTAGGTTTTTATAATTTGAAAGCTGAGCTGTTGTGGTCTGCAAAAAAGAATTCAAAATACCCTGAGCCAGAACGAGACAGCATCCTAATCAGCTACAAGCCTCCTGCTTCTGCCAATTGCCTGTGCTGTGTTTGGACACCCCATGTCACTGTAGTGCTGCATGCAGGGGAATTAATTAGATCAGCAAGGAGGAGGAGAGACAACCCACAAACCAAGGAATGACTCTCAAGCACAGCGGGGAATATTCCTGAATATAGAGAGGCCTGGGTTCCAGTTCTGGCTTGAAAGACCTTCCATGTATTTTGCATGAAGCTATCCCTGGAATCAAGATTGGGATTGGGAATTCTCTCTTGTCAGGTAAGCAGTAAAACTGCAAATCTGGGAAAAACTCTCCTCCTGCTCCCTGTGGTCCAAACAATACTTCTTGTGTTGGTTGAGCACTTTCTAACAATGGAAATACAGAGCATTCATCCTGCTGAAGAGGCTCTAGCTCAGATGGGGATTCTGGGATCTACATTCTCTGAGCAGGAGTCTGATTCCATCCCTTTGTCTCCTGCATCCCTAGTGAGTGCAGAGGGGTGCAGTGATGCATTTGCCAGTCTCAGTTAAGTACTGCACAGATTCTACGTGTATCTGACTCTGTGTATCCCATAACTATTGGATTATTGAAATTGGACGTTAAAAAAAAATCATTTTCCTACTTTAAACTGAAAGAGGGCAGGTTTAGATTAAATACTAGGAAAAAATTCTTCATTCAGAGAGCAGTGAGGCATTGGAACAGGTGATCTGTTTGCTGTATGACCTTGTGCAAGCCCAGAGCAGTCCAGCTTTCCAAGGGCCTGTATTCAAGCATATTTGGCACACAGATAAAATATTACTCTCTGATTCTCTTAACATTTCAGCAACTTGAGTGGCATGCACTCCATGCAGAGACTTGGAGAACACCAGTGTGGAATTTATCTGCATTTGACAATACTAAATGTCTTTGAAAATTTCTGTGCTTAGTAAGACCCTGTGATGACTATTCTCCACTGATTATATATGGAGGTCTTGGGAGGCTCTCCTGATATTTTGCTTCCATGGTGATTGAATGAGGCACCAGTTGTGGCCTGTTTGAATGCATTTCAACTATCCATGTGTATGTAATGGGAGCAGCACCATCTAGTCATCCAGGAGAAGAGAAACATTGAATTTGGGATGTATGGATGGTGTTAATGCTGGGGACCACGAGAGCAGGGAAAACCAGGAGCTGAAAATCAGAGAGGTGCTCCCATGTGCCTTGCGAATCTCACCCTTGGATTTGGAGCAGAATCCCTGACCACATGGGTAGAAAATTCCTCCAAAAAAGGACTCCAGGAGAATCTCCAAACCCGAGGTAATCAGGTCTTGCTGGCATGGAGACACAGGAGGAAGTTAACACAAATTTCCTGGTGATGTGGGCTCATCACACGTGGATTAATCTCCTGCATCGCGGCCTGCGCTCACGGAGGAACTGAGCTTATCACTTTAACAGTTCTCTGCTGATTCCATTAACAGCAATAATTCACTGCCAAAGCAGAATTAAACTGAGTGATCTGCAGCTATTTTACACTAGAAAATGAGCCTCCACTCGGATCTTACAAGCTCTTTGAAGCCTGAGCACTTGGATCACACTACTGGCTGATTTGTCTCAACTCTCCTCAGCCTCCCTGCGTGAAGTATTTGCAAATATTTCATTTCATCCAAAGAGTAATTACATCTAAAAGGACAAAACGTTCCTGGGCTTTTAGAGTAATCTGAAGGTTTTTTGGTGCAAGCTCTGTGCTAGAAATGACTGTGGCACTGGGTTTTACTATCCGTTTTCATTTGCTTTTGGTAGACAGCTCATTTAAGAAGTCATTTTCTGGTACACAAACTTCAAAATGAAGTTGTTTCAATTTGCATGATGATAGAATAATTGGTTTATATTCTTTTTTAGATTATTGCATCGATCAATTAGACATAATCCATGAATGTAAACAAGATTTGCAATTTTTGTCTTGGAACATCAATGGGACTAAAGCCTTTATTTATTTTATGCAATCTATTAATAGTATGACTAGTTATTAATTTGCTTTTTCATTTATCAGTCAAAGTGATATTTGCAACTTAGCTAATTAAAAATAATGAAAAGATAAAAAAACAATTAGAAATTACTCAAGGCATCATTTTCCTACCAACCTGTTTGATCAACTGTGTGTTGCTTTACTCAGATTCATGAGTAATAAAAGAAAAGGTCCATCTTCCAAAGTGTTTTTATTAATTTCATTATGACAACACTTGAAGAAAGCTGCGTGAAATTTACAGATTCCTAAAGGTCCATCTTCCAAAGTGTTTTTATTAATTTCATTATGACAACACATGAAGAAAGCTGCGTGAAATTTTCAGATTCCTACTGATAAAGGACAGACCCCATCCCTCCACACTGTGCATTCATCTAATGCCTTGCCACATGCAATAATTAATACTATGCACTTGTTCTGAAGAGGGTAAAATCAGATGTAGGAGTGTTTTTTGCTGATTACAGTTGCATTGGTTTTTTCGAGCTGGACAGAGTGAAAATGAGGAAGTTTGCAAATATCTGTTCATTTAGGCTGAATGTTAACGTGTTCACTTCTCCTTTGTTTTCAGCAAGAACACCAGGACGTCAGACACACTGAATAAGCAGCAGCAAACACTGAGGATGCACATCGACATTCCCAGAGCACAGCTGCTGATTGAGGAGAGGGACACGATGGAGACCATTGGTAAACTTGAGCTTTTTTTCCCTGGTTAATGTAACAGGCTCTTTTGGATGGAATCCCTTTACTCCACACCTTTTCCCCGCTGCACACATCAAGAGAAAAGAGCTACAAAGTAATTTGAAAACCGAACTGATTTTTTTTTTATTCTCTTCAAGTCATTTCCCACTAAAAGTAATCGCAGTATAGAATCTAAAATAATGCAGGACATTAGGAAAATGAAACTGTTGGAAAGATTTTCTTGAAGAAAATGTAATTGAGGACTGGCAGTTTTATGATTTTCATTCTGATTTCTCATTTGGCTCTGACTAGGCAGTTGGATCACTGACATTACTTGAAAGGAAAATGAAATTCTGAAGCTGCACTCTCAGTATTTGAAGATTTGCTACAGCCAACTTTTAAAACTTACATGTTGCATATTGTATCCACCTGTTCACAGCACATGGTATTTCAACATTTTGATCAGTTTTCAGCTTCTGTGTATCCATGTAAAATTCAAATCTAAACTGTTTGATGCAACAGAAAACACGATTTCTCATGGGGCTGGCGCTTAGCTCAACTGTCACAAGAAATAGAATTGTTTGGTGTCGGGGTTTTTTCCCAAATAATTTAAAGATGTCTGGAAAGCCAAAATAGAAATGCAGCCTGATGTTGTGGCTGAATGGGCACACACCATGAAGACACTCCTGACTGACCTTGTTAGACTTCCCACTTTACTTTTTTTGGATGAAAATCTGCATAAAAGAAGCTGATAACGTAACAGCCCGCAGGGATGGTGTGGCCAGAGTGGAAAGTGAGCAAGCTGAGAGCAGCATCTCTGCACCTCCTGTCCATGCCCCTTCCAGGTTTGAAAAGGAGACCTACTCTTTACCTAAATTTGGACTTTTTTAAATCATTATTTGAGCTTCCCAAAGTCTGCCCTTTGTGCCAGGCTTCATCCTAAAGACAGCTTTAACTTTTGAGTGGCAGCTGCTGAGCACTGGGGGGGTTACAGTGAAAATACTCCTAGAGGCTGCACGGCAGCAATGCAATCAGGGCCTTGGTAAGAGGCAGCTTTCCACCCAGAATAAGCAGGGATTTTGGCAGTGTTTGACAGAGTTTGCTGCCAAGAGGCATGATTCCCAACCTGAATAAGAGCTCATCTTTTGCCAGAGACAGAGCGATTTGATTCCTAATGTTATTCTATTTATAGCCTTCTTTGGGTAAAAAATGTGAGTTATGTTATTGTGCAGAACTGTTCTCCCTAATGGTGTCTTGTCAAGTTTAAAAAAAAAAATCCAAAACAAAAACCAGGAGTGCTTAAAAGAAGTGGATCAACCTATGCTGACTAGTAAATGCCCAGAAGTCCTACTACTGCCAGTCCCCCCAGAACACATTACAAAATTGTATAGCACAGCACAGCAGGAAATCCTTGAGGCTTTTATTGCAATTCTGAATGGATAAAAAGACTAAAGAATGCAAAAGAAAGTCTGATAGCACACCAAATAGTTGTTCTGCAAGCACAAAGGCAGTGAAAGATTTATCACTATGAAACCATCTGTGATCAAGGGGACCAGATTCCTCCTCAGAGCAAAAAAAATATGATACAGAGATCACAACTGAAAAAAATAATCATTATTTAAAAAAGGAAGCAAGTGCTGTGTATCACTGGTTTCCTGTAATGATCAAGGTCTGTGTAGAAATTTGGTGAATATATCCTACCCCACAGGGAAGAAATAGAAGAGAACCACACAGCAGTAAAGGTTAGTGCTCACCTTCTTCTTCCTTCCCAAGGTCAGGCTTAACCTCACACCTTTATCTGAAGCTGCAGAAAAAAACAGTCCTGGGTCAGGGTCATTGCCTCTGCAATATTCTGTCTCTGCAGAAAAAAGGGAGAGAGGGTTAGTTAGCAACACCCCCTAATGACCTCCTTTGGGGAAGATGGGGCTGGTTTCACTGAGGACATTGCTAATCATGTTAATAAAAAGAAATAAATGGAATATGTTGTTGAAAAGCTCATCTGAGCTCTCTGAAAGTGAAGGGGAAGAGGGCAGTGTTCAAAGGATGGGAACGAAGGAATTAGGGCCACAAATGATTACACACAAATCAGCTTTTTGGGAGGATGTTTAACAGTCTGCCTCAGCTGCACGTCTCTAAGGTGAAATCACCAAGAAAAATGAAAGTTATTCTTTAGTTTTATATGGGCTTTGAGTTTTGACCCAGAGGCTCCCTCCCTTCAAAGCCACCTCAGCCCTGCAGAGAGCAGGCAGCTGCCTCTGCCCGTGGTGTCACTGGGCTGTGAGCACCTGGGGACTCGCTCTAAAGCTCTAATCAAGGCACAGCCAACATTCTGTACTCATTATCTGGTTATTTTTCCACTCACAGATGACAGATCAACGGTTCTGCTCACTGATGCTGACTTTGGGGAGACGTCCAAGCAGAAGTCCCTGACTGTCACCCACACGGTCCATTACCAGTCAGTGTCACAAGCCACAGGGCCACTGGTGGATGTCTCTGATGCCCGGCCAGGAACAAGTAAGCACATCAGAAAATAGATTTTTTTTTTTTTTCTGGAAAGGAGAAAGCTATAACCAAATAAATGCTCTGCTCCTGCATTTGCATCCTCATCCTTCTGTCTGAGAGTGGAGAGAGATCTATTTAGGTCAGCAGAGGACATTTCTGAAACTATTGCACTTAGTGATTCAATATGGGGGAAATTGCATATGCATCTGAAATGGAGGTGTAATTTGAAATAATTCATACCTGGCCTTCATTAAACACACTGCATGCTAGATTTTAATTTCCAGAATTTATTGGGTAAATTACCTTAATGGCTTTTAGTGTCTAATATACTTTTTTTTCTTCTGTGATCAATCTTCATTGTATTTCAAAAACAACTTTTCTCCCTACCACTCCATGAGGCAAAAAAAAGCAATTCTCATTATTACTTTTTCTGAAAAAGTTATATTTCTGGCTTTAGTTATTATGGTAAATTACTTTTCCCAGATATATTCATGCCAAATTATTCTTCTAGTGATTAAAATACTATCATAAATTAATATACTGATGCAAGCCATTCTTCTCATTCCTCTCAAGAATATGTTCCATATCTATGTAAATGGGGCAAAATTTAAAAAAAAATACTAGCTTGAATGATTACTTATGAGTTAGAAATGTTACCAAAGTGCAGTTCATTGCAGTGTGCAATTTTTGAAAACTCTTGGATTATTTCTATGCCCTGGACATTTCAGAATTTACTTGCTGAGTTTGGTGAACATAAATGCTGAAAGCAATCTCAGTTGCTAGAACACAGATTATTTGAAAAATCCATTTCCACTCCAGTCTTTGCAAATAATAGGTGTTCTAGCCCTGGCCGTGGTGCTTTTTTTGCTCTTTCAGCTTTTTCAGGTCATTCCTCGAGGACTAGATTTTCTAATAAGGGCAGAGGCATCACCCCAAAACCTCATGCCTGTGTCATACCACAGAACTTTATGGCACCTTGCTTACTAATGCCTTTTTGTGTGCAGTTCTGTGCTTCATTCCTCTGCAGCCAGGGAGAGAATTCCTTCAAATCAGATGTGGATTTAACTCATGTGTAAGAATGTGATCTGTGTCCAGTCCTGCTTTGGAAATAAAAATCCACCATCACTTTTATTAAGCAGTACAGATCTGATAGCAGCAGTGCACAGGGCTGGGTCAAAGACTTCCAGGTAATGTTCTCTGGATTTAAGACACTAATCCAGCTTTGCTGCAGGCTGGGTGATGGGATTTTGTCTAGAGCCACCACTTCTGCTGTGAAGACGAGAGCAGAGCCCAGCTGGGTGGCTCAGAGGTTATGGACCCCCCTGTCTGAGCCCACTCACATTCACTGAGTGACAAATACTCCTTTACAGCATTTTCTGAGTTGTTCTTTTGTCCTTATTTATTTATTTATGAATGAGATGCTCTGTGAACCTTTGCCTTGCTGACCTCAGCTCTCTCCAGTTACATTTGACAGCAGAGCTGGCATAACCAGGGCACCAGCTGTGTTTCCATCCCACTGCCAGCTCTGGAATTGCTGTGCCTGTGCTGCACAGCCCCTGACAGAGGCACAGAACAGCTGGAGCAGAGCTCCTGCTCATCAGGATGAGGACTGAGCTCCATGTGCTGGCAGAGGCTCTCCCGACTCATTCCCATTGGTGGCAAGACCCTTCCGGGTCACAGGATCAGAGTTTGAGGTCCAGAGGGACATCTGGGCAGTGGTTAGTCCTGCCCCTCTGCTTAAGGCAGGGTCAGCAAGGGCTGATTGCTCAGGAACACTCCCAGATGAATTCTGAATGTCCCCATGGAATGGAGACTCTACCACCTGTATGGGCAGCCTGTGCCCGTGCTCAGCCTCCCTCACATCAGAGCTTCCTGATTTCAGGGGGAAGCTCCCAAGTTTCTCCTTGTGGCCATTGCCCCTGCTCTTCTCACTGGGCACCACTGACAAAAACTTGGTTCTTGTCCTCTTGCCCTTCAGGTATTTCTGTACATTGATGGCATCCCCCCAAACCTTCCCTTCTCCAGACCAGGCAGCCCCAGCACTGTGCCAAGAGCTGTTCCCACCAGCACTTTCCTTCTGTTCTCCATGTTTTCCCTTGAATGAGGCTCACTCCTGGCCACATCACAGCCACGTGCCACATTCCCAAGTGGTGGTTTGTACCACATGGAGCACGGATTTGGACGTTGCCCACGTGAGGCAGCTCTGTGCTGCACTACCAGGAGGATCAATTATCAATGGCACCGGGCTCTAATTTTTCCACTGCTGTAGGGAAGAAAAGGAGAAGGATCAGACCATTATTTATAAATAAACGCCTTGTTTCTTTGAAGGAGCAGGATACAAATTCTCACTGGGAATGCTTAGGCAGAAGCAGTGCCCAGAGTCATTATCTGGGTATTGCTTTTTCTTTCAATTTCTTCTGCTAAAGTCTCTTACCTCAAAGACTGACAACTTCACCATTTGAATGTCAAAGAACATTTTGAATAGATCTGAATTTTTCTTTTCTAATACCCTTTCTATTGTTAGTGATATCCTTTCAGAAGCTTCGAAGAGAAATCCTTCAGTGCTGATGTAGTCACTCTCTGTTTGCCACATAATGATTTCTTCTCTTGCACTTGCTTTGTTAGACTCACTTTTAGGGCAGAACTCCTTATTAATAAGTTCAAGGAGGTCAATTTTGGCACACAGTTTGCTTTTACAAACTTGGTCACTATATTATCGCTAAGTTAATTTAAAAAGTAGAACATTGCTGACCTTAAACCAGTAGCAGATTATTTTTGACATTTAAGAAAATGTATTAATTTACTAATTGTTACAAAGCAGTCAAATCTTTATGAACCTGTTCCTACTGAAACTCCGATGGCACAATTACTTATGTTTTATTAGCTTATGTTTTATGTCTTGGCCATGTGTTAAAATTGGGAATCTGAAGCTGATCAATATTGTAATATAGCAACAGTATGTCCAGAACAGGGAATTATAGCCCCACATTTCTGAGCACATCAATTTAAAAACTGAGAGCAGATGCCTGGTGCAGGGTGTTTCTGAGGGCACATCTGGGCTGACAATTTACCTTGCACTTCACTTGAGGTGTGGTATGAACTCCCTGACCAAATCTACTTGCCTTGTGCTCTTTCAGTTCTCAGGGTGGTTTTGGTACTGGAGAACTGGTTGTCTTGGAGTAAAGGGATAATGAATGTGTCAATGGAAGACTGATGGGGCCTTCAGCTCTTCAGTTCCACCCTTGATAAAATGTAGAGTTTCATTAGAAAGAGAGTAGTTCTAGAAAAGCATCAGCAGTTTGGTAATGATCAGCATTAACATTGTTCATTTTTTTTCCCCAAAAAGAATGTCTTGAGTTTGGGTCTTTTTAACCAAGATGATTTCAGTGGCCATACCCTTCTGGAAGGGGGAAGTGAAGGGCCAGGCACTGATGTCTGTGGTGACCTGAGGAAATGGCTGGATCTGTGTCAGGGAAGGGTTAGGTTGGATATCAGGAAAAGGTTCTTCACCCAGAGGTGGTTGGATAAATGGTCACAGCCCCGAGGCTGCCAGAACTCCTTGAGTGTTTGGACAACGCTCTCAGGGATGCACAGGGTGGGGTTGTTGGGGTGTCTGTGCAGGGCCAGGGGTTGGTCTGAATGATCCCTGTGAGTCCCTTCCAGCTCAGGACATTCTAGGACTCTGTGGTTCTGACAGGGCTGGTTTCCTTCCCAATCCCTCTCTGCGATCCCTCACAGATCCCACCACGAGGAGGAGTGCCAAAACCGGACCCACAGCGCGCAACCGCTACGCGAGCCAGTGGACCCTCAACAGACCCCACCCCACCATATCAGCTCACACCCTCACCACAGACTGGAGGCTCCCCACGCCCAGGCCAGCAGGGTCAGTGGACAAGGAAAGCGACAGCTACAGCGTCAGCCCCTCGCAGGACACAGGTACGGACGGGGCTCCCCGCAGGGAAAACGGGACCGCAGCAGCTGCAGGAACCTTCCTGGTCCTGGGTGTGCCTTGTTTGGAGCTCGGGTGTCATTATTCTTCTTCTGTCAGGGTGTTTTTTTCCATAGGTTATTTATGCGGGCTGCCACAAATGCTTGTAGGGATAATGATAACAAATATTGTGATTCTGGTTCCTCATTCCACACACATCCTTTGAAAGACATCCTTCTTTTAAAAGACAAGGTGGTAAATTTTCCTGCAGCTTCCTGAACCAAAAAGCAAAAGTAGGAGAATTGGACTAGGAATGGACAGTATTAGTAACCAGAATATCCCTGAGTCATATATGGAATGGGTTTAGGATTTGAACAACATTCAGGTTAGTATTTTTATTTTCCCATTCATTTAATATGTTCACTTTAAGTGGGGAAAAAAAAAAAAAAAAGGAGGAAAACTCTGGAATTAGAGTCCAAGTGAAAATCCATTCATAGCACTGAATCCTGCAGCAGCTGGCCAGGATTTTCCTAAGAAACAGCATGGGGTTTATTCCTCTAGATGACAAAGGGGGAGACACTGAATACATATTCTGCCTGCAGTCCTCATCCCTTCTTGATACCTTCACATCATAAATGCAACTGTAACTGGGAAAAAAAGCTTTCTCCACTGTCCTACACTGAAAAAGCAACAAAAAAGGCAAATAAGTGAGTAAATGATTAAGTAGAAGAACAGTCATGAAGGAAATCTAATAAAGATTAAATGAGAAGAAAGGTAAAATATTTCTCAAAGGGAAGTCTGACCAAAGTGAATTCAGGCTTGCTCCAGCTTCTTCAGAAGGAATTGCCTGCTGTCTGTCCTGATTTTAGGAGAAAGGTGTTCATCATGTGTTAGAGCTACAAAGCAGTGGGTGTGACTGGCCTTTCACCATGAAAACCAGTAGGACTGGTTTTGTTCTCTGTAGAGGAGCAAATATCTGACTTCACTTAGATTTAGTAATTTAGAACCTGGAGTTCTCATTGTTTCATAATTCACCCTTTCAAACTTGTAGACCCCAAAATTCTCTCCAAAGGGTAATGGCAGTCAGTAGATACCTCCAGCCAGCTGACAACCTTCAGGTAGAATTATCATAATTTTTTAAGATTAACTCTTATAGATACACAGATCAAAATATAAATTGCAACTCTCCTCTCAGAAACCCTTTCTGTAGACACTCCAGGTTTCAGGTGCATTTGGATGTGTTCCAACCTGTTGTCACCCAAGGATATTTTCCAATGAGCGTGGCAAGAGGCAGAAATTAAATTTGCTGTGTGGTTTAGTAGACAAACTACGTACAATTATGTAAACACACTTCATAATTTTATATTTTAACAAGCCTGCTTTTCTATTCTGTGTCTACTTTTGAGCTCATGGTGATTTATGTAAGGGATAGCAAGCTTTAGATCATGCTCAAGAAAGGTTTTCTTGTGCCAGAAAGCAGCTCTATTACACCACTTGGTTTCTGGGAAAAGAGTAGAGTCCATTTAATTTAAGTGCTTCAGAAGTTTAAAACCTTCAAATAAACATATGTAGCCAAATTATGTGTTCAAGAATCAATTGAGCTAATGTGCACATTTGATCACTTCTCCAATCTGGAGTTCAGATTTCTGGAGCTGGTTGATGCAGTTGGTATTTGGCAGAATTTAGCACTTATCAAAACAATTCCAGGCTTACAAAGCAGCAGCTTTTGAGCTTAGGAGAAACGCCTGGCAGCAGTTCATAGCTGTGACCGAGTTCAAATGTTCTAACTGGAGGCCATTAGAAATTTCCTGATCAATCTATATTTATGAAGTTCAAGAAGTTTCATGAAGTTCACCCTGGGCTTGGATAAACTTTTATCAAATCTAAAGGAGATGTTCAAGCAGATCAGTCTGGGAATATTCTCCCTCTTGGCATGGGATATGGGAATTTGCAGGTCCTGAGCTTCATGGACCAAGCTGTGACCTTTGCATGACCACGATATTCACATGCACTGCTGTATGGCACTGGTCAGCTGCTGCCTCCTGGGAGTTTCCAGTTGATCAGAAATTAGGAAAGACATCACTGTGGTCTGATTTACAAATCAAATGTGAAAAAGAGAATGATGTTTCCTGTGGGTGGAAAGAAAAGAAAAAAAAAAAAAAGAAAAATCAAAAGAAACCCTGTTAAGTTCTGGTCAGCTCAAAATCTTAAGCAAGTTACAGCATATTGCAGAAGTACTTGTCATTTTAAATAATGGATGGCCGTATTTACAAGTGGCAGGAGTACTGTTCTTCGTGCACAATGAAAACTGATGCAGGGGTGCAGGCACGCAATAAAAAAGATAAAGATTTGCAGTAACGACACACTTGCCTCTGGCTGCTAAAATGAGGTCCATTTTTATGAATTAGCTATTACACTGTGCCTGTTTATTGAACATCACCAACAACGTCTGAAATTGCACAGATCTTGTGATGAAACACGACTTTTGCCCAAGGAACTTTTAAAAGTCCTCTGCTCTTCCAGCCCACTGGGGTAGAAACACTGTGGGTGCAAGAGCCCAGCAATTCCACCCCTGCAGAAATGAGTCCTGCATTTCCAGAGTGCTTTTTAATGTATCAGTAGCCATTTACATCTTCAATAATAGTGTCGTTTACAAAATATTGATATTCTCAGAAACTCATCAGCAGAAAAGAACAGCTTGTAGGTCATAATAACCTGTGTGTCAAATATGAACTCCCCCATTAGCCTCAGCAGCACTGAAAAAAGGCACCTGAATGACTGCAGGCTGTAGTTGCCAAATATTGCTTTCTTAAGACCTTTGTTCCGAATGAAATGAGTTAGTGTTTTACCTGGTGTCTAGAGAGACAATATCTGAGAGCTACTGCCTTTCTATTTGACCTCTGTTCCCAGGAATTTCCGAAAAAAAAAAAATTATATTTTTTTATATATATATATATATATTTTTTATTTTTTTGTATGTTGGAAACAGGACAAAAAGACTGTCCTTTCTCACCTGTACATAACCCCAGTGAAAACTTTCTGGGATGAATTAAAAAGATAATGTAAAGAAGATGTTTCTTATTTTGCTAAATCTGGTTTGTGGGTTTGAAACCTTTTTAGCCATTTAAGATTTTGAGAAATGTTTGGGTTTATTTTTTTAAGTAGTATTTTTCACATAGTAAAGGTTATTTTTTGTAAAAGAAACACGAATTTAATGCTAAGGCACCTAATGCTGCTCGCAGGATAAGACTTCACTTTAGATTATCAGTAATTGTTGAGGTCCTGACTAAACTAACACTTGTGCAGGCATTTACAGCGAAGCAGATTCATTTAAACCACCTTGATAATTTCAAGGGCTCTCTGCTTTACTCTGAAATACCATGCTCATGGTTTTCCTCCCAAAAAAGGACTGTGCAGATGTTTTCTCTCTCCCCTCGTTCACATTCCCGTGGCTTAGATCGAGCGAGGAGCAGCATGGTCTCCACAGAAAGTGCCTCCTCCACGTACGAAGAGCTGGCGAGGGCCTACGAGCACGCCAAGATGGAAGAGCAGCTGAGGCACGCCAAGTTCACCATCACGGAATGCTTCATATCAGACACCTCCTCGGAGCAGCTCACGGCAGGGACCAACGACTACACGGACAGCCTCACCTCGAGCACGCCGTCCGAGTCGGGCATCTGCAGGTTCACCGCGTCCCCCCCCAAGCCTCAGGACGGAGGGCGGGTGATGAACATGGCAGTTCCCAAGGCACATCGGCCAGGTGAGGCAGCAGAGGTTGTGTGTGTGTGTGTGGTGGTCAATCCAGGGAGGATTTCACCCCACGCCCAGGCTGGGNAGTTCACCATCACGGAATGCTTCATATCAGACACCTCCTCGGAGCAGCTCACGGCAGGGACCAACGACTACACGGACAGCCTCACCTCGAGCACGCCGTCCGAGTCGGGCATCTGCAGGTTCACCGCGTCCCCCCCCAAGCCTCAGGACGGAGGGCGGGTGATGAACATGGCAGTTCCCAAGGCACATCGGCCAGGTGAGGCAGCAGAGGTTGTGTGTGTGTGTGTGTGTGTTGGTCAATCCAGGGAGGATTTCACCCCACGCCCAGGCTGGGAAGCAGGAGAGGGTAGATCACAATATCTCCTGGAACTACTCACAGAGATAATTGGGGTTTGTTCCAGCTGATGGGACATGTGAGCATATGCTCCCCATGTATAGAAAACATGGGAATTTAGGAGCAGAAAGAGGCTGGCTGAGCCATCAAATCCACTCCTCACACTCGCAGCCATCAGGCAATCGACCCTTCTGGGATAAATAAGACCATATGCGGGTGCATCTGCCCATCTCCAGCTCAAACCAGTCTCTAATAAAATGTGTCTCACTGCTGTGCTTCGTGCTTGGAAGCGAAAGTTCGCTCTCGTTAGCTGCTCATAAAGACAGATTGCAGGAGATATGCTTGTCCCTTCTGCCTTGTGGCTTGTCAGACACGGAACAACCCTTTGGTGATGTCCTGGAGCTGTTACACTCTCTCTTTGACATCACCTAAATATCAAACTTGGGATATCTAAATCGGGGAGGGAATAAAAAAAAGGAGAAATTTAAGACTCCAACTCCTTGCTGACTGAAGGTACTTGAGGGGCGTCCAACTCTGGGGCTTGATCAAATTTCCAGATCACAAAGATGCTGTTTCTACTGACACCTTTGCACCCAACAGCACAGGCAAGTTAATTGTGGTACTCTGAGATCAAGCAGGTTATAAAATCTCAGATTTGTCAGTCTTTGTTACAGGATACAGGATGTGGCAGTGCAGAGGAGGATTCAAATGGGAAAAAGGCATAATTATATTTGTTTGCTTTCTGAATACATGATTTATTTTATTTTATTTTGGCTTATTTCATTTCATTTTATTTCATTTTATCTTAGTACATACATCTGCCAGTGTGAGTGCTGCTGCTCAGACACACGGAAAGTAATCAGTGGTGCTCAGCTGTGTAAAAAAGAGTAATTAATAATCTATTTAGGGTCTTTTGCTTAATGTTCACCATAACAAGCAGTGGTTGTGAGGACAGAGGAATGGAAGGTAGACAGTGGGATCAGGAAGGGTCATTCAAAAGCAGGAACACTGGAAAGAAAGCATCAAGGATTTGGCTAGAGAAAGCTAAAAGAAAAATGTGGGAAGAAAAAGCCCAAGCAGAAGGTAGAGAGTTATAATACTCGAAGCAGGAAATTAGTGTGTCACACAGATAGATAAGGGGGAAAATAAGTAGGAAATAAAATAGTGGGAGAAATTGCTGATTTCTGTGTAGTCACAGGGTAGAACCACAAACCCAGGAGCTGTAGAAATAGATAAAGATAGAACTACTTTTCATTTCTAACTCCAAAGAAGTAAGATAAATATTTGTCCCTGCTCTGCTAAAGGGAAGCATCTGCATTCACAGCTAAGTCAAAACTGAACTCTTTCCTTCCAAGCAGTCAATAGATATTTTTTATCAGTTCTTTAACAAATATCTTGCTCTCTTTCCTTTCATGTTCCAAATACATTACTTATGCATATTTAGTGTTTGGAAATATTCTAATATAGTCCATATAAAGCTGATTTTCTCTAGGGCAGATAGAACCAAAATTTGGTCCCTGTGCTTGAGTAAAAATCTTCCAGGGTTGGAACAACCTTAGAGCCCCTCCAGTGATTTACAGACTTGTAGTTGTGTTTAGCTCTGTTAGTTTTAATGGCTTTATTTTTTTTCCCTGCTTTTCTTGATTAGCTTTAGCTTTCCTTTGCAGCAAGGAAATTAAATATATTATAAAATTAATAATTAGCTTCATTACCTTGAAAACATAATTGAGTGTTCCAGTGGGGCAATTTGAATACTGGCCCATAAATACTGAATAATGGATTTTTAAAGGTCACTTTATGAAGGGTTTTAAACAAAACATATGGATAGAAAGAACTTTCAGCAGTAGCAGACAGACCAATATTTTAATTTTCAAGCCATTGTGGAAACAGTTACTGGGCATCTTTCCTTTTTTACCCACCACTTCAGAAATTTGCCAGAGGTAATTAGTAATTCAAATACAATTAATCAAAGTCATTCTCCATTTCAAGAAATACAAAAACTTAAGGTATTTGGTTTCAGTAGACGAGAACATTTGAGATAAATCACTGTGCTGCTTTATTCTGCTTTGAAGTAAATCTTTTCTTCCAAGAGAGCTTTCACCTGTTTTCATGGTGCTTTGGTTTTCTTCTCAGCCAATTCAATCTTTCCGGGAAAACATCACTTTCAATCACTTCTGCCTGCTCCTTCCTAATTTCTGACCTCCCTTTTCAAACTGCTGCCTGTTGCAAATTACAGTTGCAGTAAAGGTTCAAGAGTTTGCAATGAGTATTCTGTTTTTCAAAATAATCTCCAACAATTATAAGAAAGTCTGAAGAAAGACTTTCAGAAAAAGGTGTTTTGATAAATGGGACATTTGCAAGTGAATCCACCCAATGGCAAAACTGCAGCTTTAACTCACAAAAGGTAACGATGGAGTTTGCTGCTGAATTCCCAGGGATGGAGATGAGGCTGAGAGGATTCTTGGTCCCTGCACCCTCGTTTTTGTCCTTCTTGAAGACAGGAGTGACATTTGCTTTTTTCCAGTCTTCAGGCATTTCTCCCAACTACCATGATCAATCAAAGGCTATTGACAGTGGCCTCAGTGCCATCTGCCAGTTCCCTCAGCACTTGTAGGCACATTCCATCGAAGCCTATGGATTTACACAAATCCACTTTGCTTAAGCATTCCCTGACCTGATCCTTGTCCACCAGGTGTAAGTCTCTTGCTCCAGACTGTTCCACTGATCTCTTGGATCCGGGATTCCTGGAGGCTGGTCTGGCTAGTGAAGACTGAGGCAAATAAGGCATTTGGGGTCTCAACCTTTTCCATGTCCTGTGTCACCAGGTTCCATTCAGTAGTGGGGCCACATTTTCCCTGGCCTTCCTGTTGTCACCTATAAACTTACAGAAGACTTTCCTGTTGTCTTTAACGTCCCTGGCCAGATTCAGCTTCAGCTGGGCTTTGGCTTTACAACTCCCCAAGCAGATTTTTGAAAAAAGATAAGATTATTACAGGTTGTCCAGAGAAGCTGTGGCTGTCCCTGGATCCCTGGCAGTGCCCAAGGCCAGGTTGGACACTGGGGCTTGGAGCAGCCTGGGACAGTGGAAGGTGTCCCTGCCCATGACAGGGGTGGCACTGGATGGGCTTTAAGGTCCCTCCCAACCCAAACCATCTTGTGATTCTGTGATTATTTGTAGTTCATGCTTCATCACTAACAACATCATTATTCTCCCTTTTATAGTATCACATTACAAACTACCCAGCAAACTGGAATTGCTGCTTAACAACAGCCTCTGTACAGTTTCCAAAAAGTGAAGGGATGGATGCAGACCTGCACATGAGGTTTTGTGGACTGCACAGAGCTGCCAGGCCTAATCTGCCCAGGCCTTGAAGGTGACCCACTGTAGATGGTGACATTTTTCAGGAAGCCATCAGAATAGTCATGTGTCCCAAGAGGCACCTTAAAAGAGAAAATTGAAGCAGTAAAAACAGCACAGCAGGATTTTAAAGCTGTGAGATAAATCACATCCTTTACAAAAGTGGGTCTTCGTAACTCCTGTGCAGTGTTAAAATTGTTCATGCTGTAAAAATGATGGCAACACATTGTTTTCATTGCATCTTTCTCAGCATCAGAACTCCCAGAAGTTTGGGATTGGGATTATTGTTCTCCTCCCCACAGCTGTCATTAACTACAAGTTTGGTTAGTAAGATCAGGTCCTCAAGGAAGCATTTAAGTAGAGCAAAACTGAGGCAATTTTTTCCTATAAATATTCATAAATTTCAACAGTTGTAACCCCAAGTTTACCTGTGAGGCTGAAAAATGAGTCAGTCCCTCATCCTCCAAAAAAGGGACAGAAATTGGAAAGAAATGCACTCTCTTCCTACCTCCCACTGTGCCATCAAAGAGTCTGTAATGTAGAAAAATAGAAGATAATTGTAGATGTTCAAAGAGTTTTATAATAATGTTCCTTTTTTCTGTTTTAAGAATAATAATCACAAATTGAGTTATCATAACAATTATTCTTAACCGCAATAAACATTGCTGCAGCAGTTTATTAAAAATAGATTCCCGTTATTATAATTTTAAATCTCAGTAATAGCCTCAGCCAAGAAGCCTGTTGGGTTTTTTCTTCTCTTTACTCCTAAATTATTGTGCTGGAGAAAAGAACAGCTATTAACTGGGAAATATTTTGATATTCTTTACATCCCAAGTGCTATTTATGTCTGGGGGCTTTTTGTGGACAGACCACTTACTTGCATCCCCTGGCAATGGAGTTCGTGCTTGGAAGAAATAACTTCTGACAAGGGCTTGAATGGGAAATTTCTAGAAAATTTTAACTTCTTGCAATTTTCAGAAACCTCCTTTCCACAGTGGTACTGCAAACTCAGACACCCAATTATATTTTTGTCTTTTGCTAATCAGCAGTAAAAAGAACCTTTGCTAATATCTGACATCGTCCTTAAGGGTTAGTTTGACTTGGATCAGGAATTTTTCTACCTGATATCACAAAACAAGTTCAAGGTCATTTTTGACCATACCACCTCTTCAAAGGTGGGGAGAGATCACATGAGTATAAAACCTCTGAAGGACTAAAGCATCCCAAATATGATTCCAGAGAAGAAATGTCACTTAGGGAGTGTATCAAACTATGGTGTTTGGAAATCCATTTAAAGCATCACAGATTTTATATTGCAGAACTTCCTCCACAAACTTTCAGCTGGTGAAAGGAACCAGTTTGGAAAGAAAGCTGCTCGTGAGCAGGGAGAAATGGCGTTTTTGGAGAGGCAGACTCTGGATAAAAGGTTTTCCAGGGACTGATTTCACAGCCATGAAGATGTCAAGAGCACCTGAGTGCTTTCCTGGGTCCTTCCACCTGCACAAAGTAGGATCCCCTCTTCTCCAAGCCCCTGCTCCCCTGGAAGAACTTTCCTCCTGCTGTCCTTGTGTTCTTGGTTGGAGGGCAAGGGCAGAGCTCCATCCTCTCCATCTTCCAGCCCTTCTCCTTGGGCCCTATGTCCCAGAGGAGATTTGGCCAGCAGACATTGCCTTTTAACAGCAGCCCAGGTCCAGGCCAGGCCTGCTCTCAGACAAGCCCTCACCATCCAACTTTGGACACTTTTTGGGTTTTTACGGCTGGGCACCTGTGTCAGGCAGCCCAAATCTAGCCCTTCAGCCTAATGGATATTAACTAGGAAAAAATACTGATTTAACCTCTCCAGCTTTGCTGAATTATCAGGTTCTCTCAGTATTTCAGAAGCCTTAATTAGCATTCTTGACCCAATTTAGAAGTTTCTCGCTGCTTTGACTAATCCTGATGATTGAACAGCAAAGCCTCAACGTGTAGACAAGCCTTGATCTACAGAATGCAAGTACTTTATGAAATGATTTACAAGGGTCCCTTAAATGCAGTCTGGGTATCACCTGCAGTGCCTAAATGTTGTTTTAAACACCCAAGTCAAGAAACAAATCTTCTTTTCCAGAATTCAGTTATTGCAGCTAAAAATAAGCTGCTTAGCATAATGAGAAAAATAAGAACCACGCAGCAATAGAAGGCACCATATTTTTCCAGTGTCAGCCCTGTAACCCTAGATGTGAACTCTTTTCCACTGCCCTGTGAGTTCAAGGGTGAAGGAGTTATTTCCCTCTGACACAGTGATTGGAGTCTATTTAGGGACTGGGTTTCTGTTGGAAAGCTGCTGACAGAGCTCCACCAGCAGTGGCCGTGACTGAATCCGATACAAATTCGGCCACTGGGGATTCAGCAAAGGCTGGGACTCTTGACAGCTCACCTTTAGCCTCCTTTTCCCATGCCTATTACATTATCCTGCAGTGACTGAAAATGGGGAATAATTCCATTAATTCTGTAGTTCCACAGTTTCCAGACCCAAAACTGAATTTCTTGAAGATACAGAGTAATCTGTGTATGTTTTGTTGTTGTTGTTGTTGTTGTTCAGAAATCCCACAGCAAAGTACACAAGGGCTGAGATATGGGTTGTTTTCTGTCTTAGTTTTATATTTTCACTGTCTGGTTTCAAATACAATAGAATATATACTAAAAAATATGAATATGTGTACACACATTGTATATGATGTGTGTACAGAACAAAGAAATCACTGTCCTGACTCCACAGTGGGAGACCAAGATGCAGTTTTGAGAGAAGTACACAAGGAGACAAATCAAAATAAGCAGGTGGAAAAGCAGAAGGACAGGCACAGAGTGGGGAAAAAACCTTCCTGCCACTTTTAAGACTACATTTTTAGCAGTAATAAATTCTCTTAAAGTGACTGTTAACTTGTGTATAAACTTACACTTATGTGATGTATCCTGAAATTACTCCCCTAGATGAGCATCTCTAATGTTTCCACATTAAATCCTTCTGTGCCTGGAACACCTTCCTTTTATTTTCTGCTGCACTGTTGGAAAAGCAGGAGCACATCACAAAGAGACAGACCGTGCCATTTGCTGCTTATCCTGGAAATGGCACATCAGTGATGAGAGGAAATTGCCTTTATCTTGTCTCAGGTTTTACTTCTGTGGAGTATCAGGAGCTTTTTCTCCTTCAGCTGAGAAAAGCTGAATGTTCTGCAGGGATGAAAACCATTTAATTCTGCATTTAATTTGACTTGACTACATACTTGATATCATTGGCTTTCATTTTTATTCTGGTGGATTTACAGACAGGAAGGCTCACACTGCAAGCTTTTTAACCTTGCCAGTACAACAAAAATGAACTTAAACAGGTTCAGATCAGAAGCTGAAATATTCTGAGATCAGAAAGGAAAACTCTATGGGTGTGAATCTTGAGTTTAAATAGGGCAGCTGTTCACTTCCAAGTTTTGTGTGCAATTGTGATGTGAAAGTTCCATTTTAGGTACTATAGAAGACATCTGCAAGCTAAACTCAAGTCATTGGTGGCACTGGAACAGGTTTTCAAGAGAAGTAGTGGCTGCCTCATCCCTGGAAGTGTTCAGGGCCAGGTTGGACAGGGCTTGGAACAACCTGGGATAGTGGAAGGATTTGAAACTAAGTGATTTTAACATATAACCCAAACCCTTCTGTGAGTCTATGATTAAAGTAATCTAAATTATTTTTACAATTGTCATCTATGAACCAGTGATACTGGTGTTAGGAAGATATTTTTAATTAGAGGAGAGAAACAGGTGGTACCAATTCCTCAAAGACTCTGTCAGGAGTGTGTAGCAGCACAATTACCTTTTCCTGTTGCTTCCTAATTTATTCTTTATTTTGATTTGAAAATTAACACTGACTTTCGAAATATACAGTATCCCAAACTGTGCTGGTTCAGGATGCTTTTGTGGGTTCTTTTCTATTTCTTCTAGACTAAAAGTTTCATGTTAAGAAAACTCCCTCCTTTCCCTCTTCCCCCCAAGAATGCCTATTTCATTTCTTTTGATTAGCAACAAGATCCTTCTTATTAAAAGGGAGGTTTTTAAAAATTTTAATTTAATTTTGGTTTTCTAAAGTGAATTATATGCTTAGTGGTCCATATATATAGACATATATATATACATACATACATATATATATATATATATAAAGGCTGCAGNTTTCCCTCTTCCCCCCAAGAATGCCTATTTCATTTCTTTTGATTAGCAACAAGATCCTTCTTATTAAAAGGGAGGTTTTTAAAAATTTTAATTTAATTTTGGTTTTCTAAAGTGAATTATATGCTTAGTGGTCCATATATATAGACATATATATATACATACATACATATATATATATATATATATATAAAGGCTGCAGCTATTTAAGTAGACTACCCATGTTTTCTGTAGCTTTAGAGACACTTGATTGAGCTGTAGTGACTGAAGAGTTTTATGCTTAAAGCAAGGATTACATTTATCAGTAAATTCTCAGTTACTTTCATGTTCTTACAGTTATAACTTCGATATTAACTTGCTAAAACCACCAGCAAAAGTTCCAAATCAAGCCAAAGATGCTGCATCCACATCAATTAACACAACAGATATTTTAGAGCAGTTCTGTTCTGTCCCTAACTTGAGCCTCACTCCTACAAAAACTAGATATTTAATTTTGAAAATGCCGAATAATTTCACCTTCACAGTGTTGAGAGACAGTGTGTGTGATTTGTGCTGTCAGCCAGCCCAAGGTAGCCAGCAGCAGTGCTTTCCATACGGACAAGAACTGATCCAGCCTTGCTGTAAGGTCCTTGCAGACATTTACAGCCATTCCTGATTTAACTGACTTCAGGCTCTGTTATTTCCCCCGTGCCAAGAGGACCTGAGTGCAATCTGAGCTCTACAGGAGAGCTGACACTACGACACCTGAAAATGGAAACCAAATCTTACCTGCAAGAAAGGTCATGCTCGTGCTCTTCTCAGAAATTAAAGCAGGAAATCATATCACTAGAGAAACAAACTTCTGTTTTAACAGTCCTGATCTGACTGCAGTGATGGTCTGTGCCATCCAGGGAAGAGCTTTATGTGCTGGCCTTTAAAGCACAGCTCTGCTGATGTATTTCAGTATTGTGTCAGCATCCCTAACTTAAATGTGAGAGCTGTGAGAAGCCCTGGTCGCAGGGGATTAATTAACAAAAATGGAATGATGCACCTCATCAGCACCACTCAGGGGATTCATGATGGACATGGGGAGACTGAGTTACACTAATTCACCCCTAACTCAGCAGGGCAGTGCTGATACTGGTTTCCCTGCTGTAGCCTGACCTGCCCAGCTCTGTTAGCAGCGTGTTTTGCTTTCCCGTTGCCGTGGCATGGTCAGGTTTATCCCTGAATTCACAGGAATGGCTCAGAGCCTGGAGAGGTCAACAAAGCAGTTCCCGCTGATTCCAGTGAACCCTGGGTACTCCTCACCTCTCCAGCCTCTGTGCTGAATCTAGGCTCCCAAAATATCTCAGGAATAAGGCTGTTTCCATGGAGTCACGATCGATTTAACCCCTAGCTGAAGTGATGTATAATTGAGCAGTTTCTGTTCACTGCACCCAGGACCAGCAAATGAGTTTTAAAACTCCAGCCTTGCTAACCAGGGGCACCTCACTGAGGTTTTCAGCACGGTTTTCCAAGTTTTCCCAGCCACTGGGCAGGAGAGTGCTGTCTCAGAACATCCTTAAAAATGCATGAAGCCGCTTGCGTGACAAGGCGCAGACGGAAAGGGAGCGCTCCTGGGCTTACCTTTTCTATCACCATTTCATTATTTATTGACAAATTTGCTGACTTTAGTCCTGCAGTGGGTATTGATTTACACAGTGAGGCCCCTTTTCCATGTTTTTATAACTTAGACACCCCATTAAATCCAAGCAGGAGGGCATCAGTTGTACAGGTGCACCGGCCCTGTGAGGCTGGACATCCACATGGCTTATCTAAATCTCTAGGGGTGTAAATCTATCTGACCCCTAGAGTTAAAATCAATATTTCCTTCCTTACTCAGCTCAGTATCAGAGAAGCCCTTAAAAATACGCCAGTTGTCCTTAAAGTTACTTCTGGAAGGGACAAAGCACCTGGCAGGTCTTTTGAAAGTGCAGCACTGCATTAAAGACCCAAGTTCTGCTCAGAGAAATGCAAACCAAAAACGTGCTTCAATTCCTGTTCCATTAGATCTTCCAGGAAGAGGTAACAATGTGATAATCAAGGCTCCTGCCATCCTCTCAGGCAGCTGCACAGTCTGTTCTGTCAATGTAGTTCAGATGGATGATCTCAGTTCAGCTACAGCAGTCATGCTTTTGCTTTAAGACATCTCGATCAAAGGCTTTTTCTTGGAATCAGAAGGCTTAAATCTAAATAACAAAATGAATCACCTTTAAAAAAAAAGGAAAAAAAATCCACATTAGTTGGAATCCTCATTTTCAGTCACTTAAACCTAATCTCCAGTAAGTAGAAATCAGTTTATAGTCTTGCTGAAATCAATAGAGTCACTGATTTATAGCAGTAGCAAATTTGGCTCCTGAACTACACATTTACTGATACCCTGGTGTTCCTTAAGAGATAACTCCAATGATTGTAGCCAACAGCAACTGTTGTTTTTATTTTGCTCTGTGAATCACATCTGGTATTTTGAGTATTTTTACGAAAATTCCAGTTTAGCAGAGTGCAATGTGAAACATTTAACTAGGTGTTAGAGATCTCTGAACCGTCTATGAGGGTGCAGTTTTTGTGGAGAGAGACGCCAGTCATAAAGCACAGCCCTGCAGAGGTGACAGGGAATTCTGATTTCTCCATCTACAAATGGGAAACTTGGCTATTTCTCTAATATTTTTCACTTCTTTAGGTGCAAAACACAAGCAGCATAAGGGTGGAGTGTTTTGCTGCCTGCTGAAACACAGTGAGCAGCCCAGAGGATGTGATGCTGTGGGTCAGAGAGCCAGGAAGGGCAGGTTGGCAGCTGAAATGCATCCAGACTCCTTGGCCTTGTCCAACGCCCTGCGTTCAGTCAGTGTAAAAGTACCCCCCACAAAATGCTGAGCACTTCAATCTTTTTTCCTGGGCATCTGAGCAGAGGATGAAGCTGCTCTGGACAAGGGAAGGACACGTGCCTGCTCTCACAGCAGCTTTTTCATTAATGAGGAAGCTGTGCCCTGTCTCCTCCCTCCTTCCTTTCTGCTTCTGCTGCTTGGCTGCTCCTGAGAATGTAATCCAAGTTCTCAGACCTTTTGCCACTTATTCTAGATCACCTTAGAGAATTATTAAACCCAGTTTTTGTCTTGAAAAAGTGGCCTCAGAAGGAGCCCGTGAGCTCCTGAATGTGCTGATAATGGTGTGCTCCTGTCGACGGAGAGTGAGCTGAGGTTCTCATTCATTCGGCCAGCCAGAAATTTGCATGTGGAAATTCCCTCTCCATTCCAATACTGGCTGTAGAGAGCAGAGCCCTGGCACTCAAAGCACCCTTCAGAAATTTTTGGTCTCCACTTGTGGCATGTTACTGCAAGAAAATAGCAACTATCCAACGAATTGGGAAGGCAGTTCCACACTGGGCAGATCCTGGGACCTGGATCAGCCGGGCAAGGCGGTGCAGGACTGACCCTCTTTACACCCCCCCAACTACTTGGCTGAGCAGGACGCAGCACCAAGGTAACCAAATAATTGGTTTTATTGCTCGTTAGGTGTGTTTATCCCCGGTGCTGCAGAGTGCCGGGAGCCCTGCAGGTGCGGGGGTGATTTCGGCGCAGTGCGGAGCGCTCTGCGGGCTCGGCGCTGCCTGCACGGACAGAGATGGACAGGGAGGGAGCACCAGCGGGTCTCCAACACTGACAGCAGCAATTGTGAGAAATGTTACTGCTGCTATCAGGCTGGCATCAGACCAAGCTGCTGCTGTCCAAGAAAGCTTTGCCTGCTAAGTTTTTAATGGTGTGTCAGTTCTGGATGTGACAAAGGCCTCTGAGTATCACTTACAGTCTTTTTTTTTTTAGCAAACCTCTCACCCTGTCCTTACAAACCCTCCGCTCTTTCCTCGTTTCTAATGCAAGATTTCCCTTATAGGCAGTCCTGAAAAACAGCCTGTGAGTAGCAGCAAAGGCTTCACTGATTTATTTACTGTGCTAGTGAGCTGGAAAAACCCCACTAAATTTTTTAATCAGCATAAACCTGAGCTTAGAACTACGTCAGCAGCTCTGTCTCCTTTGCTTCCTTTCAAAGGAAAACACAATATCCCATCAGTGCTTCCCCTTCCAAAGTCAGCACAAGCCCAACAGTGGGAGTCCATCTGCACAGCACTTGCACACCCCCAGCACTGCACAAAGTCGTACTCTACTCCCAAATCAACATAATTACATCTGCACCTTCCCTGAGCTAACAGGGCTCTGTGGATTCATCCCAGAGAGATCTCTGAGCACTTTTCCCCACTCGCTCTTGAAGCAAGATGTGTGAATGCCCTATTGAAGCAGTCTTATCCTTACCTTTGTTAAATAAAACACCCTGTCACAGTCACCAGCACTACTTCTCAAAACTTTCTGAGATAATCTCTCAAATAGCACGGAATTTCCTCCACATGGCAACCAAAACTTGAAAACCCTCAGGCTGTCACCGTCACTGATGGTATCTCTGCTGGAGTGTTGTGAAGACAAATTGCTTTTGCTGTAGTGGAGGCTCTGATTCATGAGAAAATGCACAGAGCTCTCATGTAAAAACTTGGTAAGAGCATCTTTTTTGCAGTCTGTGATGATCCTTGTATTGAAAATAGCACAAATCCTTAGAATTTTTTTTTCCTGGAGTAGATGAAAGCAGAAAAAAAAAAAAAAAGCCCATGCAAGCTCTCTGGCATTTGAAAGAGGTATGAGGTAAATCTTTTGGGAGAAAGGAGTGCTTCTCAGCTTGGTTTAGTTCTGCAGACGAGACAGCTATCTTGACTAAAATCCAAGAAAAATTCAGCAGCGATGTTTTTCCCTGCATGTAGCCTGTCAAATTCATCCCAATCCTTCCCACACCTGAAGCTGACCTCTGGAATATGGCTAAAAATGCTGTTGTTTTTTTGCAAAGTGTTTTATATCAGCTTAGTTGTACTGAAATAACAGTAAATTATTTTTATTCAGTGCTGCATTACCTCAGAAAATACTCCCTTTTTGGTAGAATGTGTTGCTTATGGTAAATGTCACAGTAAGTGATTTTTAGCATTTGTTTACAAATATTTATTTGAACTAACATTTTCTTAAATGTACTATACTAAATAATTCATTAGAGGGTTGGCCATTAAGCAAAAAAAAAAAAAAAAGACTGAGGTAGCTCTGGCTTTAATTGCAGCATTCAGATTTGACTGGATCTTTATTATTTCTGTACAGACTCAAGGTTCTTATACAGCAAATTCTCCTTTCTTAAAAATTGCAGAATCACTGAAAGGTCGAGGTGGGAAGGGACCTCTGAAGATCATCCAGTCCAAACCCCATTTTTAAAAATGCATCAGAAAACTACAGTTTTAGAATGTCTTTTGTACTAATTAAGCCAAAATGCATGAATTATTAAACATGCTCATTTGCAGTGCTCATGCACTTGAAAGGTTTGCTTTCATTACTAATAAGGCACAAACATAGCTGAAAAGAGGTAATTAGAGCATCAAAGGCAATGAACCATCCTGAAACTTCATAATGCTTTGCCCGAAAAAAACATCATTCAGCTGAATAGCAAGAAACCAAAAAAATGCCTACACCGTTGTGTCCAGAGGATAAGAACCAAAGTCTTCCCAAGCAACTCCAGAGATACAGCAAGAAGCACTTTTTCTGCTCAAAAATACCTTCAGAATTGATGTAGGAATGGCAAAGGTGAACCCCTCTGGTTATAATTCAAAGATTGTGTTTTCAAATCAGAAACCCATTAGTTCTTCTAAATCAAAGACTTTTTTTTTCATCCTGTGAGACCCTTTCAACCCTAGCACAGAGGAAAAGGTTCCATTCTCGAAATTTTTCTTTACCAGTGATTTTAATAATGTGTCCTGTTGTATAAGCAGTTGCAGGGAGAGATGCTCCTCGCAGATAAGAAGGAGCATTGGCACTTTTTATGCTGGGAAAATGTGTACATCACATCAAATAATGAGGGCTCTGCAGAAGCCATGTCAGAGATTGTGCTTTGAGTACCCAGCTTTGGAGAGCAAGTTACACTCTGTGGTTTCTCATTACTGAAATCCTGCTGGAACTTTGCCCCCAGACATTTAGAAAATTGCAGTAAAACGACTGCATATTGTTTACACAGATTATTGACTATGCTTTCTTATGGAGATTTAAGGAGTGGCAAAAAAGGTCTTTTTTACATAGCCCGAAGCTCTTCAATACACTTGAGAAATGTCTAGACAGCAGCTTGAAAACCAGCCTCCATCTCTGTGAGGTTCAATGCTCATCTTTTTTATAGTCCACTCTTACCCGTGGCTCTCAAGGAGCAGCAAATGTGGCAAGGCACAGAAGCAGCTCCGCGAGGTATCCACAGGGAGCTGCCAATGAGCCACGCTCCAGCTGCTGCTCCGCACCAGCTCCTTCCTGGAGAGTCAACCAAAAAGCAGCAAATGCAGTAGAAAGAGGGAGTGGGTGTAAAATGGCCTGGCTGGTGTTAACAAAGCAGTGGCAGCCCCTCACAGGCAGTGTTGGGGTGACAGCACCTTTGGGAAAAGGCCGGTTGTTAAGGGAAATAGAATCATGGAGTGGTTTGGGTTGGAAGGGACCTTAAACATCATCCAGTGCCACCCCTGTCATGGGCAGGGACACCTTCCACTGTCCCAGGCTGCTCCCAGCCCCTGGTCTTGGACACTTCCAGAGATCCAGGGGCAGCCACAGCTGCTCTGGGCACCCTGTGCCAGGGCCTGCCCACCCTCACAGGCAGCAATTCCTTCCCCATATCTGATGTAACCCTGCTCTCTTTTAGTTTAAAGCCATTCTTCCTTATCCTATCACCCCATACCCTTGTGAAAAGTCCCTTTCCAGCTCTCTTAGAGCCCCTTTAGGCACTGGAAGTGGTTCTGAGGTCTCCCTGGATCCTTCTTTTCTCCAGGCTGAACAACCCCAGCTCTCCCATCCTATCTCCACAGCAGAGGAGCTCCAGGACTGGGTTCAACATAGAAATTTTTTCCTCTTCTGCTGGGGCTGAGGGACCCCTATGGAGCATGGGAGTGGAGGGAAAACCCCCCTTTCTGACCCCAGCAGTCTCTAAACATGCCTGGCAAGAGGGAAGTCATCACTTCGGCATTGTAATCACTCACAGAGTTCTCACACCTGCTGTTGCCATCTCTGAGGTGCATTTTGCTGTCTGTCTTCGCTGGGGCCCTGGCAGTGAAACCCCACACCTGAGACAGCCAAACCAAGCTCCTCTAAACCTTCATTAGTGGGCAGGGACAGGTATGGGGGGCATCACACTGACTCCTACACTCCTGTCTCTCTCCCATGGGGAGGAGTGGGGTAGGAACAGGGCTCCTTCTCCAGGGTACAGCAATGCTGCACAAGGCACAGCCACAGGGAGCAGTGACACCTGCACTTCCCATCCTGGCTGTCTCCTCCCGTGCTCTTTGGAGCAAACCAACCCCACCACTGCATTTTGGAAGGACTTGGGCTACAAGGGGATGCAGAAGTAGAACAACTGAGATGACCAGGGGGTTGGGGCCTGGGTGCCGGGGGGCAGGGAAGGTGTTGGACAGCACAGGTGTACCCACGGGCAGCTTGGCTCAATGCAAAAGTGCAGTGAGTTGGTGCCTCCCTTGTTCCTGTGTCCATGTCCTGATGTCCTTCACCCCAGCAGCAGCAACGTTGCTGTCTCAGCTGGGACAGATCTGACACGCAGAATATGCTTGGCATGAAAGGTACTGGAGGAGAATCAGGCAAACCAACGAGTAAAACCAATTAAAGTTAACACGGCTCCTTTTTCAAGAGGCAATCAGTGTGATTATCATCACAAACCTCCCCCTCTCCCTCCAACTCCACGGTGTGTGTCAGCCTCATCTTGAGATACTCCCGTCTTACTCCACGGGGGTAAAACACCACGTGCCACGAGCCCGTGCTGGAGGTGCATCCAGAATGAAACATATGGTGTCAGACTGTGCCTGAGGGATTTCTGTAGGAATAAACACAGATTCTGGCCTAATGCAACTCCTCAGCGATTCTTTGTCTGTGACCTGGAATTACGGATAGAGCAGATGCTGTTGGTCTTTTAGGTAAGGCTTGCAGTGCCTTGACTTACGTGGGAAAGTAGAGGACCTGTTTTATTTTAGGTCATGGGACAGCTTGTATCAGGGCTAGAAAAAACCAAAATTGTTAGACATTGTTTTATTATGAAGAACTGCTTTATTATGAACAACTGCTCTGTTGTTTATGCCACTGGCACAGGTCAGCTTTAATTTCTCCTGCTGTAAATAGCTCATGGAGAACTACACAGGTGGTGTGGTGCCAAGAGTTTCCTGCTTTCAACATTCAGGATGCATCCCATCTGTAGCTGAGACTCTGGGTTTGATATCAACCATAAAAAAAAGAACTTCCATACCTGCAGAGATCTGTAAAAAAGGGAAAATACTGTTCTGAGTGCTCCTGTAACTGTGCTTTTTTTTCATACATAGGTGAGATTACACCATCAAATATTTTTAGAAGGGAATGTCATTATGTGCCTGATTGCCTCTCATTTCCTTGAAGGAACGTCATGAATGCCTAACAGGCCCAGGAATCGGGGGAAATAATGAACAAGAGGTTTTCTTGACAATACAGAACAGAAGGGAGGGTTGATGCAAGCACCTGGGTGCGAGTCCCAGTGCATTTTGTTACCACAAAACCAGCAGCATCTTGGTAGTGATAAAAAATTAGTAGTGAATTAAACAAACTGATGATGGTTGGCAGTTAAATTTTGTTGTATGAGGACAAGAATGTTTCTGTTTTATTCAGAAATCTCTTTAAGACTACAACCTTAACACAGTTGCATCCATTTTAAAGAGTTTAGTCACTCTATTCAAGATTGAGGCTCATTAATTGGAGTTGTAAAGGTCTCCATTTAAAATGTAAAATAAAAAATTGAAATTTACTGAGCCTCCACATTTTCCAAGTTTTTGACAAAGGAAAACCAAGACTTTTCTTTTAGGATTTTGAGAAAAAGTTGTTGTTTTTTTCATTTTATCTCCTCCATGCCTTGAGTGCATGTAAAGCACATTGCACTCCTCATTCTATTGTGAAAACAAATATTTACAGTGAATTCTTGTGGATCTGCCCAAAAGGAGTTTGTTGCACGATTCTGTAAGATCACAGCGTAGTAAATGGCTGACAAATAATCCATCAATTATAAATTCTGATCACAGACCCTCCCCTTTGGTGGCCAAACCAGCCCGCGTCTCTCCCCTTAGGTGAGCACCACACAACACACGACCCGAAATAAAGACTCATTTCTCCCTTTTGCCTCCCCAGGTGATCTCATGCATTTGCCACCCTACCTTAGGATGGACTTTTTATTGAACCGTGGCGTGCAGGGCACGAGCAGAGACCTGGGTTTGGGGCAAGCCTGCTTGGAGCCACAGAAAAGCCGAACCTTGAAGCGTCCCACCGTGCTGGAGCCGATCCCCATGGAGACATCCTCCACGAGAGATGTCCAGTCATGGCAACCTGGTGCTGTGGCAACGTTACCTCAGCGAGAAGGAGCTGAGCTAGGACAGGCTCAAGCAAAAATGAGCAGCTCCCAAGAATCCCTGCTGGACTCCCGGGGCCACTTGAAAGGCAACAATCCCTACGCAAAATCTTACACCCTGGTATAACAAAAAGAGCATGGCTGGACAGTGGCTGTAAATATTTACACTGACAAACAAAACAAAAAAAATCCAATGAAAGCTACCTTTTTTTTATTGAATTCCAATATTTATAATTAAAGAAGAAGATTGCCAAAATATTTGACAAAAAAAAAAATAATAATATGAACGACAGACAGTGCAAAGACTCTCTTGCTTTTTTTCTGTCTGAGTGTGAGCTTCATCTGACTGGACATCTGAATTTTTGGGTAAAAGAGTCCAGTTTTCTGATCTTCACAAGCGCTTGTGTTTTTACTGATTTTCTACGAAGTGCATGGAGACTTAACAAAAACATTTTAACTGGAAGTTCCATCAGACAAGATTTAAAAGGGAAAAAAAAAAAAAAAAAAAAAAAAAAAAAGAAAATCACCCTCTTTGTGAATTCAACAGGAACATTGATTTGGAAAAACAAAAAGTCTTTTGTCATGTTTGCACTTTTTTTTTTTTAATTAGAAAATGGGTCCTTGATTGTTCTTTTTTTGTTGTTAATTAGGATGAGTGGTGTCAGTGGAGTGAGGAGATTGATTTGGGTTTTTTTTTTAATATTAATTTAATGAGACACTCTTTGCATTTTGTCTATGCGAAATAAAAGGGTCTTCTGCCTTTATTTGTGATGTCTGCTTCCATCACCTTTCGTTGTGGTTTTCCCTGAGTGTGATAATCATGTCAGTGCCATTCTCTGAGCAATGTCTTCTCATGCCTTGGGAAAAAAGAAAAGGAACTCAGGGGTCACATTTTTGGAAAAAAATTGGGGTTCACTTACCTTCTTTTGCTGCCGTGGGGCAAAGAGGCAGAAGGGTGCAAGCCCTGAGTGCTCTGAACCAAACCCAGCCAGGACTCTCAGCATTTGGTCCGTCTCATGCCAGGAAGCTTTGGTTCAGCTTCAATATTTTTTGGATCAGAAGAAATGCACTGATGTTGCTTTACTTCCTCCTTAGGAATGGATCTTTAGCCCATTTGGGAGCAGCTCTTACGGAAATCCAGTTGCTTACGTAAGGACCGGGGAGGGCGAGGGAAAAACCCAACTTTTCCCATAATAGGAAAAATGGGGGGAAAAAGTTATTCCAGGTCTTTCTCTAGAGGAAAAAAAAAGCTTGTTACGTGGGAGCTGTCAGCTCGTATTACTTTGTTGCATCTTCTGATTCCGTGAGAAGTGATATTGCTTGTTTCATGCAAAGCATAAATGATTGAACGCTACAGTTGGTGTTTTTAACACAACAGCCCTGCAGCCGCCTTGCTAAGTGCCTCCTTGTGTGTGTCCTGGCCACACCTGACCAAGGGAACACGGAGCAGAGCATCCCAAATTAGTGCCAACACGCTGTTCAGCACCGGCTGGAGGTCCCAGCCGTGGTCTGACAGCAGCAGAGCTCCGAGTGCTTGGGCAGGACGGGAGCTCCCCGCGATTTCCCCGGCTGTGGGCGCTGCCGATGCAAACATTTCTGCACGTGCTCAACTCAGATTGCTCCAAAATAGAAAAGTGAAGCAATGCATGGTTGTTTCGTCACTGTTTTTAATGGGATTATGCTGTTAAAAGGGCACTAAGTGAGCAAAGTGCTTTAAGTGTTTTGAAATGAGTCAGGTTGCACCTGCATCCTTAGCTTTGCCAAGCCCAAGGGCTAAAGTTGTGCGGAATCCAACAGAAGAGACCAAATGAAGACATCCTCAAGGTATGTACTTCTTCTAGACCTGCAGATTGCTGAGATGTCACTCAGTTAAGGAATCATTTCCCATCTAGTCTGCATGTTTGACCCATATGGTCATAAAACATTAAACATTTTAAAAAAGGGCAGCATCAAATAACCAAAACAACACAAGCCTGAAAAAAACCCCCCAAAATATCAACACCCAACCTTCCACCTACAAATCAAAAATTAAAATTAAAACATTAAGAATTACCCATGAAGTATTTCCAAACAGAATGAAGTCACTATCTGTTCGTACAATGGTTTAATTGATATGGGGGTGTTCGGTCAAAGGTTGGGCTCGATGATCTTGGAGGTCTTTTCCAAGCTTAATGATTCCATGAAAAAAAAGATTTAACTATTCATTTGCTTTCGTTTGATGTGTTTTTTCTTTTTACCATAGAGAAAAATGGTGTTAATAAGAATCTAATTAAAACACGCAGAAAGAAATTTCTTTTACTATTTCCCATTGAAAAAGCACAGAAAATGAAACTTTTATAGGAGATTTTGGGGCAATTCAGTCCTTTTTTATTCCCTCAAAAGTCCTTCTGCTGTGCTCAGCTTGAGGTGGGGACATTAGCACTGCATGCAGAAATAAAAATTGATTTACACAGTAGCATTCAGGACTTCTGAGTCTCTAAACACTTTCATATTCCATATTCAAAACTTCTTCCTTGTCCTCTGTAAAAAGGTGAAAAGCTTTTGGACAAAACTGAGGTTTGATGCATTTGTTCCTGTGGCTCTTGGCTTCCCTCAAGCACGGGGGTGGTGGGTCCTGTGGCTGCCCATCAAAACTTCAGTGACAGGCAAGAATGAGCCAGCGATGGAGGGAGGAAAGAGCCACATTTTTAAACTCCTGGTGCCTGCTGGTAGTGGAAATATTCCAACATCTCCCTACATCCACATTTGGCTGATGATCCGGAAAAGTGTCAACCGTCCTTGACTTAATGAGACTTCCTCCTCATCTGTATTCAATGTGCCTGGTAATATCCATCCTCCTTATGAACTGAGGATGCCTTTGGGGGGCCCGTATTCAAATAAATCCACTGCAAGTCTCCTGCTGGTTAAAATCAGAGTGGAACCGGGCTGCTGCTTCCCACAGGAGGCTCGGAGCTGCGGGGAGCCTGGCTCCGTGCCCCGCATCCCGGCAGATCTCCAGTGTGTGCAACTGTAAACATGTGCACGGTCCCCTTGGCTTGGGGCTTTATTGGCTTTTCATCTTCCCAGCAGCACTGGATAAACATGGAACAGGGGCTCTGAGGGACTGCCTGTCCTACTCCCATCTAGTCCAGGTAGAAGGAATCTTTTCTCGGATCAGTGCAGCCGGGAGCAGCCGAGCCCATGCTGGATGCACTGATCCGCAGGACCAAGGGGACAGGAAAAGCGCTGACGTGTCTCTGCCAGCACCATTTTAAATGCTGGAAGAGAACCATCAATATCCATGGATCCTGTATGCCTGCATCCTGGCACGTGATATGCTTAGAATCATGGAATGATTAAGGTGGGAAAAGACTTCCAAGATCATTGAGTCCCAGCTGTGCCCGATGCCCACCTTGTCCCCAGCCCAGAGCACTGAGTGCCACCTCCAGCCCTTCCTGGGACACCTCCAGGGATGGGGACTCCAAACCTCCCTGGGCAGCCCCTGCCAAGGCCTGACCTCCCTTTCCATGCGGAAATTGCTGCTGGTGTCCAAGCTGAGCCTCCCCTGGCCCAGCCTGAGGCCGTTCCCTCTCCTCCTGTCCCTGTTCCCTGGGAGCAGAGCCCGACCCCCCCCGGCTGCCCCCTCCTGTCAGGGAGTTGTGCAGAGCCACAAGGTCCCCCCTGAGCCTCCTTTGCTCCAGGCTGAGCCCCTTTCCCAGCTCCCTCAGCCGCTCCTGGGACTCCAGCCCCTTCCCAGCTCCGTTCCCTGCCCTGGACACGCTCCAGCCCCTCCAGGGCTCTCCTGCAGGAGCCACAACTGGGCACAGCCCTCGAGGGGCCTCTCAGTGCCCAGCACAGAGGGACAATCCCTGCCCTGCTCCTGCTGGACACACAATTCCTCATCCAGCCCAGGTGCCAGGGGCCTCTTGCCCACCTGGGCACATTGCTGGACTCACCACTTCCCCCATTGCACCAAATGCCCACTTGGAAAATATTCATAGAAGTGAAAACAGCAGTTGGCATCAGCGTGAGATCTCCAAAGAAAAGCCCTGAAGGTATCAGAACATCAAGGTATCAGTGCGAGCACATCTTGCACAAAACTGTGACTCCATCTTGGTCCCGAGGGTGATAGGAGACTTTACTTCAAAAGATGAATTTAAGAGCTAAAATTCTTCCCTGTCTTCCATCTCCTAGAAATCATACCTCCTGAGAGAGACTCACTCTTTTTCACGTTACACTTTTCCTCATACCCCAACCTCAGCTAACCCTTTAATGACTCACAGATAGCAATTAAGTCTCCCTTTTTGTCTCAAATGAGTTAGCAACTCCCTCACTCCTGCCTTTTCTAAGAACCCTTTTATCCTTTATTCCATTAGTGTTTCATTTAACTTGTCTGATTAACACAACTGCAATTTAACTCCATAGAGTTTTTCCCCTCTCCTTGTTTGCAGGTTGAAACTTGATTTTCCCATCCAGAACCGAAGAAATTCTGACAGTTTAAATGTTTATCTTTTGGTCATTTATTTTTTACCCAGGTGAGCTCCACATTAGTGGTACCATAGCTATGAAGAGCTAGGAATTATGAGCAAGGTGAGGTTTTGTTGCACCAAATAATGGAGTTAAAAAACAAACAAAACAACCCTGGGCTGCCATTTGGGATAAAAAAGAGTCCAGAGGAGCTTTGTGCAACCAGATTTCCCATTTTCCCAGGCAGCTGAAGGGATGATACCCATCCTTGGCTTGCAGGTGGGCAAGAGGTCTCTTCTTGAACCCTTTCATGCAGTAATTAGGGGTAAAAGTTTCCAGACTTTGACACCCAACACACTTTGCCAGCACAACCAGGTGTGTATGAAGAGGAGGTTTAGCTTGAGTTTTTATTTTGGGGGGGGTGTTTTTTTTTATTCTGAAGGTATGAATGGCAAAAAGGTGGGGTAAAAGGGCAGCTGGACAGGCAAGCTCTGCCAGCACATCTTCCTGAGCAGGCTGAAAAACTCTCCCAGGGAAGGAAGCTTTATTTTAAAAGGAAGGAAAGGTAAAAAGAAAGAAAAAATAAAACCATACAGCCTGTTCATAGTTTTAGTGCTAGTCAGGTTATTTTAGGTCACAGCAGTTGCTTAATGGGCTCTCTTGGTTGACTATGAAGCATTCCAGCAGGGAAAAGAGAGTGCTTTTCACCATTAATTTTCTCTGAGCTTGCTTGAGCCTCCCAAGGGAAAGCTCCCCTCCCTCCCCAGAATGAAAATGCCTTTGTAGGAAGTGCAGGAGCCCAGCACACGCTGCTCACTCTGCTGGGGGGCCGTGCAGAGCTCCTCCCTGGGGACGGCGTTGTACTTTCCCAACTATTCCTCCTTTTTCCACAGCGGGAGTTGTGCTCATTTGTTTTGGGGTTTCAGGACAGAAGGTGCTAGAATGGACACAAAAAAAGCTCTGTAACTATTTTCAGGGTTGACAAGGGCCCTGCAAACTCCCCAGCAGAAATTCAGCATGGGAAAGTTTGGCACAGGGGTTCCACACCCTGCAGTACCCTCCCTCCTGGCTCTGCTGTCCCAGGTGAAGGATTTTCCCCTTCACAGGCACCTGATTTTCAGGCCAGATGGTGGGCAAGGGGACAAGTGACAGGGATGACCCTGAGACAGAGCTGACCAAACACAGCCACGGTGAGAGGGGACAGATTTCCCTCCTGTTGGAGCAGCCATCTGAGCATAAAATGCAGGCCTGTCTCTCTGCAAAGTGCTTGTCAGGGGGAAAGGTGCTGCAGGTATTTGTTCTGGTGCTGCTGGGCACACACAGAGAATTTCTAGCCAGTGTTTTTTTAAAACTGTTTTTTTATTAATGGGAAATATATGCACAAAAAAGACTTTGAAATCTCTGGGACTGAGCGTGAGAGAAACTGATCTCTGCCCTTGCCCATGGGACAGTAATGCCAACACCAATTTCTCACAGCACCTAAACTGAAAAACTTGCTTTGAGTTACATTGGCAAAGTCACTGGTTTTACATTGGAACCGCCAAGTTTTCATCCTCTGAGCCTGTCAGAAAGCACAACCCTCCCCCTCCGGAGTTCCAACCCTTGGATTCTTATTTAATTGGAAGTGAGACAGATAGGTGTTTCATAAAAGGATAGCACATAGTGGTGAGAGAAACCCACAACACAATGGCAAGAAAAGGTGGAAAACCTGAAGAAATGCTGTCATTAAGGCACCTTGTCATCACAGCAGTAATATGATTTTGGAATATTGCCCAAGCTCAGTCAAGCTACATCTTTGCACCTTTTCTTTGCACCTGAAGTTTCTCCTGTCGGCTTTCTTTAGGGGCTCCAGTCTGAGTGGGGTAGCAAAATCACCTGATTCAATAGTTAGATAGAGAAAGCAGATGTTTCAGGGCTATTTGTAGTGCAATGGATGTTTTGGATGGTGTGGGGAGGGAAGGGAGCATTGCAGCAGGGGCTCGGAAATAACGAGCACATATTGAAACGTGTATTGCCATAAATTTTCCTTGCCTATGGCTGATCCTGCAGATTTCCCCTGAAGAAAACACACTGGGTTCACAAACAGCTTGACAACCATGTCTCCTCCCACAGCCTTCCAGGTCTCATCCTTTCTCCCCATCCCATCCTGCCCTCAGTTTTCAGAGGGTTGAAGAAACTCAGTGCAGCTGCCTCTGGATCCTAGGGAACATCTTCTTCCTTCATCTCTGCTGGCATCTCCAGCATCTCCCAGTTCCTCTCACGCCCCAGGCTGAGCTCTTGCACCCCTGGTGCTCCTTCCCCTGGTGCCCACCACCCTGCTTCTGTAAAAGCAGAAAAGTGGGGCCAGGGGCTCCCCTGTGTCCAGGAAAAGTCTCAGTGCAGACCATTCCCAAACATCGTGGAGACTGAAGGACAAACAGCTCAGCTCTGATGGGTAAGGGTCAGTCCAGAGGCTGGAAACCAAGCAGCCACCCTGCCTGCAGTGCCTGCCTTGCCTGCCTTGACCAGAGCTGCAGCTCCCAGCCCTCCGAAGGAAAGCACTCCTGTTTTGTTGGAGAGGATAAACAGCCTGGCAGTATTAAAGACTTCACCTCTATTCCCAGGTGGGGACAGGTCTGCTGGAGCCTTTGCACACCACAGTGTCCCACTGCCACCTCTGGTCTGCCTGGTGAGCCAGAGATGTGCAGGAAAAGTGGGAGCTCACTGGGACTCTGGTGGATTTAAATAAAATTATACCAAAAACACAAGGCAGGGACACTTCTGCTCGTGAAGAGAAGCATTTGGGAGCTGCAAGGCTCTGCTCTGTACCAGATTCTTCACCTCTGTGTAATTGCTCCAACATTAGTAATAGTAAAATTATATGCTTCCATGAGGAAATTTAAATTAAATGTAACCTAAATCAATTTGAACTTTAAAACACTGAGCTCATACCACTTGTTCTTCCTATAGAACAAATTATATTTAAGCCCCAAGGTCAGCAGCAAAGGGAAAGCTTAATTAAAGTTGATAGCAGACTACATAATCACACCTGAACCTACATACAAATAGATGAAGAAGCACCAGGAGCCATTTATTTTATTCTGATATCCTTGCCTGGGCTCTAATAAGATTTTCCTTTCAAAATGGCAGCAGCTTCAGTTGCATTTCATCTTACACAGTACAGGAGGGAATGGATACCTTGGCAATCTGCTCTCCACCAGCCACAAAAGCTCATTCATTAGTCTCTGACACATTGGGCCATAGCTCTTTGCACTTCTAATTAAAATATCATCTCTGAAGGTGAACCCTCTCCAGTATTTGTAAGCAGAATCACCTCAGGTGGAGGAGCCAACGCGCCCGGGAGCACAGAATTGATGAGGTGCTGCTAAAAATAACTCTGCAGCTTTCCTGTCACTTCAAAGAGAGCCAAGACAACACTCCAGAGAGAGGGTGAAGCTCGTTTCAGGTTTTATTTGAGGAGGATTTGGATTGAGCAGCTGGAAAAGCATGGATGCGACCCTCTGATCATGCAAGGCCAGCTTGCAACATGCGGGATGGGGTTGGGATTTGGGCTGCTCGCCCCTAGCACGGGGCTGCAGCCCAGCACAGCTGGATGTGGCTTTCAGAGCAAACAGGGGGAGTTTCTGCTCTGGAAAGGGGTGGGACTGTGGCTTATTTGTGGTCCATGTGGCACTACAGAGCCAGGTGTCACCTGTGTCGTGAGTGGCTCACCTGTGATTCCGGTGTGTGCACGTCCCCACTCATGCCCTTGGCCAGGATCATGTGAGAGTGACCATCACAGCCCTTTCACTGCCTGGCACGTGGGGGAAGGGAGCAGTGAAAGATGCTGAAACCACAGCATCAGCTCCTTGCAGCCACGTCACTCTCCAGGGTTTGTCTCAGCCCTGTGTGGGCATACAGGCAAATCGGAATTTTTCTGGCCCACCCTTTAGCCAATATTGCCCTATCCAGAAGCCACTGTCCCCTGGCTATCTTTATAAATTTTTATTCTATTCTTTCCCCCTCACAGCAAAAAGTTGAGCTCCTTAATCCATTCAGCGGAAGATCACAAGTCAGAGACTTTTAGAGACAAAAGCTCAGGGCAAGGTGAAGGCAGTAATTTACACTGAGTAGAACTAGAAGGGAAGGAAAAGAATTGGATGAAGTCTGAGTGCTAGAAAGTCTCTGCATCAAATCTTAAAGGTACTGCAAGCCCATGATCTCCCTTCACAGCTGAGAATCACTTTTCAGGCCTGCATGCACCCAGCAGGTCTCTGGGAGCTGCACTGAGAGCTGTCCCAGCCCTTCCTAACATCTCGGAGCCATTTCCATAGGTGGCAAATGGAGATCGTCAGAGATTTCCTCCTCAGGAACATGCAGAAAGCTTTATGCCAGAGCTGACAACGTCATGAAGAATGTGTTTGGCACAAAAACTACTGCTACTAGTTATGATTATTCTCAGTAGATTTGTTCCAGCATAGCCTGGCGTTTAGGGATTTTGCTGGAAAAGATCACTCAGTGGACCCAAAATTTTCGTGCCAGTCTCTCATTTTCAGTAACAACCAGCTTAAAAACAACCTGGTCTCCTGCCAGCTCAATCAAGAGGCCCAAGATAAATGAGAGTTAGCTGCATCTGAGGCTCTGAGGCCAACAAACCATCTCCTAGCATTCCAGGGCATCTCCCTATTGGTAGCCTCTTTCTCCTGGATTTGGGGTCTAGCAGAGGCTTGTGGGGATTCAGTTGCTACCTGAGGGCCTTTGAGAGTTCCTTCCCAACACCAGGGCACATCTCCACCCTTTGGATGACCTTGACAACTTCCCTCAATTTCCAGGAAGCAGCCCAAGCCACCATCTATAGCCACAACAGGCCTGGATTGGAAAACAAACATTTGCATTTATGGTTGTGCAGGTTTTTTCCTTATAAAATGAAGTAAGGCAAATTTCAGAATTTCCATTCTCCTGGGAAGCTGCACATCTCTTTTCCCTGAGAGGCAAACAAAGGATTTCCAACACTCACATTAAGAACTGAAAGTGGTTTTGGCCGCATCCAGTGACGATCACATGGACAGATTTTCTCTGTGCTGCTTTGTCTGGAAAGCAGAGCAGCCAGGACAAGGCTGGACAAGGACTGGGGCTCAGCAGGCTTGATGAAATCAGCCCTTCCTGAGCCCAGGGTACCAACAACTTCCCTGGAGCTCAGTGAGGGTTCCCAAGCAGCACGTTTTTAGCTGTGCATGCTGGACCTGAAAGAGGCTTGAAATTTTGCTATGCAAATTAACAACTGCCCAAATGACCGGGCAGCTGAACCAGCAGAGCTGGAGCTGGTGCTGACATGTTTGAACTCAGCAGGGAGATTGAGACCCACAGAGCTCAGGGTACATCCCAGTCCCAGGGGCAACCTCCAAACACAAACAAAAAGCAGAGTTCCTGGAGGAAAACAGCACATTATGTGCAAGTGGATGGAACCATTTCCAGCACATGAGATCTGGAGCAGTGTTTGCAGTTCAACAAAGAGCGTTAGCCCGGATCATGTAAGAAAAGAGCAACTCTTGCCCATTACCTAGCAATATATTGACTTGTTTCTTACTTGGTTCCATAACAGAAACTCACCTCCAAAGCCTTCATACTTCCAGGTTTACTTCCCAGTAAAACACACATCTAGTTCTGACAGGGCAAAATCCATCTTATTTTTACAGTCATTGAAGTCCCAAAGTCTTTAGCAGGGGTTTATGATGAGAGAAGCAGGCAGGTAAGTGGGTAATAAAGACAGAAAGTGACCCACTTGGGGAAGAAAAATGGCAGAGACTAGGAGTTAAGACACTGGCAAAATCCACCACAACTTTAAATTTACCAAGGTGTGCACAGCTGATGTCTGTGTCAGGCCAGGGCTTGACAATGCAGCTTCTATCTTTTGCAGTTTTAAGCAAAATTGAAAAATTTAGAAACAGGGGCAGTGCTAAATATTATTGTGACCCCGAGAGTGACAAAATGCAGCCTCAAAGACAGCAGAACACTACAGTCAGATGTCTCTGAGCTTTTAATTTAGTCTTATTTGCACTGAAAAAGATGGTACTCCCCCCCTGTATATAGGCACAGCAACAATTCCTGTACTAAAGGCTCAGGAGCTGCAGACCTCAGAGGGGAAAGCTGCTGGTAAAGTCTCTGTTGGCACTTCTGCAAGACATTGTCAGGAGTATAACCAAATAACTCAGGAGCCTGAGTGCTTTATAGGCCCCCCAAAACACCACTGTGGAAGGGAGAGCTGCAGGGATTAGATGATTTCTCCAAGGTCATTCTGGAGACACGAGATTTCAGCCTTCACTGCTTTGCACAAAGGGCTTGGTTTGGCTCAGCCTGAACCCGGTGGCAAGGTGCCCAAAGAAGTTGTAGCTCAAAGAATATCAGGATCTTGGAATTGCTTGAGTTGGAAGGGACCGTAAAGATCATCTCTTAAAGATCAGCCAGGCCTTGGACACTTCCAGGGATGAGGCAGCCACAGCTTCTCTGGCACACCTGTGCCTGTAGTTGCTTAATAAATGAGGGAGAAGACCAGAGGAAAGAGCCTTAAGCTGAGACAGGGGAAATTCAGAGCACGTATCAGAATAAAAAAATTCACCATTAGGGTGGCCAGGCATGGAAATAAGTTGCCCAGGGAGGTGGTGGAGTCACCATCCCTGGAGGTGTTAAAGAGGCATCAGGATCAGGTGTTGGGTGATGTGATTTAGTGGTTTAGGGGTTACAGTGTCAGTGCTGGGTTAACAGCTGGACCTCAGCATCCTAAAGGTCTTGTCCAACCTCAGTGGTTTCATGATTCCTTGATTCTAGGAGAATTGAAATAGGAGGGGAGAGGAGAATTGAAATGGGAGAGGAGAGGAGAATTGAAATGGGAAGGGAGAGGGAGAGGGAGAGGGAGAGGAGAGGAGAGGAGAGGAGAGGAGAGGAGCCTGTTCTCAGGACCCTTCTTGCTGTCTGACAGTGGCGTGATCTCGGCCAGCCCTGGCTGATAAATTACAGCCTTTCACCTTGGCTTTTCACATACAGAATGCTCCAAGTATTTTCCAGATATGACCATAATGTGAGGTCCCAAAAGCCAGGTGGGATTTTGTCCTTCATGTGCAGGCATTTGCTGCTTCATCTCACTGTGACCCCATGTGGAGAAGCTCAGGGATCTTTGTGGAACACTTGGACACCGTCTGACAGCATCCGTGAAATGAGATTAGAATCAGGAAATCTCCAGGGAGACAATGAATAATTTTATGTTCATTTCAGCCTCTGAAGAGTGAATTTGAAATAAAATACAGGTAGTAGAGAAGAAAAATGTCCTTTTTCCTATGAATAGGAGTGGGCTGGGGGAGGGGGGACAGAGGGTGGTGGAGTCAAAACCTGTGTCATAACACATTTCATCATGGAAGAGCAAGAACCATTAATACTGCAGGGGTATCTAATTCTGGCCTTTCTCCACTTCAGATGGCTGCCTTTGCAACCCAGTTATTTTTGATGTGCTTTATGGAGTGCAGAAACTTTCTGATGGGTTCCTAACCAATGACCTTGCCTGAAAAGATCATTGATGGCATTTTAATGACTTTCAGATAACTTTTTTATAGCTGAGGTTTCCAACCAGCAGGGTAGTCTTGGGTCCATACCTAAATATATTCTGTCTGAAGAAGTGTCAATTTTAAAAAAGCAGTGAAGGATGCCAATTACATCTCAACATTCCCCAGAGTGCTGGAAAATATCAATACATATATATATGCATTTGTTAAAAAAAAAAAAATCACAACAAAACATCAACAAAATATGTTACTCTGGAGAAAAACTTGCAAGCCTGACTTATTTATAAAAATTGAAATATTTTCTGTACTTTTAGGAAAAGGTTGCTATTTATCCCTCTTTTTTGCTATAGTATTTACTACATGATTTCTACAGACATTATTTGCCTTATGGAGGTAATTTTTTATGCTGCCTGAATATATTCAGAACATTCAGTATATGAATATAACCAGAATATATTGTGAACATATTCAGGATACATTCAGTAGGCTTTTACTGCAGGACACCTTTATTCCAGTACTTCTCATTACCAAAATAACATTTTCACGTATACAGAAAACATCCCACCATTTTCAAAAATTGGTCACATCAGAAGATTTCAGGTATAACTTAATTCTTCAAACAGCTGAGCAATCCCCTCAGAAGAAAATGTAAAGGACAAAGACAGAAATTTCTTTGACACATGCAGCCCAAATGCCTTCCAGTTGCAGGGACAAATCTGTATTTATGATGGATTTCCAGCATTAAAATGTCCCTGGCTGGCAGAGCTGGGCTGAGTTGAGTTTTCCTGGGTACTCAGCTCCAGGGATGGTGGATGGGACAGTGGTGCCAACCTGCTGCTGGTGGCACTGGCTGGTCCCTGCTGGGGATGCTCCAGGAGCAGAGGCTGATGCCACCCTGCACACAGAGGGGCTGAGGGCTGTGCTGGGGAACTCACTGAGGTCATGGAAATGCTGCTGCAGACTGCTACAGCCACAAGCTTTGGGGCTTTTTTTGTTTTTTTTTTAATGCAAAAGCATTTTAAAGGTTACCATCTCTGTGACATTTCCATGTCTCTCCTCTTGCTGGTGGTGGTGCGGCTGACAAATTGAAGCCAAAGTGTAATTCGAGTAACTGTTCTCTGAAGTCCTCACGTTTTCTCTTCTTGACTTCCTCTGAGAGCTGGGCAGTGTTCCTGGGGCTGCTCAGAAGTGCTACAGGATGCTGAATGCTATGGGATGCTGAGCTGGAGCCCTAACAACCCAGGGAGCAGCTGTCAAATGGCAAAAACCTGACGAAGAGAAGAGCAAATAAAAATCAGGGGGTTAGGTACAGCTTTTAAACCCATGTAATCATGAGAGAACATCCCACGAGGCTATTCCATATTTTATGAAACCTTTAATAATTGTCATTTCACTTTTGGGGGGCTGCTCACTGCTGTTCTGTCCCAAATTTAGCCTCCAAAGAAGATGTAATTCCTGCGAGAAAGCTTTCCCTGAACAGCTCCAGCAGAGAGAGATCCCGGCCTCCCTTCCCTGTGTCCCATAAAATGGGAGCTCGGGCTACAGGCTCCATCCCCAGCTGGTAAAACTGAGCACCACTTCTTTTCCAGCTGAGGACAAGTCATTGATTTACACTCCTAATAAATCCAGTCTCCTCCTTTTATTTTATTTTATTTTATTTTATTTTATTTTATTTTATTTTATTTTATTTTATTTTATTTTATTTTATTTCATTTTATTTTATTTTATTTTATTTTTTAGGGGGTCTGCCTACAGGTACAGAAATATTTTTGTTTCTCTGTACAACACACACCCTTTTAACTTACAGGCACCTATGTATGCACACATGTTTAAATTTATGTGTGCTTGCAATATAAACAGCAAGTCTTCAGTTCAAACACAGATATTAGGTAATATATTACTTTATACATAAACATAATTGAGGTGAAGGGCATGGGGAATAACTTTTGTTGGACCAAAGGTCTAGCTTTGGACCTAGCAAGATAGGTTTCAAGGCAGATGAGTTTTTTTCAGGTCATTTTCAGGGCTCATGTATCCCCAAACTTGTCTTTCTTCCCTTTTTTATGTTAGGTAAGCTAAAAATAATTGTATTTGTACCCCCAACCCTTGTTACATCTCATAGGCTGAACCCATCCTGGTTACCCAGGGCTAAGCACAAATTGCTGCTTTCTCCTGGACACATCACAGGCCCGAAACAGCCCCCATTTCCTCTCTTTTCAACCTTTCTGGGGTTGTGTTTGGGTTGTTTGTCCTCCCACAATCCCAGAAGCTGCGATGCACAGCACAGCTCCTCCTCTGAATAAAGGTGGTCCTCTGGGGACTACCTGGGGCCTGAGATCTGCTAATTTCTGTGGAGACTGGGGAGAGAAGGGTTAATTAAATCTGTCCATCGGTAGGACACTTCCCTTTTTTCTTTATAATGGGAAGATACACAAGGAATTGCCTTTCCATGTGTCACCTCCTGTATCAGGGCTGCTGGCAGGCACAGGGCGTGGAGGAATTGTCGTCTGGGAGTCAGAGAGAAAAGGGGAGAAAATTTGGGGGATTTGTCCAGTTTGGAAAAGCATCTGGGAACAGCCTGGGAGAAATTCATCAGCTCAGCAGATGAAGCTCAGAAACTGAAGCCTTTTTCCTTCTCTAAGAGCTGGCTAAAAGTAAACCAGATTCTGCTGCGATGAATTATTAAAAGCAGTTCATTTAACATCATTGTGATTTGGCTGGAGTACAGACAGGGCAAAGTGGTTTCCCAAATCTTATTGACTTCCCTAAGTGTCCTACTAGAGGACAAAAATGTGAGATTGTCAGCAAAAAGATCTGCTGGACGAAACAACACAGAGAAAAATGCTCTTTGGAGGAAGAAGGGAGTTAAATTGGAGCTCCTGGCAAACAAACAAACAAAAATTTAAAATTTAAAAATTGCAATATTTTATGTTTGAGTGGCTCAATAGATAAAAATGTTCTCTGATAGTTGTGTCACACGTCAGATTCTCCCTCTCCTTTGCCCTCTTCTGCCCTGGTCACCATTTTAATGAGTCATATTTCACCATCTGACTTAAGAGCTGACTGGGCATTAATGTGCATGGCAGAATTCAGGGAATCACAGAAAGGTTTGGGTTGGGAGTGCCCATAAATATCCTCCAGTTCCACCCCTGCCATGGGCAGGGACACCTCCCACCAGATCAGGTTGCTTTGAGTCCCCTCCAACCTGACCTTCAGTGTTTCCAGGGATGGGGCATCCACCAGCTCTGTTCCAGTGTTTCACCCCGCTCATCATAAAAAACTTCTTCCTTTTATCTAATCTAACTCTGCCCTGAGTTTGAAAGTATTGCCCCTTGCCCTATTGCAACAGGCCCTGCTAAAACGCTGCTCTGATTCTTCTGAGCTCTTCCACCAGAATTTTTACTTTCTCCAGTTGTTCCTCTGCGTAGTTCAATTTCTCACAGCCTTATTAGCTTTGTCAGCAGGGCTTTTAACTTCTGGGTTTTGCAGCCACGAGTCCCAGATCACTGAGCAAAACCAGGGTATGCCTAAAACCCAGGCTGCGAAGTTCAGTCTCCAAGGCAAAGCTCTCAATAATTCAGGATGGATCCAGAACTTCCTGGAATGGATTTCACATAAAAATGTGCGGGTAACTCATGCTCCTAAGTGTTTTAATAAATGGATAATGATGCAGAAAGGCTTTAGGGCTCCTCTTTTCTCTCCTTCCCTTTTTCTGTTCTTTAATATATAACAGCAAATAATAACAATCTCTGAAACAATTAATTAGAGAGAGAAAAAAAACTCTGTAAATACACTGTACTAACTGAACTGTTTAATAAAGAAAATTTAAATACACAGTCCCTGAAGACAGATCCAATATATTTTGCATTGCTGCTACTACCAGAAAATACGTAAAATATGCAAAGAACCATACCAAGTTTGTATCTAACTAAAGATTTAAAGGGCTCTGTCAAAAACTACTACCACAAACATTTGTCGAATTTTTATTTCCTTCCAATTCCCAACAGGACAGTCCAAAAAATGTCTGTGGAAAACTGTCGCGTCTTTAACGTGAATTGTTGACTTCAGTAAGTCTAATCACAGAAAAGGCTCTGGATTTGTAGAAATCCTGATGCTTTGTACCAGCTGAGTGAGAACAGCTGCTAAAAGTCTCCATTTTCATCTCTTTTCTTCTTCGTTTTTCCTCATATTTTATTAGCATTTTGTACAGCACTAAGTGATGGGATCTGTGGTGAGGGCTCTGCCCCTGTGCCCCTGTGCTCANTCTCATCTGTTCCTTTCCAAAGTATGATGGCCAGTCAGGATTTTTAACATCAATAGGCAGGAAGATCCTTGGGAAGCCCCACAGCTGCATAAGGGATGCTGTGCACACTAAACCTAGGACAGGTAGAAGACACATGGAGCTTTTAATTTCCCTAATGATCCTTGTAGCTCCCTCAATCTCATCAAGAATCAGGGTAAATTAGTTTCCTAAAGAACTACATTTTGCAGCTAATGGGAGTCCTTGGCTACCACATGATTATTTCCTAAATGGAAAAAAAATGCACGTTAACATGAATATTTAAATGAGACTGCAAACCATTAAAGACCCATTTGTTCTACTAATAGAGCTGCAGTGACTTTTTGAATAAATTCCTCGAGAAAAGCAGTTTTCTATAGATGTGAGAGGCCAGAAATTATTTAGTCACTCACAGAAAAAGAGAGGTATCTGTTGTTTTGAAAGAGAGAGACTAAACACACCTAGGAGATCAATATGTTTTTCTGCCTGGATTTTCAGAATTGCTGGTTTTTGCCATTTTCAACAGAATAATCAAGTCCCTAGGTGAACTTGAATAAAATTCTCTGTTCTTTTGAGTTTGATGGACTGGTTATTTTTAGTCAGGTTTAGATGCTAGAAGCAAATTGAGGTTTTTTTAGAGAGTTTGCACAGATCCTTAAGGATTTTTATAACACTTCAGAAGCACAGGGAAAAGCATTCTACTGCACTTATGATGCTTTCAAAGTATTTTAAAATGCTTTAATGAAAAACTTGACAAAATCTCGCCAAGAAACAAGAAAGATGCAAGAAAGATGGAGAGAGATTATTTACAAGGGATGGAGTGCCAGGACAAGAGAGAATGGATTCAAACTGACAGAGAGGGGGGTTAGATGGGATATTGGGAAGGAATTCTTCCCTGTGAGGGTGGGAAGAAAAAAGGCACAAAAAAGTTGTGGCTGCCCCTGGATCCCTGGCAGTGTCCAAGGCCAGGTTGGATGGGGCTTGGAGCAAGCTGGGATAGAGGAAGGTGTCCCTGCCCATGGAACTGGATGATCTTTAAGGTCTTTTCCAACCCAAGCCATTCCATGATTTTATTAATCTGTATTTACATATACGAGTATTTATAGTCACATGTCCATGTGCACTGTAACACAAAAACTGTTGTTAAAACAAGAAAAAAGAAGAGGGGAGCCCAGGTCAGCATCCTCAGACCACTTCAAAGTGGTTTGGCCTGCAAAAATGATACATTTGGGTTGTACCCTTGCATATCCAACAGTGTTTGTGTGCAGCCAAAAGCTATGGGCATTTTTAAACCACAGCTCTCAGCTAATAAACACTGCACAGACTCCTGGTACACCCTGCAAATTTTCCTTCCTATTTCCTCCTTATTTTCCTCCTGATTTTGCTGAGAAAATTTATGCAGGGCTGCCAAGGCACTAAAACACGAGGTTTGCTCTTTCCTTCACCGAGGCAGGCTGGAAGCGCGTGTTTTCCTCGTTAGATGGCTTTTACGGCTTGGAGAACGGATATTGCAATCTCAGTGCACAACTGATGCACGGTGCACAGATGCAGTGCCTTGGAAAACATTTGCATTGACTATCATGATGCTTTCCTAATTAGATGCCTCTGAATACAGATCTATTTCCAGCACGGTTTTTACGTCGAACTGCACAACAAATTCAGTTCAACTGGCAGTTTAGCTTATCCAAATGCCATCCACGGAAGTTAGCTGAAATAAATTAAAGAGGCAGTAATGTGCTCGTAGCGTTAACATTAGCATTTTGTGGCCTTTAGCGAGCTCAGGCAATAAACAAACCCGAATTGTGAAAAGTTTCCTGCTGATGTGGACAGAAGGGTGTCTGATGGCTGAGGGCTGATTGCCGCTTCTCATCAGGCCCCGCCGTCACTCGCCTCTCCTGACAGGGCTCCTGGGAGCCTTCAGCACACTCAGAGAGTGTTTCACCGTCCCACAGAGGGTTAAAGGTGGGAAATCAGTGGGTCCATGGGAATTTCATGTGGTTTAACAAGGCCAGGTGCAAGGTGCTGCACATGGATTGGGGCAACACCCACTATCGGCACAGGCCGGGGATGAAAAAATCAAGAGCGGCTCTGCCAGGAAGGACTTGGAGGTGCTGGTGGGTAAGAGGGTGGACATGGCCCAGCTTGGCAGCCCAGAAACCCCCCTGTCCTGGGCTGATTTCACAGTGTGGACAGAAGGAAAGGGATTAGGATTGTGCCCCTGTGCCCCTGTGCTCAGGTGAGACCCCACCTGCAGAGCTGCCCCAGCCCTGGGACCCAGCACAGGGAGGACGTGGAGCTGCTGGAGAGAGCCCAGAGGAGGCACCAGGATGAGCAGAGGGATGGAGCAGCTCTGCTGGGAGGAAAGGCTGCGAGAGCTGGGATTGTTCAGCCTGGACAGGAGAAGCTTTGGGGTGAGCTCAGTGTGGCCTGGCAGGGCCTGAAGGAGCTGCAGGAAACATGGAGAGAGACAATTTCCAAGGGCTGGACGGACAGGACAAGGAGGAGTGGCTTCAAACTGAGAGAGGGCAGGGCTGGATGGGATATTGGGAAGAAATCCTTTCCTGGAATCATGGTGAAACACTGGAATAAGTTGTCCAGAGATTTTGTGGATGCCCCAACCCTGGCAGTGTCCAAGGCCAGGTTGGACAGCGCTCTGTGTGGAAGGTGTCCCTGCCTGTGGGAGGGACGTTAGGATGAGATGATCTTTAAGTTCCCTTCAAACCCAACTCATTCTATGATTCTCTGATTCCACAAAACAGAACAAAGGAAGGTAAAATGGGGAATGGGTGTCAAAGCAGCCTTGCTAATAAGCTGATGGAAGGAGCAGCTCAACAGCTGGGGATGCAGCAGGTCCCCCTCCCTGACTGCTGCCTGCAGTGATGGAGGTTTGCTGACAGAAACCAGCCAGCGTGGATTGCAATTAAGGCTTTTTCCCTCTGGTTGTCCTTCAGCAGAGAGCTCGTGTGAAACACCGGCTGCAGGGACAGCAAGACAACCTCTGTCAGGATTTCTGGTGAAATTCAGAAGAGGTACCTCTGTTTTCTCGTATCATCCTACTCCTTCCACAGCTGTTGGAAGCAAAAATTGCTTTTAAGTACCTGGAGCTGCAGATATAAATTACAGCTGAATTAGGATTTTAAACACTGCCTCAGGCTGGTTTCCTGGAGTCTCAAACAGGCAGGGACACATGTGGCAGAAGAATAGCTGCTACCGAGAGAAAGAGGTTTTTCTAGAAATTACCCACCATAGAGAGAAACGTGATTTTGCCCAGGAATTAATGTCGTGGCTTTATCAAATAGTGGCACAGTGCAAAGCTGGCAGCAGGCACAAAAGGGATGGTGGAGCTCTACTGGCAGGACAAAATGATGCCAAAAGCTGAGCTGAGCTGGGGGTTAGATGAGGAGAGAAGGAGAAAAGGAAAAAAGCTCACCTTTTTGAAAGTTTAACTGCGTGGAATTGCTGTCATTTTATATCAAATTGCCTCTTTTTCTTCTTCCTCCCTGAAGAACATGGATTGCTTCAAGTATTGGGACTAAAGAAATACTGCAGCAAAGGAAAAGCTCGAAATGGAGTTATTTAAATAGGTGGACCCTATGCTTCCCCAGGAATAATGTACTGGAGCCCCAGACTGGGGTAAAGAAGGAGAGTTGCTTTCTGCCATGGTTGAAGCAGATTTCCTGCCCCAGATTTAGCTTCAGATAAATGGGAATGAAGTTGGGCTCTGACAAGAAATCCTCAGGCAGAAGGGAGCAGGGGACAGGGGTGGAGGGTTTGTGGCTCCTGGGGCCTCTGCCATACTCTGCTGCTGAGCCTGGGGCTGATGGAGCACTGGAACAACAGCCAGAGAGGGGCAGGGACCTGGCATGAGCCAGAGAGTGATGGTGAGAGCTTCCCCCACCTCCCCTAAAATCAAGGAATGGGTTGGGTTGGAAGGGACCTTAAAGCCCACCCAGTGCCACCCCTGCCATGGGCAGGGACACCTTCCACTGTCCCAGGCTGCTGCTCCAAGCCCCATCCAACCTCGCCTTGGACACTTCCAGGGATCCAGGGGCAGCCACAGCTTCTCTGTGCCAGGGCCTCCCCACCCTCACAGTAAAGAATTTCTTCCTAATATCCAATCTAAACCTGTCCTCTTTCAGTCTAAATCCGTTTCCCCTTGTTCTGCCACTAAATGTCCTTGTAAAAGGTTTCTCTCCACCTACCGAGTGTCTGAGCTGGCCACCACATGCTGCTCTGTTTCCCCCACATGAGGTCATTGCTTCAGAACAAATTCCAGGATGTTATCACGAAAACTTCACATATTACCACCAAAGAGCCATCAGTATTTCATTAATTTATATAAATACGCCTTCAGCCACCACGAGGACTGCAACTCCAAAGAGCAAACATTTTAATCGTGTTCCAGAAGATTGCAGTTTGCTCAAGCACCTGCCAGCTTTATCCTGGCAGGCCAGTCTAGGATTGCTCTGGCATTTTACTGTGCCTTGCTGTTTGATGATCAATTTATCCCATAAATTTTTTTTTCAGGCAATAAATACTCGCTGTATGTGGCAAAGCATCTGGAGCCACTTGTTAGTCCAGCACACAAGGGATGGCAGAGCAGCCAGCACAACCACGGTCTAATTTTGAAGCTAGAATTTATTTATTTTATGTCAGCTGGTCAAGCTATATCCTTTCATGCACTGTAAAAGTAACTTTTATAGTCATGGTGCACGACTTTTAAAAGCAGTAATGGCCCATCAATGAGGCAAACAGCACCTCCAGAAACGAGAAGGGCATTGCAGTTCCTGCAGAGAGCACAGGGACAGGTTTGCACGGCAGAGCAGAGAACTGCCCTGAGATCTAGAGCAGCTCCAGCTGAAGCCATTGACAGCTCCGTGGCGTGGTGCTGAACCAGAGGGGCTGATTGCCAGGCAGCCTGCAGAGCAGTTCAGCAGCGGGGATCCAGCAGAGCTTGGGAGAAGAACAATTTAAAACCCACTTTTGTTGCCTAGAAATGTGGGAATACAGCAGGCAACATGACTGCTGCACCAGCAAAAATACAACCTGGTGTTGTCCAGGCTTGATCCCATCTCTTAATTAAACAATGACAAAAGGTTGTTTCCCAAGACTTTACACGCCTTAAAAAATAGAACCTTGATAAGAAGTGCATTTCTTGCAATGTATCAGCTGAGGAAGGTAGCAAAGGCTTGCTGAAGAGAGTGGAGCTCGGCTTGGTGCGGTCCCTGATGACTCAAGTTAAAGCCATATCCAAACGTTTCCAAAGTTTGGTGTACAGTTATTTCAAAGCAGGAATAGGTTTGCACAGATATTTCCAGGGCTGAAGCGGATGGCCAGCAGTGATTGCAAACACGACCACTGTGGTACCACAGAGCTGTCCTGGCTGGGCCTCGTGTGCTGATGTGCAGCTGGGAGCACTAAAGTCAACTTTTGGAGAGATGGAACAAATGGAAACCCTTCAAATGGAAAAGGGAACTACTGAGTGCTTGTTTAGCTCAGGCACTGCAGGAACAGCAACCACGCTCTCTCTAAGACAGCAGCTCAACTTTAAAGAAGACAGGACAGGAGGTTTCTGTCACGTTTCCCTCCCTGCCAGCAGATTGCTCCTGTCAGCCTTGACAAAGGGGAACCTTTGAGGCACAGAGTGCTCAGCTCTTCACAGGAGAGCACAAAGAAACTGAAAACGTTCTGCAGATACAGCAAATGACTCTTTAATATTAATTTGCATTTGCTAAGTTGTAACTCTTAAGCCTCTTAAAGATGGTGAAGATGCAGATGGGCGAATGCAGCTTTTTCAATACTAAAAACTATGACAATCTTATAATTAGAACAATCTCATCTTGTACGTGCTGAAGTTTGACACAGCACATTAGCCGAAGGTTAAATTACAACAAAGTACAGCTGAAAAGTTCAGAAGAGCAAAACTTCTCTAAAAAAACCATGTAAAATTATTTAACTTACTGCCACACATTTGTTCTCCAGTAGCTGAATTCACATTTTGATTTCTAGGAGGGAAATTTTTATTCCCTGTTCCAAGTAGTTTCCAAAGGAAGGAAAAAGGTCACTTTGAAAACTGTTGACGTCTGCAAACGGGGGAAAACTCCTGATTGATTTATGTTTGTTTGCACCATGTGTGATGGGAACTGAAATATTAAGTAAAGGGTGTGGGGAGGGCGTCAGGAATCCTGTATTAGAGAAGGTCAGGTTCTATTTTCAAACATCTCAATTTTTCAGGACTCTGGCTTTCTCTCACACTTAATAGTTATGGCATTTGCTGTGTAAATTCCTAACTCAAATATATCAGTAGAAAGATGACCTTGCCAGATTGCAGAAATATGCTAAATACTAAATCCCTTAAGGCTTAGGCTTCGCTCACACATGCAAAGAAGTTTCAAGAAATGATTATGAAATACAAATACACATCACAGCTACACTGAACTTACATAATATCTTAGACAAGAAAGTTAAGTTTTAATAACTGACTTTTAGATGTCACTGCCATAGGAAAATTCAGCAAAAAAGATCATCCTGGGATGCTACGGGAAACATACTCCACCAAAGATCCCCTATTTTTCATCCAAGAAAGGCAGAAGCTCTCTTAGTTTCCCTAAAACTTCAGCTGAATCAAAATACCAAATCAAAATGCTTTTATCTCCCAGAATTTTTAAAATGTCCATGTGTTTGTGCCCAGGAGGGCAATATCTGGAGCTGAACACAACAATTGGATGCCCTGGCCAAAAACTCCCCTCATATCTCAGAGCTGGGATCATCTCTAATTGATTGATTGTCCGGAAAAGAAGAGCTGAAAATAACCTGTGCTTTGACTGACAGTTCAGTTAATGAGCTTAACTAGATAATCCTGCAAGGTCTGAAGTTAAATACCACAGCTAAGGAAAGGTATTACCCCCGTTTTTCTCCTCACTCTGACTTTACCAAGTGCACAGTTCCAAGAGAAAAGGCAAGGGGCATTGCCCAGCGCCCAGAAAAAAAATCCCAACTACTTCAATTGTTTCGCTAATGAAGAACAAAGCCAACTTCCATCCACGTCTCAACAAAGTTTTAAAAGGTGGCTTCTCGTTTTTTTCTAGGAGAAACAGAGCTTTCTACATGACTCTTGGAACTAATATACAAATTGAAAAAAAAACAAAACAAAACAAAACACAACAACACACAAACAGGAAAAAAAGAGAGAAAAATAACTTTTAACCCCATGGATTCTTACCCCTTGGTTCTTATTTTAGCAATGCAGCTCTTACCAAGGTAGGTAGCAGAGGTGCAGGGCACTTTTCTAAAAGTTCAGCTGAATGCAGAGGCTCTCATGTTGCACTAAGTGGGAGAATAACATGGTTATTCTGCTGGATAGGGTGTTTAGAAAGAAATCTCTCTCAGATCAATTAATTTGGCTGACTGTATGTAGGCGAGAAACAGATTTCTCTGAAATATTTGGCCTTAGTTAATCAGAAAATCAGTGATCAGGCCGTGGCAGTGCCAGGTTGTAGCAAGGAGCTCTTTTTCCTTCTTTTCAGGTTAGAGGAAGAAAGATCTTGTAAAAATTGTCAGTTTCTCAATTATGATTCCCAACTAATTTTTGACTGCAGAATGAAAATCCCTAAATTGCCATGAAGTCATAAATACCCTGGGTTATATAATACAGCCTCATATCCTCATTAAAAGTGATGCCTTCAGTATCATTTACTAATTCCTCATTTTTCCCAACTCTGGTAAAAACTGCCTTGCAAGGAGTCCACCTCCAACACCCGGCCCCTGTCATTGAGGGATTTATTGGATGTGCTTCCAAGTCTCCATTAACTGTGACTTTCCAGTCTATTAACTATTTACCTCTGGTATCACATGAGCATTTCTAACATAAACCCTGCTGCAGTGAATGTGGATGCTCTGTATAAATAAGGAAGGAGCAGTGGATTGGATCAGCTCCATCCAACAGGGAATGGGATAAACTCCTCTCTATCTCAGGACCAAACTGAGGTGATTTTGCTGCAGAAGGAGGCTGGACATTTTCAAGGGTTGGAAGCCAGATTAAAGCCTGAGGAAGGGCCTAAATAAGCAGTGGGTCAGCTTGGTTTGCTGTCCAAAAAAGGGAATTTCAGCACCAGGAAAAGGTCCTGCTCCTCCAGAGTTCCTCCAAACTCTCTTTGCAGACAATTCCTGCACAGCAGATAATAGATGCTGATCTGCAACCAGACAGAATTTGTTTGGCTTTGTTTCTGATGCAACAGGAAGATCAAAAAACAATCAGATGTCACTGCAGCTACATTTACAAATGGATGGCTAATAACTGGAAGCTGGTGCAAATTAAGTCAGATTTATTTTGCTTTAGGTGAGAGCTTGTTAATAACAGCGAAATGCATGGCGAAGAGAGGCTCTGCTAAATCTCCCTGCTTGGCAGAAGCCTCATCCATCACGGAATTGCTGCAGTTGAATATGGCACATTTACACAGTCTGTGAAAGATTTGCAAAAGCACCCAGGGGATTAAAGTGCACGAGTGCCAATGACTTTAAATGGTACTTGCTTTTGCAAATTTCATCCCCTGAGACTTCAGTAAACCTAATAATGCACAAAAATACAGTCTGAAGTGCAATCCAGCTTTACATAAGCTTGGCAAGTCCTGTTTTTGTTTTAATTTGACTGATATTTTAAGGGGAAAACAAAAATGACTGGTTTTTAAAATTTTTTTAAGAAACTATCAGACTGGAAAGTAGGTTTTATAACAATGCTTAACTCCTAGCTCACGCATACAAAAGTTCCTAACAGCCAACAGATCAGATGGTTTTTTTCAGTGGGAATCAACAGGTTTTATGTCAGAGAAGAGACAGGCAAAAGGAATTAAGTGGCCTTGACTAATCATCTCACCTAAAGAATATCGCTGCTGACAGAGCACAGGAAAAGGGAGTTACAAGAGGGAACAGAATAGCCTAAAGCACACAAACAAAAGTAACCTTTTAAAGCTGATTTGCATCAGAGGCTGCAGACCATTGTCTAAAAATACTGATGTTGACTGCAACAACCCAGTCGAGCCTTATGCAGTGTTTCAGGAGAAAAGCCACTCAGCTGGGACTGCTTTAGCAAGAAGCAGCAGGAAAATCGAGAGTGAAATTCGGTTGCTAGGACAAAGAACAAGCAACGATAACTAAGGCATGCCCTGAAAGACTGGAAGAGCTGAAAACCAAACTTCCAGTGTACATGAGCCTCCCTTGGCCATGTGGTTTTATATTCCTGAGCTGCAAGACATTCTTCAGCAGCGTTTTGCAAGTCCCAGATCCATCACCTGCCTATTGTTAGCTATTTCCAGGGCAGAGAGGTAGAAGGACACTCCAGAAGTGGCAAGCAGGGGATGTCTTCAAGGTTTTCTGATGAATTGTCCTCTTGGATGAAGCAGTGGCTTCCAGACACAGAGTCACACACAGAGTGTGATCTGCTTTGTATTATACATCACAAGTTCACTCAGGTCTGGCTGGGTGGGAACACTGCACAACTCACCAGAGCAGCCCCAGGGCTGCCCCCCTGTGCCTGCAGAGTCACAGAATCCCAGAATCTTCTAGGCTGGAAAAATCTCCAAGACTGAGTCCAACCTGTGAGCCATCCCCACCTTGTCATCAGCCCAGAGCACTGAGTGCCACATCCTTGAACACCTCCAGGGATGGGGACTCCACTGCCACCCCGAACAGCCTGTTCCAATATTTAACAATCCTGTCAGTTGGAAGACTTGAATTTCAGAGGAAATTCCTCCAGATGCCCAGCCTGAACCTCCCCTGGCACAGCTTGAAGCACCCTGTCCTCCTCAGCAAGGGAGGCTGAGCTCCAGCAGACTCACAGCCACGGGGTGATAAACCTTGAGGTGATAACTCCCAGCACCAGGAGCAGGGAAGCTGCTCCAAGACTTGTATCTCACCTTTATGGAGCACATCCTCCCTCGTGCTGCAGCCCCGCAGCCCTGCAGTGAGGCGGCACCTGAGGAAAATCAAATTCCCGGGCAGGAACAAAGTGTTTGGTGCTGGTGCACCCAGGGTGCTGTGCATGTGAGCCCGAGCTCTGACTGTGCACTGGCACCCAAGGAAATGCTGTGCAGAAGAAAAAGGGATGTTTACTATTTTGGGGGTTGTTTCCTCAAAGGAGAATTATCTGTTTCTGTGCAGGCAAAAAAAAAAATATCATCGAGAGAATTTCCCTCCTTGCTGGATACTTTCAGGATTTCCTTTATTCTTTTCACTTTTACTTTTTGCTTTGTTGCTAGTCCTTGAAGCTTTGGCAGCTCTAAACTAAAAATACTATGGAAAATTAGTACTGTTGACTACAAAGCTTGCAGGATTACAGTTTCAATGTGCAGCACAGAATCAAGATAATGGACTTTTCATTCAGACGACAGGCACTAACTCGTGTACATCTGTGAGAACGAAGCAAAAGCAGGTAGCTCTCTGATGCCAAGGAAACTTATATTAATGGAAAGTGCTTCTATGAAAGGACCATTAACTTCTTCTGTATAAAAGTATGAAGAATATGATGCATAATCCATGCTTTCCCCTTGTGGGCATCCACACAGCAGTTCTGAGAAAGAGCAGAAATAGAGGAGCTAATCATCCATCTTTTTGCTATGCAGCAGATGTCAATAAACTGGAGTTTGTGTTCCATTCCACTAAAACCCCAATGTCCCAGGCAATAACCTGTCTTTCAATAAACCCAGGGCTAATGTCCACTGAGATGTGAGCTAATGCTGAGTGGAAAATGACTTCTCTGTTTACCTACATCCAAATTGCATTTTATTCATTTTCATTTACCAGATAAAAACAATTGATTGCTTTGACTTATCCTTTGTAAAGAAAAGGCCTTTGTGAACAGGGGAACATCGATGGCTCAGGAATCCCAGTGGAATAAAATTGCTTTCCCTGCGAACAAAACGATTTTAATTCCTCCACAGATGATGTCTCCCAAGTCACTTTTTAAGCCCTTGATGCAAGAGGTGTTTTGGGTGCTCTCCAGAGGCTGTAGGCACCATATGTCAGGGGGAAGTCTAGAGGGCAAACTACGGGCTGACTGATCAAACAGTGAGACTTTTTATTTTTAACTCTGCCAGAATTTACAGGGCCCAGCTGTGATCCTCAGCTGCCTGCCAACAGCCTTGCATAACTCGGGCACGCTGCAGCGCCCCAGCGCCGGCGCTGCTGCCCAGGTGTCCCTGAAGACAACACCGCGTTTGGTTTTACATAACCGAAGGGGGAAATCTCTGAGCAATTCATGCCATCAGCACGAGAGTGAGTGGGAAATGAAGAGCTCCAGCTCCTCGGCATCAGGCAACCACCTCCCTTCCCTGCCGCCCCTCCCGCTCCGCCCACCCTTCCTGCCAGCGTTCTCTGCCCACGCCCTTTGCCTCCTCCTTAAAGCGCTCTTATTACATCTGTCCCCTTCACCTTTTCTAGAACCCTTCCCTTTCCACTGCAGAAATCCCCTTCCCTGCTCCCAGGCTCTGCTGCCATCTCCCACCACTCACTCCATCCTCTTCCCTGACAAGTGGTACCCGACGCTGGGGCTGCTCCGGGCTTTAGGGCAGAGTTTTGACTCCACAGCCCCGTGCCTGCTCAGCTCAAAGCTCTAATGCTGATGCCTATTTCTGGCCTTTTTTTGCTGGTGTTTCGGCAATAGGATTTGCCTGTTCTGGTCACTCAGCCAGGCAGGCAGGTGTGTGCCCCCGTCAGCCTCTGAAAGAAGGCTCCACCTCAAGGTTTGCAGGATTGGTCTGAATTTTGTCAAAACGGCTGATAATGAGAGATTTGACTCAGAACAGTCCTACAAAGGGCACTGGTATGTCCCCATGTGACCCTAAAGTGGGACCAGACACTGCATCCCTCCCCTGTGCAGAGGTGGGGAAAGTGGGATGGCACCAGCCCTGGGCAGGGGCACGGCACAGCAGGGACATGGCCAGAAATGTCCCTGGTGCCAAGGGGAGACAATTTGCTGCCACTACAACTGGGTTTGGCCACAGCAGGAGGAGGGTGACAGCCCATGGCACACAAAGGAAAGTGTCACTGTGGCTTCTGTGTATGATCTGAACCATCTTAATGTGTTTTGGAGAGATCACAGAGTCGTGGAATGGTTTGGGTTGGAAAAGACCTTAAAGCCCATCCAGTGCCACCCCTGCCATGGCAGGGACACCTCCCACTGTCCCAGGCTGCTCCAAGCCCCAATGTCCAACCTGGCCTTGGGCACTGCCAGGGATCCAGGGGCAGCCACAGCTGCTCCGGGCACCCTGTGCCAGGGCCTCCCCACTCTCATAGGGAAGAATTTTTTCCTAATATCCAATCTAAATCTGCTGCCTTTCAGTTTGAAGCCATTCCCCCTTGTCCTGTCACCAGCTGCTCTCGTGATGCCAGTCTTCTGGAAACCTGTCAATTTTCCCCTTGCTGTAGTAATTATTGTTGCTGTTATTAATCATTGCCATCATCTGCTGGTTATACTTTTTTTTTCCAATAATTCACTCTATTAAATGCAGGCTTGGCTCCCAACAAGAAATTACAATGGTTCAAGGAATACAGGGATATAATTTTGCCAAGATCTGCAAACCAAGCACAGAAAGTCACTGTACTTTGTGTACTTGATGAGGCCAACAGATCATGTGCTCCCACCCCCTCCCTTTGTCACATTAGTCCCGAAGACTTCTGCAGGAATATTCACGCTGGAAACCACCACTGAATGTGAGTAATAGTATCAGTTTGGCCTTTGTGAAAAGATCATTAAATCACAACGCACTGAGAAGGGACAAGAGTCCTCAGGCTTATTTCAAGAGCTATTTTTAGCTGTGGATATGAAGACTTTTCTTATCAAATAATTAGTCATCACCAGTAAAGGCAAGTTAACTTTTCAGAATAAAATAGGAAGTCATTGAAACCTTTTCTGAGTTTCCAAAAAAGGTTGATTTAGAGATCATTGAAGCCTCTGCACCTGACTGTAATTATTTAGTAACAGAAAATGGGGAAAGCACAAAAAAATAATTGAAACTATTACAATTCCTGCCTTATTTGAAGGACAAAGTGCTACAGATAAAGACATTTACCCAGATTTCTGTGTCATCCCAGTACTGCAGAGGTGCAGGGGGACTATAAAATTTTAAAAAAAGGTGTTTTACAGCCAGAGTAGTCTCTTGCAGAAAAAAAAAGGTGAAATCCTGACCAGCCAGAGAGATCACAGAGAGGCTCCATATTCACGGGAAATGATGTTCTGACTACAAGCCAGCAAAATAATGCTGTCACAAAAAATGCCAAAAGCTGTGTAAATTTGTGGTGAGGGGCTCGTCACTTGTAAAATAGTGGAGATAATTACACTGCCGTGCCTGGCACTGGCTACATTTCATCTGGATAGCTGCATTTCATTCCAGGCACACAGATAAATTGGCAGAGTTCAAAGGAGAGTAACAAAAAATAATGAAAAGGGTTGAAAAGGAGACCTACAAGATAAGATTAGGGAAACTGGGTATAGCTGGACTGGAACAAATTAATCTAAAGGGCAGGAGGGAGGATTTAGGTTTTAAGTACAAACCAACCTTTATAGCTTTAAGAAAAGTTCAGCCATGGAACAAGCTGCCAAGGAAGGTTTTAGCCTCACCATCACTAGAGATACTAAAAGGCAGGAGACCATCTGTCAGGGAGAGTTTAGGGATTAAAAAAAAAGAGGGGAAAAAAAAAGCACTGCCACAATTTAAGAGTTGAGCTAAATAACCCATTCGTGACTAGACTTTAATGGATTAGAAGTGGCAGAGCTTCTCTTTTGAGGGGAAGTTCCTGCATCTTTCCACTCTGAAGGTTGTCTTGATCATATAAACCAATACAAGGGATTTCTGCTGTTCTCAGACTGAGAAGGATATTTGCATTTAAATGCTTCCAGGAGATAGATGTCTAAATATTAATTTAATCATATTGATAGTACACTCTGCTTTTTTCCCATCAGGCTTTGAACACTTGTATGGAGCTAATACTGAAAAAAGAATTATAGAATCATGGAATATCCTGAGTGGGAAGGGACCCATGGGGATCATCAAAATCCAGCTCCTGGCCCTGCACAGACATCCCAAAATCCCACCCTGTGCCTGAGAGTGTTGTCCACATGCTCCTGGAGCTCTGGCAGCCTTGGGGCCGTGTCCATTCCCTGGGGAGCCTGTATAACAAATTGTCACCTCACTTGTTTTGCTGTGGGACCCTTTGTTCCCACACCTCTTAGCGCCTTCAAGAGGCACCCAAGGCAGTCCTGTTAAAACTTCTGGAAAATCCAGGTGCCCCTGGGCTACCATCACCCACCTGCTTACTCCACCAGCAGCAGGTTTGTGAATCCCAGCTGCCGTGTGGCTGGCGGCCATGTATTGTGGTTGTGTTACATCGTATCATTGTTTCTCTCTCAACACTCTTAATGAAGCCGCTCTTTGGAAATCTCTGAATACAGCTAGAGCCCTTTCTAAACAACGTTTCTAAAATATGTTAATTATTTCCTCTGGCACGGAGGCCAGTGGGAGCAATGGTTTGAAGAAGGCAGATGTTGGGCATCTCAGCTCCTCCACCAGCTGTGGGTGAACTTCGTGCAGTCCTGGTGATTTATTGCTGTTAATTTGTTGTTACTAAGAGGGTCAGTTCAGATGGGATATCAGGAAGGAATTGTTCCCTGGGAGGGTGGGCAGGCCCTGGCACAGGGTGCCCAGAGCAGCTGTGGCTGCCCCTGGATCCCTGGCAGTGTCCCAGGCCAGGTTGGACACTGGGGCTTGGAGCAGCCTGGGACAGTGGATGTTCCCTTCCAGTGGAAGAGGAGGTTGGAAGGAGATGAGCTTTAAGAACCCTGCCAACCCAAACCATTCCAGAGTTTGATTCTATGATTCTGTGATTTTGCCAGGTTGCTCCAAACTCTGACTGAGTTGTGGGAGCCTCTGCTCTGGGCATTAATCCAAGGCTCTTTTCTACTTTCCGTAAAACCTCCACTTCCCCACTTCCCCCACAGATTTGGCTTTGGCTTGTTTTTCTGTGTTTAACTTGACAGACTCCACATTCTTTGCTGTTTTCCTCATGTAGCCATTCCTGTGCTTTTTGATGGCTTTTGGTTCCTTCTGTTGGTCTCCTTTGTGTTTACTTCCACAGGTGATTTTACGGTCCAGGCATCAATGTGAACTAAGGATTTCAAAGGCTCAGGCAATTGTTCTGATCACTCAGCTGTAGGTTACTCTCTTTTGGGATAATCTGGAAACAATTTGGAGCAGAAGCAGCATGGATGTATCTGGGGAGGGTGTGGGTGTTGGTGGTGGGAGCAATAACCCCGTTTCCTGCAAAATCTACTGCTCTGAATATTCTTCCATGTTACCTATGGGAACTTTGGGGCTACCGGCACAGATACCCCCCTAATTTAAAATCTTCCTCTCCATGACTTGGTTAATCACAGTAAGGCAGAGCTCAGTGAGTGTCTGGAAGTTAAAAGACCCACACTATACCTGGACTATTTACCTGTTCTCCTGCAACCATCCAGGTTAAATCAAACTCTTTGTCCTCACCTCAGCAAAACCCAGAAAGGTCTTTGGAAAAGTGTGAGTTAGTGGTAAGACAAGAAATTAACAGCTGTCACTTTGGATATGGGCAAAGGATGAGTGAAAAGCAAGGCTCAGGAGCAAGAAAGCTCTCCTGGGAACACGAACTGAATCTGTGTGCAAACCCATTTACATAAAAAGGCAATTGTCTGACAGGGGCAGCCAGGATTATTCCAAGTTTCATGCCAGATCACTGTTTCCTCATTATGTTTCAGTGTACATTAGGGCTGTGCCTGTAAGATGCACTCTGAACTTCACATTGAAGAGAAGCCCTGCTGCTGAAAGAGCCATAATTCATTTACTAACAGCCCCGTTGCTGTGCTTCGATAATGTAATCATTTTCTGTGTCCCAACCATATGATTATTCCTGTTGTGTAGGAAATTTAAGTCCAAGGAATGTCAGATCAAATATAAAAGCCTAGTGCTTACCCATAGTTTTTATTCAATTAAGTAGCCATTACAGAGCTCATGCTGTTTCAAATGACATAATGCAGAACACAAATGCAGTCTTTTATTACAAATATATGTTCATCTAAACAAAATGGCACCAACACAATCCAAAGCCATTACAATTTTTAGATTATTATGCTTAGGCTATTATTATATGGTGAGCAGTCGCTGTGAAAGACAAGTGGGGAACTGGGGCCTCCATGAACCACACTTGGAGCACAGCAGCGCTGTTATTTGAGGTTTATTTGTGAGATTCTTAAATGCAGAGGAACAGGGCTGCTTCAAAAAAAATAACCAAAGCACGAGACTGCAGCTTGGAGGACGCTGACTTTGCAGGTGAGGAATGGGAAAGCCATGCCTAGGGCCAGGACCTGCCACAGACAGAGGTGCCACAGGCAGGGTCTGGGCAGCATGTAGATGTTCACCCCCAAAGTGGGTTCTAAAATGCCCTGTCCCTTCCCACCCAGCCTCAAGCACCTCACAAGTCATGTTTGCACAAGCTCTCTTCACTGCCCACAGGATTTCCCCTGCTCAGCATCCCTGAGGGCTGCCCGTAACCAGCACGGGGCCAGAGCTCTTGGCACCACCACTGAAATGATGCCCAGCACCACGAGTGCCTTAACCTGCACAAGGCTGAGGGCTTTTCCTTCGTAATCCCACAGCTCTGCACCTCTCCAGCACTGCTGCTCTGGTGGGCTCCCGTGGGAAGGGCATGAGATCCCTCCTTTCCCTCTATTCCTGCCCCCTGCTCGTGGCTTTCTGTTCAAAGGTGACTGATGATGCACTTGTCCCTTGCCCTGGTGATCAAACACTCCTGAGGAAGGTGGGAGAGGAAGGAAAGAATCCCCCTGGGCAGAGCTGGGAACGACACCCAGATCTCTGTCCCCTGAAGGAGAGAAAGGCAGGCAGGCTGTCACCACTCACTTCCCAATTTAAGACACATCGCTGTGGCTGCTTTTTGTTGATCCAAAGCTGGGCTAACACAGTGACAAAGGGGCTCACAGGTGAATAAAGAGCAGTACAAGTGGGCACAGGAAGCCTGTTAGTATTTACTCCTCAAATATGGGAAACAATATGGAAATAGAGAGACGGCACAGAAATAGTCACTGATTATGTAAAGACTGAAAAACTGCATCAAGAAACGAGAGTTTAGATGGTCAGTTTCTATTTTTACAGACAAAAATCAATCCCAAACTTCCAAAGGTATTTTGTGTCTGGTTTATTATTTTCTTTCCATAACAGTCAATGCGGTCCAAGATCTCTGAATGTTATCATGCAAAGAGGAAGGACAGGAACAATTTCCCCACTCAAACCACTTTATTGACACACTTGCAAGACAAAAATAAAACTGCTCCCTGCTTCCTACACCCCTCATGCCAGCCTCCGTCTGCAACTTTTTTTTTTTTTTAATTTTCAGCTCATTACGAGAAAGTTGTTTTATTTTCACATTTTGCTGGCAGCTGGAATTCTCCAAATGAGGGAAGCAGGGCAGAGATGCATCTATCTCATCCCTCAGCAAAAATCCCTGCAACATACGGTGCTGTTATGACTCCGAGCTTTACGTGGAGAGGGAAACAGGCATCTGGGCTGGGTTCATTTGTAATGCTGCGCTTGCTGGATTAATATGGAAAGACAGATGAAGGCAGACACTTTAATTACTTCACCCTAACTTTTTATTACAACATCAAGTAAAATGGTGAGTTACAGAGGATAATGGGCGTGAAACATCTGGGATGAAGTCGCACACAAGCTCATGGGTTGTTATCTGCCAATGGGGTTTTAAATATTGATAATTTCTGTACATGCATCTTTGTGTTATTTCTGATTTTCTTGATAAATCATCTCAGGATTACTTTGTTTTACGCTGTGAGGTAGCTACTAGGACTGGGACCCCGCTTTTTTCTTCTGGAATTTTCTGAACTGGGACTGTATCGCCACGGCCGCCCGCTCTGTCTCTGGCGCGTCCATGTCTATGTCAAACTCCTCTTGAACCTTCTTTTGCCCATCTGCTCAAAGGAAACAGAACAAAAACATCAGCAGGTTTTTTCAGACAGGGATAATCACTGGACAGCACAGGTGGAAAATTCTGTTTCTTTCTCCTTCATAGCCATGGCAATGGGGAGTAGATTCGGGGAAGAAAACTGGGACAAGTTTCATCAAACCCCTCCCAGTGATGGAGTTTGTGACAGCCCGTGGGGAGCTGGGCACTGAGGAGTGGCATCCAAAGGGTGCTCAGCACTCATCCAGCATCTGGGCAAGCTCCCCCCAGCCCAGGGAGCCAACGGTAAGGGACACAGGGACTCTTCTGTGCCATCCTGCAGGGAGAACTTAAAGGACTTTTCCAACCTAAATGATTCGACGATTCTGTGTTTCCTCTAAAAAAAAAGGCAGCTTGAAATATTTTAAAGTAGAGGGATTAAGACCCTGTTCTTATCACACCTCCAACATGAGAGGAAGAGATAATACTTCCTAAGGCTAATTTCCATCCTTTTCACTCGCTTCCTGCCTCATCCCTTCCAACACACACCGCTCTTCCCCTCTGAATCATTTATGGCCAATCTCTCCACCACTGCGCTGCTTCCCTCACTTCTCTCCAGGCTCTGCTGTTGTCTTTCATCCTCGATCCTTGGCTCTCTGCCTTCCTTTATTCCCAGGCCTCAGCTTTCCCTTCAGCTGCATTCGGCCTCCACATGGACAACCCAGCTGACTCTGCTGAATTTTCCTTCACCCACCTACAAGTTAAGAGTGCAGCCCTGGGAAAATTCCTGCCCTCGTTGCGAAGATAACCCTCAACTGCCTGGACTGAGTTAGTGGGAACACACATTTGCCCCACTAACCTCGCCACAGCACCGAGTTTTTCACCATAACCTTGTTTGTTAAACTCATTTATGCAACCTTTGTGTCCCAGCCTGCAGTGAACGTCACGCCAGGAGTCTGCAGGGAGCTCTACTTAACAGCAGTTGGGGGAATTCACCCGTTTTGAACCACTTTGCTTTTAATTCTTGACATTAATACCACCAGGATGCTCATCCCCAACTACTGTTCATGCAAATAAAGGCAGCACTTTCCATGTGTTATTAAAATGAAAAGAAACTTAACCCCCATTGTCTCTGTCCTTCACGGCAGAGAACAGGGATGCCATTCCACGATTTTAGCATGAGTCTTGCAGTAGCTCTTGCCTGTGCTTCTTGTTCTTACTCAGAACTTAGTTTTTGTGTTCATTTCCCATGGGCTGCTCTAAAATGAGCAAATATTTAAAGGGAAGGCTTTGAAATATTCCATATTGATTTGATTTTAACTACAACCAAATAAATGCAGCTATGTTAACGTAAAAGAAATGTTCACTTAATATTTTGTTTTACTTAGAAGAACATTTAAGAAGAAAGATGAAAATGGAAGAAGAAAGAAAATCTGGATGAGAAGAACAGCTTGAAAGCTCACCAGAAGTTTGATTATACAGGCTAATGAAAAGCTAAGCTATCAAAACAAAGATTTTTGTGGAAGGAAATCAATCCATTAACTTTATGTCATTAAATCACAGAAACATGTCATTAAATCCAAGAATCTGCATGGTTTGTGTAACTATTCAAGCAATACAACCACCCTAAGTACACAAATACAATTATAGTTGATTTTCCGTGGGGAAAGGGATCTGAAGGTCGGAAGTGACACAGAAAAGGAGAAATCTGAACGGATTTTGATTTGGTATTTATGAGTTAAAGGCAACCTAACAGTAAAAGTGGAGTCTATCCATCGATTTTAGCCTTTCAGTGTATTAATTACTGTCCTTTGGAAATGCCAGTTGGGAAAACCAGATGGGTGGATGAATAGACACAATTGGGTTTGTACCTCTTGATGGAATCTGGCTTGTACAGCTCATTTCCTATTGCAGCCAAGTTTTAGCACTATCTTAACTTGCAACAGTGACTCAGCAATCTCACGTTAAGACTTAAGAAAATGCAGCATTCAGTATAATTTGCCTCTAGAATTTCCAGGCCACTTAAATCTTTGCTTGATGGGTATCATCATCACTGCCTTAAAATCAACTGTAATACAGTAATTTACAATTATCTTAAGGTTTGACTTTATTTTTTTTGACCCACTCTTGTTGAGAGATCAAAACCAAAATTCCATGTGAACTGTTTCTATATTTCTATTTTCCTATCACCACTGAGAAATGGTAGGATGAGAAGTTTTCAGCCACAACTTAGACTTGTAATTAAGAAATTAGAAGTGTTCAAAAGGGCCAAGATATTTATATGAATAATGAAGAAATTTATCATTAGCAGGTGGTATGGATTACACATAATGATTACACATATATGCATACTATAAATTATAAAACTAAACATGTGGTATCTATATATAATGTAATAGACATACCTGTATCACTTTCTTTCTCCCTATGCCCATATTTCACTTTTTTTATACATGTATGGTCCATCCACATTTGAATAAATAGAGAATATATATTTTTATATATATTTATATAATTGCATAGACATATTTGCTTAAAGACTTTAAGTCCTATGTTAAACTGAAAAGAGCTGGATTGGGTATTTCCCAGATTTTGGGAGTGGATTTTCTTGGAGTTCTCCCCAAACCACTTTCTATTGATACCTGTCACAACACAGATACTTAAACAGTCTGGAGAGAAAATTCAGTGGGGTGCCAGCTCGGGCTTTGTCTAAGGGAGAAAGATTTTAGCTTTTACCTTGATTTTAGCTTTCCTAAAAGCAGCCCAGTGATTTAAAAAGTATCACACCCTGCAAACTACATGGTTTTACTGGTTAGGAGCAGGAGTTCCGATTCCCTCGGGACAGGGGAGCTGGAACCAGGTGATCTTTAAGTTCCCTTCCAACCCACACCATCTACAATTCTATGAATTAAGAATTAACCAATTAATTACAATGAAAACCCAGCCTGGGCTCAGGACCTGCACAGACCAGAAATCACCTCACTGCACTGATAAAAAGACTAAGAGCCTTTTTGCACCCTTCCTGCTCCATATCCACCCGTGCCACAGGAACTTTCACCTGTCAGTAGCTGTTCACGTATCTCTAGCGTGCAGGCTGTTGGATTTCAATCCTCAAATCATTACATTTCTGCAGAGAGCTGAAAGCAAGCCTGTAGAAATGCCCCTCTTTCATGCACTGTCTCCCACTCCTGGCTTTCCTTTCACAAGGGATAATTAGCTCGGAAATGGTCTGAAAACCCAGGAAATTCTGGCTCTCAGCAGGCCAGAGCACAGGTAAGCACCAGCACAAGTTTTACTCCAGGACCTGCTGTTTTCATTCCTGCTGGTGGGAGGAGCAACCATTCTGATAACAAAGAACCTTTTTCCAAGCTACCTTTATATAGCAATAAAGGTGGATCAGGATTCCCTCCCCATCCTCAGTCACACACAACCTCTTGTTGATATCTTCACTTTCTAAAATACATGAAGATTCTTTCCACATGGATATCTGAGGATCCCTGGACTACACCCACCCACACGAGGAAACTAGGGAAAACAAAACTGTTGGCAGTAGACTTAAACTCACAAGCTTCTTGTGATTTTACAGGACTCAGAGATGGGTGATAAGCCCTGGCCTGCACTTTCTGCTTTCAGAGGGGATCTGGTTTCGTTAGCACCATAATAAATAATCCCCCTAACCTTTCCCACTAAACTCAGCTATTTCAAGGCTTTTCCTGAAAGATTTCTTCCCACTTTGCTGGATTCCCACTCTTCTGAACACACCCTGACAAACCAGGGGAGTGAGTGCATGTCCCTGCTGGGTTCTGCTCACTGCCAACAGGGGAGGTGAACAAAAGGCTATTATCCCACGAGTTTTCCAAAATCCCCTGTTTAACATGGACTGGCTCTGGTGCCAGTTGAGGCAAATCTGATCAGTGGTGGGACAAAGTCCTTGGAGCACAACATCAACTGCTTGATGACAAGGGACACCCCCCACCCCAGCACCATTACACCGCAGGGCTGAAGTCGGAGACAATTTGAAGGGTGTAGGTTTTCCCTCACCACATGCAGCACTCATCCCAGCAGGAGAGCCTGAAACAGCAACTAATGAGCTGCTTTCTAAGTCTACCATCATCTTGCACTGTTGCAACTGAAAAAAGATCTGTGTATTGCCTTTCCAGATGAAACACTCAGCATTAGAATGCTGTCTCCATGATCTGCTACAGCACCTCATGACCCATGGCAAACACTGGATGGATAATGAAGCTGAAGGAAAACAATAAAACCTTGCACACAAATCTACACATCAAACTCTGAAGAAATGTGGTGCAAATATAATTATTCACAAATGTGCCTCCAGCTATTTCTTTCATTTACTTTTCAGCTATAAAGCAAAATGAATTGTGACAACGCTGGGAAAAGGAAACACTGCTTATTCCATATGGGCCAAAAGTCTAAAGCAGTCTTTTGTGACGTGAACACAGCCTAAACAGACTAGTCCTTCCCAAAACTGCTCAAGGAAGGGAAAAGGTTAGTGGGGTGGAAAAGGGGACTCAGCCTTTATTCTCAGAAATTCCCTATTTTCCAGATAAAAAACAAATTGCTTGTCACATTCTGGAAAACCATTCAGTATGAAAAATGGCACGAGCTGAAGCCTCTAACTAGCATTTCCTGTCTCAGGTGCCATCCTCTGCCCCTGCTCACATCAAACAGGAATTATGGGACCAGACTGAAGATGGAATACACTTATAAAAATACTGCATTTTTCAGGGGCTAAACTGCAGCGTTTGGGAGAAGAGATTAAATGGAGTGTGGGACAGAATCACAGTGCCCCGTAACAGGCCAGAAGCGGCATTTTGCCTCAGGCAGGATCATTACCTCCCACTGCTCCAAAGATTTTTCAAGCTGTGACAATCTTTACGCTGCTGCTCGGATCCCAAGCCATTACACCAGCCTGTCCAATGAGGCAGAACAGCCCCTAATTAAAGAGGACCAAAATGGGCAGGAATCACATGGATGTTGACATCCATGTGGAGCGTTATCTTTATGTGATGGGAAGAGTCATTTCATCTGACCAGAGTCCACAGAGCAACCAGGCAGCTCAAGAAAACATATGGATGCTCAAAGGTGTGGAGGCCACACTTAACTCCTCACAAGCAACAGCTTTAAAACCTGAGAGTTGATGTCGGCCATTCTCTCCCCTCTGTATCTAACTGAAGGTGAGGAAGTAAAAGACTCGTTTTCTAGGGAAGTTATAGAATCACAGAATGGCCTGGGTTGGAAGGGACCTTGGAGGACATCCAGTTCCACCCCTGCCACGGGCAGGGACACCTTCCACAAGACCAGGTTGCTCCAAGCCCCATCTGGCCTGGCCTTGGGCACTTCCAGGGATGGGGCATCCATAAAATCTCTGGACAACCTGTGCCGGGGTCTCACTATGCTCACAGTAAAGAATTTCTTCTGATATCTAACCTAAACCTACTCTCTGTCAGTTTGAAGCCATTCCTCCTTGTACTTGTAAATAATCTCTCTCTTCCAAGGTCCTTCAGGCCCTGCAAGGCCACACTGAGCTCACCCCAAAGCTTCTCCTGTCCAGGCTGAACAATCCCAGCTCTCGCAGCCTTTCCTCCCAGCAGAGCTGCTCCATCCCTCTGCTCATCCTGGTGCCTCCTCTGGCCTCTCTCCAGCAGCTCCACGTCCTCCCTGTGCTGGGCCCCAGGGCTGGGGCAGCAGAACCCCATCACCCTCCTGTCAGGGAGTTGTGCAGAGCCACAAGGTCCCCCCTGAGCCTCCTTTGCTCCAGGCTGAGCCCCTTTCCCAGCTCCCTCAGCCGCTCCTGGGGCTCCAGCCCCTTCCCAGCTCCGTTCCCTGCCCTGGACACGCTCCAGCCCCTCCAGGGCTCTCCTGCAGGAGCCACAACTGGGCACAGCCCTCGAGGGGCCTCTCAGTGCCCAGCACAGAGGGACAATCCCTGCCCTGCTCCTGCTGGACACACAATTCCTCATCCAGCCCAGGTGCCACCAGCCTTCCTGGCCACCAACACTCAGCTTCTTCATTAATAAGCACAGAATTTTTCTCTAATTAGATTAGGAAAAACAATAATTTTTCGTCCTGCTCATTAGAAGTGCTGCAGGGTGAGATGCTCGTTTTGTGACAAGGACTCCATCCCTACAGCTGCTCTTGTTTTGTCACTCCAAAATAAACCCAGACATTCCAGGGCCACCTTCCAGAGTCCAAGGCTCCCTGTTCTGTCAGGAGAGAGGCACTCGGTGGTGGGGAATTACAGCTTTACACAAGGGGTTTTTGTTTTCAGTTATTTGAAGGTGGAAGATGCTGGGGAAATGGAAAGTCCACACGGGAACCATCTCTGAAACAGAAAAGCAACCCCTGGAGCTCAGCAGTCTCCTGAGACTTCAAAAGCTCCATGTGGAAAAAAATAAAGGTTATCATTAATGATAAGACCAAATGTAACAGCTATTTTTATCTGAACTACACCAACTGGCCCCAGAGTATCACTCAAAGCAAGCCAGAAATAATTAATATCATTTGATTCAACTGTAAATTACAATTTGGTATAAAGAACATGACCTTATTAGGCAACCAGAATATTTTATTTTTCAAATTGACCTTTACTTTCGGAATATGGTGTTGCTATCTCGAACTCGAAAAATTAGTTTTGCTGTAGAAAATAATGGTTGTTCTTCTATAATTTTAAAAATGTTATTTCAGCATGAGGCTTTTGAAATGTCTGATTAATCTTTTTTTTTTTCCTAGCTGTAATAATGTCTGAGAACAGGAATATTATTTCTGACACAAGACAAACGAAGTAGCACAAAAAATATGTACATTGGGGTAACATAATGGAACAGAAAGGAACAGCAATAAAATTCAGTTTACAGAAATTGCATTCTCCAGTAGATTGTAGCCAACTACAGATGAATTGATTTTGCTCAACAATTAATATAGAGACAAATATCGTTTTTCCTTAAATGCTAATATTATTTAAGCAATCATTCCTCATCTTCAAAATAATTAATGGATCACTGCCAGCCTTTTAAAATGATTTACAAACACATAACTGATGCATAGATAGGTACTTAATTCATGGGAGGCATTCTGGGAATGAAACTAGAGGCTCTAATTCACATTCCCACACGGAGATTAAACTTTCTGGATGTTTAACTGGGAACACAGCAAATAAAAATGGCCATTTCAGCTCTATCATCTCATCTCTTACCAGCTAAAGCTGCATCTGAGGAGTGCTAAACTGGCAAACTCAGCGGGAGCCTCTGGGAGCTGAAAGGAAACGGTGCTGGGGATCAAGTGCTGGCCCTGTCACAGAATCACAGAATCACAGAGTGTCCTGAGTTGGAAGGGACCCACAAGGACCATCGAGTCCAGCTCCTGCCAGGTCCCTCTGTCCCCGCAGAGCGATGCCCCACCAGCAGGGATAACACACCCAGCCCTAACCCAGCCTCTCCTCCAGGTCAGGATGCCAAGCTCCTCCTCACAAATTCAGCCCAGNAACTCAGCGGGAGCCTCTGGGAGCTGAAAGGAAACGGTGCTGGGGATCAAGTGCTGGCCCTGTCACAGAATCACAGAGTGTCCTGAGTTGGAAGGGACCCACAAGGACCATGGAGTCCAGCTCCTGCCAGGTCCCTCTGTCCCCGCAGAGCGATGCCCCACCAGCAGGGATAACACACCCAGCCCTAACCCAGCCTCTCCTCCAGGTCAGGATGCCAAGCTCCTCCTCACAAATTCAGCCCAGAGTTGTGGGAGTCTCGTTCTGCAGCTGCTCATGATCCCCAACGCCCCAGCCAAGTTTTAGATGGGAATTGCTACAACGCGGTTTTAATTTCCTCTGCCATTTCCAGTTCTCATTTCCCCAGTTAAACACTGTGCCTTTAACCAGCTTTGCTGTGGAGGGAGCTGCATTTCAGCAGTGCATGAAGCAAGCTGCCCTCCTGACTCGCTTCTCGACTGCTTGATTAATATATGATCAGTTATTTCCCTATTATGGTAGCATCCAGGCGCTCCCAGCCCGAGCTGGGAGCCCTAATGTGGTTACAAATGCAGAACAATAAATTCTTTCCCCTCCACCACCCCTCAGTGCTCTGACCTTTGCAGAAGTGTCTTCAGCAATAGTGTTTAAAATAACAACGGGAGAACTTCCTCAGGGCTACCTCGATATCAGCACATTATCCAAGGCCCCAGAACAGCTCAGGCATCATCCACAGCTTCCCTAAATATGTGAGTTGGTGCAGCCACGGGCATGGCTGGGATTGTTCCAGACAGACTCTGCGGAGGGACTGTGGTGGCAGAGCGTGGGACCCCTGGGGTGTTGAGGGAGAGAGAGTTTAGCCCTTGTGATTCAAGCCATGCTGCACCACTTTGCATCAAAACCATATGAAAGGCTCTAAACCCATTCTGTTTCCTAAGAGAGATGTTGCCCCCAGCACTTCCCAAACACTTTACTGCTCCAGACTGCAAGGGAACTGCCTCAAAACGAGTTGGCACTCGCTGTTAATTGTGGGATGACCAACAGTACCTGAGAGCACTCACCAGGAAAACACAAACCAGAGGATTTTACCTTCCAGTGTGGCACTGTCTCCCTTGGCTTTTCTTTCCAGGGATGCTCCCTCACCCCACTACCCCCATAAAGAGCAGCTGGAGAAGAAGCTCGGAGAAGTGGCAGCGATCACAACATGCCACACAGGAGTGGCAGGAAAGAGGGATCAAATCCGTGCCTGACAAAGTGACAAGAGCTGGGGAAGGTGGCACGGGTTACAGAGCAAAACCTGTCAGTCACAGAAAGGAGAGGAGTCAATCAAAAGCACTGTGATATAGAGTCATAAGATGTTTTTTTCCACGCACAAAAAAGAGCGAGACTTTGCCCTGCTCATCTTCAAAGTGGAAAATCAGGGCATTTTCTTGGAGTCACTGGATACCAGTAGATCTGTTAGCAACTAATGAGAGGCTATTTTAAGTTTACAGGGTAATTTTAATAAAAACTGTTATATGAGCATTTGGGAAGTCACAGTGAGAAAACACTCTCCTCTTGTAAAATCCATCACAGGTTTTAATTACAAACGACTGAATCCCACACTCAGAGGTGCAGAGCGTAAAGTACAGGAACTGAGCTTTACCATTCAATATCACAGCAAAGGAGTTATTATGGAAGAAATTGTTCCCTGTGAGGGTCAGGAGGCCCTGGCACAGGTTGCCCAAGGAAACTGTGGCTGCCTCATCCCTGGAAGTGTCCAAGGCCAGGTTGGACAGAGCTTGGAGCATCCTGCTCTAGTGGATGTTCCCGTCCTAAGGAAGAGGAGGTTGGAACGAGATGAGCTTGAAGAACCCTTCCACTCCAACCCATTCTATGATTCTATTTCAGTATCTTCTAAGCCTTGTTAATATTATCAGTACGAAGCACTCACTTTACTGCACAGATTAAGTGCAAGAAACAAACAACGTTAATAATGGCCAAACACTGCAGCTTTTATTTGCACAACATGGGCATTGCTCTGTGCTGCCATAGGATAATTAATTTAGCACAATTACACCCCAAAAAAAGCCACTGCTTTAATACATGTACCATGGGTTTTTAACATCTTGCACTACTACCTGCCAGTTTGGGAATGTTTGTGGAGGCAGCTGAGCAATTATTGTCTAGAAGTGGAGCTTGTGAGGTTAAAAATGCCCAAGGAAGTATCCAGAGTCCTTTAGTGACAGAACAAAATTGTCACAGGGTAAAAACAGGCTGGGATGAACAAACCTGCTCTAAGACATTCTTTAAGGAGAGTGTTTGGCAAAAGAAAGTTTGTCACCCCTCCATAAAACTAACCTCATCCCTTCAGGAGTGCCCGAGAGATGTGATGGATATAAAATGCAGGCCTCTGGAGCAGCTCCAAGGTAGTTCAGCCTGAGCAAAGACCAGGATACTCTAAAGGACATCAATTTACCATGAAACTTGGCCTGCCAGTGGATCTCACATGCTCCTGCATCACTTGGCTTTGTAACTTCTGCTCCAGCATCCCCAAGTTCAGCCAGAGTGCTGGATAGATTTGGTCTGACCACAGGTCTTACTGAATGTTCCACAGAATGAAATTTTCTCACAAAAGGTACAGAATGTGAACATCTGACTCCTGAAAGCAGTCACCCAGCTGTAGTTTTCCACCATAAAGCAAAGAAACCCTGTTGCAGGAGGGTTGGTTCAAGGAAATTTCCACTGTTTTCTTTTGCTTGGGCTGTTACCCAAACAGAATCATTAATTTGAGTTTACCGTGTCTCAACTGAACGCAAAAAGCCACATTCTATGTTTACTTCCCCTGCAGGCTGGCTTGCTTAACTTTCTTAGGAAGAGAGGAGGGGCTCCTGAGGAGAATGTAGGATAACACTGAAACAGCAGCACAGGGAAGATAAATTAAGATCCAGTGGCAATGTGGCTCTGAAAGAGGATGAGAAGGAATTACATGCTGGAGGGTATTGTCAGTGTGTTCCAGGCTGTCTTGCCCAAGAGCCACTCAGAAAGCCATGTTACATGTTCTGCAGAAGCTCATTAAGCCAAATATTTCAAAACCAGATTCCAGGCAAAAACCTCTGGCCACTTCCTAAGGCAAAAAAAAAAAAATCCTTAATCTAACTTATAATCACAGAATCATTTAGGTTGGAAAAGATCTTTAAGACCATCAAGTCCAGCTGTAAAGGAAGCCAAACTTGCAGGTGTTTAGAAATACACCAGTGGAGAAAAGCAAGGACTCCAAGGGTGCAATTCCAACATGTTTGGACAGCACAAATCTCACCCTTGAATCCCCTTCCTATACTGGTGAGTTCTTTATTAGTTACAAAGGCAGCTCAGAGTGACTAGTTCAGATGTAGATATTGTTCTTTAAGTGAGTTACACTGCCTGAGCTTGAGTGGTGCCTGAACTACACATTGTAGAATTTCAGATGAACACACTTATCTGCTATTTCATGAGAAATTCTTTCCCATCAAATGAATTATTTAGCCCTTATGAAAAGTACTACACCGAAACTGCAGCAGCTAAGAAATCTTGTTTGCTCCAGGAAGGAAGAAAATAAAATAAAGGTAGGCACACCTTCTCACACAACTCCATCCGTGTGCTCTGGTCCCATGGGATGGAGAGGGAGAGAACAGCTCACCTTCAGCAGAGGGTCAAAATGAACATTTGTTCCCTCTGCTGAGATGGCCAGGGAAGCTGCCAGTTGTGCAGCTGATCTGGATCCTCTCACGTTCCCTCAGGAGCTGACTGAACAGTGTGCATACATTTTTCTTTTTATAGAAATATAGTTGAACAGACAAAAAAAAACTGTATCAGCACCTCTCGCTCTCCTTTCCATTTAATTCAAAGATAGTGAATTTTTGAGTACACTGTGTGCCTTTAAGTGTACATTAATAAGACTCCTTCTACACCTCTAATAAGGAATTACAGTTAACACCAAGACAAGCAATATCAAATGCTTCATGTGAACAAGCACCAAATGACAGTTTCTGAGAGAATTGTAATTGAATTCACCAGCTACTGCAAACACCAAACCTCTGCTCTGCTATTTAGCTAAGAATGAGCCAGGTGATGGCTGCTGCCATCCTGAAGAGTGGAGGTGCTCCAAGGAACCTTGTTGCACCCAGCATGCGGCAAAGGCAGCCAAAACAGGGCTGAGAATGCAGGAAGAATAAAATGTGTGAGTCAGATGTGCTGGGTGTCCATGTGTGGAAGACAAGAACCCTTTAAAAGGTATTTCGATGAGTCTCATGGCTGATCCAAGCCAAGGAACACTGACATGAGACTGCAATCTGCATGCAGAGCTCAGAAAAACACAGTGACCACCTCCTAGTGCAGTTCCCCAACGTGGTGCACTCAATAGAAAATTCAGATTTTACAGCACATTTACACACAAAAGTTACTGCTTCATCATTCCTTAATGGAAGAAATACAAGCCCACCACACATCCTTGATAGGTTTGTTTCTTTCCCCTCCCCTACTGTGAAAGCTGATGCTGAGGTGGACACGACTATTGGCTCTGAGGCACAACCGGAGCACAGCTCTGCTCTCCCACTGATTTCCTCTGTCCCAGAGTAATAGAAAAGACCTTATTGTCACATAGGACAATTTACTGTTTAGCATAAGGGAGTAAAACATGGCAGTGAACAGATCCTATAAAAGAGGGGGGAATGAATCCAGAAGGGCAAGGTGCCCTTCTGAGCAGCTTGTTCATTTCTTAGAGGCCGTTACCGTACTGGGAGGCTAAAGCCTGGAATTCTAACAAGTCAATACCAAAGCTCAGTGGGATTTCTTGTCCCTGCCTTTAGCCTCTGTATTTATTGAGTGACGACTGATGGTTGTAGGGTAACATAATTTTCCAAGCCTTTCCAAAGCAGCAAAGATAATGAGCAAGGTTGGGCTCCAAAGCCACTAGACAGTACTTCAAATCCTGCTTCTGCATTTTATTTTCCCCTCTCCCCCACCTCATAAGAAAATAAAATTCCAAACCTTCTAGGTCCTAGGCACTGACTCAGCAACATCCTCTTTTGAACTCGATGCTATTTCAGATAAAGGGTGGAGGGGTTCTCCCCCAAGAGTGCAGCTCTGTGTTCTGACAAGCATCTGACAAGCACCTGACTAAAGTGCAGATCATTAAGGCTGGCTTGCAGTGGGCTTATTCTCAGGTGTGTAGCAAGGAGGAGTATCCACCTTTTTATAGCCTGTGTATTGATTAATCACACCCACACACCTTTTTATTTTATTTTTTTTTTAATGTAGGTAAAAGCAAGCATGCTTTTCCAATAAAGCCCCTGCGAAGGGAGAAAGCAGGTCCATATTCCGAGCTCTTTATCTACATCAGGAGGTTATGGAGCAGGGAAGTGAAAATGGTCTCATTATCCTGACAGATGGTGCACTTAACAAACCCACACAGAACGCTGAGGACACAAAGGAAGGTTGTACGTGCTGGAAGCGGGGTGCATTTCCGAGCTGCCAGCCAAGTGGTGCCTGTGAGGTACCACACTGGCCCTCCAGCCCTGCTGCTTTCCAGTCCTCAGAGCCGGAACAAATCCCTTTTGGCATTCCCTGCCTCCTTCCCCTTTTAATCCTCCCAGCCTGCAACATCCTAAAGGAAGCTCAGAAAGTTTCCTCTGTAAGTTCCATTTTTTTTTTTAATGCAAAAACATGTTAAGACAAAACAAAACAAAAAGCAAGCTTTATTAATAGGAGCTGTCTAGAAGGAAAGGAGGGTTTCTATTCATCTTATCTTGCTTTTCACCTCACTAAGTTTTCACCTGGTGCCTTTTAACAACGGCTATTTAAAATCAATTTTATCCGGAGGGGTGGCCATTGATTTAGCTAAGTGCTGCAATTGCAATTAGAAAGTTATTAAACCCAGTGCCAGATAGACTAATTGACATGAAAATCTAACCGAGGCTGGGGGATAAAGGTTTCCCTCCTGCTTCAGCTGCAAGTTTATTGCACACATAAAGCTATCTTAAAAGAACATTCAGGTTGCAAAGTTGAACACGAGAAAGTTAATAAATGACAAAATCAACTGATACCATTAGGCAAAATTAACTGAATCACTGAGCGGACGACTGTAATTTTTGACATTGAAACTTTCATGGTCTTAGGAGTGAAGTGTTTCCTAGATTTAAAGCCAAAAAATATGTATTTTGATACAACATATGGACACCCACATGGCTCCTCAGCACGGCTGCCTAGAACTGTTAAATCCAACACCAGTTTTAATGGAGTAACTGGCAGAGGTGGGAGGCTGCTGTCCTGCTCCTGAATCAGCAGGAAAGGGAATGACTTGCAGATTTTTTGGGTGGGATTCATAAAGCTGATGGGAAAGGAACAATCGGAAAACTCTGATGCCTTCAGATGTGGTGGCTACTCCTGTTCCACCTCCTCCATCCCAGCTCAGGGCCAGCCCCAGCTCTCCCCCAGCCCAGACGGCCACCACGGTTCCCAGCAGACCTCAACAATGCTGTGTCTTTATTTGCCTACTCCTGCTCCCCAAAACTGCACCAGGACATCCCCTAACCTCAAAACTCCAGCCCAGCCCCTTCCCACAGCAGCTGACTCCTGCTCTCCTCCAGTTCTCACATCCCAGCTCATATTCCTCCCTCCCCATCCCAGTTTCCATCCCATAAGTTTCAAATCCTGCCTAATCCTCTGTGGTTCCAGCTTCCTGACGAAACCTACCAAACTCCTTTGTCATTCCATCCTTTGACCTCCCTGCTCCAGCTTCTGGGACCCTCTGCTTGCAAGGAAGGAGGCACATTTTTTCCTAAGCAATTGTGAGGTTTTGGGAGCACAGAAAAGGCATGACCCTTCAGCTCCTGGCCAAAGGAGTGCTACATCACTGAATGTAGCAGCAATTAAGGAAAACTGTAATTTCCTTAAGCCTTTCAAAGGCAGTGTTGGTTTAATTGCTTTAGTGTTTACTATTTGGCTCAGTGATGTTGAGTTTTCATGGAAAAAAAAATAATTAACTGCTTCACTGAACTCACACAAACCTAAGACTTGTCCTTCTAAACATTTATAACTTGGCCTCTATAACAGACAGAAAAGTCACATCCCAGATGACAAATCTTACATTTCTCTTCAAAATGACAAAGGCTCAAAGCAGTCAGACAAAAGGCCACCAGAAATTGTTTTTAATTTCTTGATGTGCTAACATTTTGCTCAAGCCTCATTTTTGGAAACTACTGGAATGACTTTGCTGAACCCTTCCAAAATAATTCTGCTTGAGGCAAGCAATCAAAATGACAAATTTCAGCCTGAGCAATTGGATTTTGGCAAGGTTGTGTACAACTGAAAAGGGAGCTTTTAACCAGCAGAGTTCAGCAGCTGTTAATCGGCCTTGCCACCAGTCCAGATTGCAATAAACAAAGTAAGGACATATAATACCAGTGAAGGAATGTAAACTAAATGAAATAAAAGTTATGGATAGCTGGAAAATCGTTAAAAGGGATCAAAACCAGAAGGTGAATGTTACCCTGCTGGTGTTTTGAGAGTTGCCAATGATTTCTTGAAGATTTAAGCACAGGAAAAACATGAAAACAGTCGAGTCCCTTAAAATGATTACATGGAAGACAAAAATTAATCTGAGTGGTCCTTTATACATTCTATGTTGAGGATTTCTCTTGCACTTATCTCTGCTACTCATTTAAAAATTCTCTAGAAAACATTTTCCCTTGTGTGAATTTAAACCCTGATGGGCACTTTTTAAGGTCTGTCTGGATTTACAGACATGTCAGATTGCCAATAAAGCTGATCAGCATCTGGGCTGACATACGTGGCTGGACAACCTCAGATCATCTCTCCAGCCCATGTTTTCTGATCTAGAGAGACCCATTCTTCCTCACCCTGTTTCTGAGGATTACAAGGACATGAGCTTACGAGCATCTGAAAGAAGGACTAAACCTTTCATGCATTTCCTCTGCTTCAGGAAACACAAGCTGGGTCCGTGCAAGGAAGGACTTAAGTTGGGATTCACATCCCTCATTGCCTCCAAAGTGCTGGCATGTGCAGAGTGCACAGGACACAGCACACCCAGTCCCTGTTCCACGAAAACCCACCTAATTATCTTTGCTGCTCGAATTTTAGATCTGCATGTAAACAGAAGCAATTAAATATTTTTTTTCTCCTCTTTTGCTCAGGAAACCAAATTATTTACTCCTTCCTTCCTTCCTTCCTTCCTTTCCTTCCTTCCTTCCTTCCTTCCTTCCCAGAAAGAGAACAACTAAAAACCTTCTTGTTTCTAATTCTGCTCCTTTAAGAACTGCTTTGTCTCTTACATGTGTTTCTCTTCTTCCAGGTGACTCCTCACCTGGCCCTTGCTTAAACCTAGTCTTGGAAATGGTTTGTGAGACTGGAGAGAAATTAAAAAGTTCAGGTGAGGGTCACCATGAACCCTACTTAAGAGCATTAGTCAGGAACGTTCTTTTTGGCAAATGAATATTCTTTGCTAATGACCAGGACTGCAAATTTGCCTGGGAAAATAGGGGGGAAAATTAGGCAGTTAGAGGGAGAAGCAGCACTTGACCCAGCTGTGCTGCAGAGACACAAAATTCTTGGAGGGAGGAGAAAGAATGAGAGGTGAGACAGAAGAAATGAGGGAGACAGGAAGAGAGGCAGAAAGAAGAGACCCTACTTGTGGAAAAGATGAAAGGAAAACCTCAGGTTTTATGAAAAAAGTAAGGAATAATGAACTTCATCCATCGTGGAAGCCTGGCCTGCCTGGCAGGAAGGACCAGGAGTTTGGATTCACCCCGGAGCATCCCACTGCACCACTCCTATGGACACATTCACTTGTTGCCCGTGACAAGGGGTCACAGTGGCAGGAAAATATCAACTTATACAAACCAGTGACTGGTTAAAACCTTCACTATCATGAGTGAACGTGTCTTGGGCCTTGAAAAAACCAGCAGAAACCACTGCCAGAAGAGCTCTGCCAATGTGCACCGAGGATCTGAGTGTTTTCCAGTGCTTACCTCAATCTGTGCAGCCTCTCTTGACTAGCAAAAAGCAAAACTTTCTTCTTTTTTTTTTTTTTAACCAAATCGATCAATTTTTCTCCTGAAACAACTCACTGGTGGGGGCAGAACACCCTGGGTTTTTTTGAACTGCCTGGACTGAGAAGTCCACACTGCTTTTTGTTTTGTTTTGTTTTCTGGCATGCTTGGCCAAGCTTATCAAGTGTTTTGTCACATTCAGACAGCATCACTTACAGCAACAAAAGGTATCCCTGACACCAGCAAAGGAGCCTGGCAGCTCTGGGCTGCATCACTCCCTATCTCAGCAATTACACCAAAATAAACAAAAGTAAACTCAGCCTTTTGCTGCCAGGCCAGAAACCCCACAAACACACAGCAGAATAGAAGCAGCTGCTCTCTAACTCAGCTCAGGTTAATTGTTGGTTTTTCTGCTCTGCAAGTTCAGTCAAGAAATTCAGCCCCAAATATACATCACAGTACTACAGAATCCTGCAGAAAACTACTTACAGCCACAGAAAATTGCTGTGATGTCCAAAGAGTTGTGGGAAGCTTGAAACAAGGGTCAAATTTATGGTAGTTATAAAACATTTCCATGCCAAGTTTCAAGTAAATTTGGATCTATTTATAGTTTGGAGAGGAAAACAGTAACTTCTTAGTGGTCTCACACAGTACCCACTCAAAAATAATGGCAGTTGTGGATGTGCTTATATTTAATTTCATTTAAACTTGAAACTTAGAACCAAACTGAGCTGGAATTACAAGCTCACACAAACAGATATGTGGGGAGAAACTACAAAGAAGCACCGCTATCCCTTGATGCAGCTTTCTTCACTGGCTTTTTTTGTGTCCATCATCTTCTACTGCAAGAAGAAAAAGAACTAATAAAAGGAAAGAAATAAGTATTCTAATTCCAACCCAGTCTGGACTTCAGCCAGTCCACCATGTAATAGCAAAAATGCTAATGTTAGCTGCAGTAATCTTCTTAAGATGATGAATAGAGATCAAATATCTACACTAATTCTGCTGCATCTGAGAACAGCTTCTAGACTCTGTTGTTCCCAAGGTTTGCCCGTGGCATGGGCAGGAATGGGGCGAATTGCCAAAAATTACATTTTCTTTTTGATGTTCTTCCATACTGGAATGGTTCTGAGCAGAGGGACCTCCGGAGGATGCCATCTCATGACTTAAGTCTTTTGCTCTTTATTTCGGTGGTCCCTCCTGTGAAAGCCATAAATACTTAAACAAGAATTGTGACACTTTTCTCTGGCACAGGAAAAAGCTTCAAAGAGGTCCAGCAGTCAGAGCAGACAACATACACCAAACCTCCCACACCTGGTCCCGCTGGGCGAATGACACAGGAATATACACTATTGTTTATGGATCATTAATCTCCAAACTTCTTCCCACTGGGGTCTAGAAAAGCTATTTCTTTCTCTTTAATTTGACAGAGGAAGGAATTAAAGCCAAAGAAGTTTGTCTGAGATTAAACCAAGTGGTGCTGATGGAGAGAATGATTGATTGGCAAAGCCCACGTCTTGCCCTCTGCTGACAGCATCCATCATCCTTTGACAGAAAAGATCCAAACTTACACTTCTTCCATTTGTCTTCTTACCTTCTTGGCTAAAATAAGGCAGGAATTCTTTTTCCCCCAGTTTCTCCACATCTTTGCCTGCCAGAGGCAGACCTCACACGAGAGACACAGAGCTCTCACCAGAGACACAGTTTTGTTGGGAACAGATTCACTGGAAAGGTCACCAAGAAATTTCTGCCAGTGACAAATACAGCTGCCTGCTTGATGAATACAATCATCAGGTGAGACCACAATGCACATTTTCTGCTAGGAATTGCTCTGCTGGCTGCTAGACCCAGAGGTGGCTGCTTCAGGACACCAAACAGCCTTGGGTCCAGCTCAGCTCTGTCTCAATGTCCTTCCCTCGGTGGGCTCTGTCCCCTGGTTATTTGAGGTGAAAAGGAGGAGGTTGTCTGATCCTCACCTGTGCTCTATGACCCTGGATAAGCCAGGATGGGGTTTTATGTGCTCCCAACATTCCCCAGGATGGGCCCCAAATGCAACTGGAGGTTTGGAATACACACAGGTGTATCCACATCTTCCCTCAAAGGTACCACACCTGATAACCTACACTCAGCTCTGAAATCAAAGGCCATAAGAATAAACAATTCTTCAGGCTACATTAATCTCACCTCTCCCATCCTTCCGTTTGGTTCTACCACACAACAAAGGATGCAGCCCAGAATTTTCTCCACAGCTAATCCCTGTAGCCCAGAATTTTCTCCATGGCCAATCCCTGTTCCCTGTCAGACACCGGGGTCAGAAACTCTCTGCAGTGTCTGTAGGCACTGTAAACTAAATTTTAGGTGTCTGTCAGTAAACAGGTCTTTAACTTAGATTAGGAGCTGCAGGGATGGTTATTGTTGGATTAGCACAGGCACGTAATGAATTCCAAAATCCTGCAATAACGTGTTGTGTTCCTGGCTATTAGCCTGGCTTTTAATTAGTTTGTGCTAATGAATATATTTGTACATGTCCATTTTTTATTGGCAGCTTTTAGAGGAGTAGTAAATTGGTCACTGTGGAGTGCCAGTGTTTCACTAAAACCTAAGGAATAATTAATGCTTTCTCCACCTAGAGTCAACCAGCAGTCTCAGGGGGTTTTAGGTACAAATTAGAATGAAAGATGAGATACTCAAAATACAGTTAGAGAACTCATTCATCAACGGTGATTAAATAATGTCACTGTGAGACCCTGGAGAAGTGCTGAGAGCTGATTTCCAGCTCTGGAATACCCACATCATCTCCCAGCAGCTACCAGAGCACCCTGCCCTATTTTTTTTTCCACTGTGACATTCAAAATGCCTTTTCCATATCCGGTGCTATCCAACTTTCTTCTGTTCTTGGAAATTCCTCCTTGGAAAATATTATTTTTCTCAGTCTTTCCTATTCATAACCCACTGCGGGCTGGGGGAAAAATGAACCAATACTAAGTGTGCTTGGCTAAAGCAATGCTTCCATCAAATCCAGTATCCTGGCTAACAAAATCCTCAAGCCAGAAAATATTTGCATGTTTTCACATCCATATTTCCACAGAGAAGATGGCTGGCAGAGCTGGCACGAGGTGGTCAGGATAAGCCAAACCTGAATAAGGATAGAGCTGCTTGAGATGGATTTAAGGAGAAATTAAATGTCCAGGTCCAAACCAAACATTCTGAAATACCCTGCTGAGCATCCACTTAACTCCAGAGACTGACAAAGAATTCTTATACTTATCATTTATTTTATAATTTTTTTAAATGTTAGTATTACCCACAAATTCCTCAGCCTTCAGAGAGCTAAGCAAATTAGAAGCCTAAATGAGATTAAGATCTATGAACACCAGGCCCTCCAGAGGAGCTCATTCTCATAAGCACCATGTCACAAAAAAATACATTTTTCTCTGTTGAGAACAAACAGAGCTTTAGGTCTCTCCCAGAGATATGCACCCAAAGAGCCAAACATGAAGAATTTCACCCCAAACTTAGAGAGAGAGGCAGAGAACCCAAGACATGTGTGGGGCTGACTTTGAGACACCCCTCTTTTCCTTTGGACAAGCAACCTAAGTATTTTATATAAGGTCCTGAAATGATCTCTGACACAGGGACTGAAGGTGAAGTGTTGTGCTGGTTCCTGATGCAGCATCTAATTCCCTCCTGCAGCCCTGACTGCTTTTTGTTCTGGCCACCAGTTCAGCAGAGGAGCACATTTTCATCATGTCTGTGACACTCCTGCTGTTCTAAATTCTGGTGCCTGCTTACACAAGGGAGCCTGATAACACCAAATTACAAGCTAATTTTGGAGCATCGAGCTAAGTGCCACAAGACAGCTGTGTGCTACAAATTAAAATCTTAAAAACCTTCAGAAAAAAAAAAAAATCATTTACTGAATTGCTAACAGAGGAACTCATAAGTAGAAAAGTATTTTCATTCCATTTACAAACCCAAGTCAGAAGAAAACAAAAGCCTGTGGTGTGAAGGAAAGCAGGTCTGTGTACAGTTGTGTGTGTACAGCCAGAAAGAAAAGTGATGTTTCCACAACACTAAATCCTGGTAACCACCGTTGGGCATTGATTGTGTTCCTCTTTCATTTTTCACTTCCACTAAATTAAAAAAACATGCTGCTCAGCTATATGCACCTCTTGTAGCCTTTTAATCATCTGTTGTTAGTGTCGGGGAACGTGGAGAGATAAATCTCCAAGCTGTGTCAGTCTGCCCAGCTCCATGGGTTCCCAATGTAAATATTCCAGCTCCCATATCCCATTGACTCTAATCCTGACACACCCCAAACCATCCCTGATGATGCAGGGGCAGATTCATTTCATTTATAGGGTTATTGAGGGGCTGGCTTGAGCTGTGTCCTCCCTTTGGGTCACCACCAGCACCAAAGCAAAGGCTCCTTCTCCCAGGAGAGCCCATTTTCCAGGCAGTGCACATTTGTGGCAGCCAGCCAGTTACGTGCCACTCATGGAAAGAAGGCTCCTTCTCCCTGGTGCACAGTCAGGCAGCTCGCTGATAATTACAGACTGATTTCCAGAAGAAATATGGCACTTGTCAAAGGCATCATTTCAATTCTGTCTTTCCTCGTTAACACTTGATGGGAACTCCAGCGTATTTATGACTCATCCAAAAGGCAAAACTCCCCAGCATCACCACAGCTTTATTTTCTTTTACTTAATTTCATTTTTTCTTCATTTCTGATCACTGACTTTTTTTTTCTCTAATGACTTTGGCTGATTTTCCAGCCAGTTTCTCAGAAAGCAGCTGGGCTACCACTACCTTTCAGGTGCTCAAATGCCCACTTGCTGAGGCACCTCATGATGATTTCCTTGGGCTGCTCCCGATCTCAACACTGCAGGAATGCTGCAGTTCTACTGACTTCTACCTCCTGTGAAGGAGCAGACTGTGAGGGACCATATAGAAATATATATAACTCCTATACATGTGTTCATCTCTCACATTTTTAGAAATGCAGCCGGATTTTTGGATGCACTCGGCTTGAGAACATCGCATCCACGCAGGCACACAAGCTTCCCGAGCTGTGTGCAGGCACTGTGTGCAAAACAAAGGGCCCATAAATTAATCAAGTTGTTCTCCTAGCAAGCTGGAAAGAAAGAGGTGAACCAGGGCAAGAATTGTTATTGTTATCTCTATTTTTAAATACTTGGAAGACACTCAGTTACTATGGTGGTGAGGACCATATAAGTACCTAGACAGATTCATTGGTGGCAGGATTATTAAGTGTGAAGATTCTTCATGTTAAAGGTACCAGTTAATAGGAGCTTTTTCCTCTATGGGAAAAAGAAAAAAAAAAAGAGAAATATATTGTGAAATCATTTCCCATTTTTTAAGTCTTTAATAGGCAGGTTTAAAAAGCTGAAATTGTTATTCTACGCTTGTGCTGTTCTGCTCTGTCTTTTTTTTCCTTGTGGGACTTCTGCATTAAAAAAAGAAAAAAAGAAACCCAAAACATGCAAGAAAAAGCTGCAAAATTAACGTTCTATAGCAAAATACAGACAGACATCCTTCATGTGGATACTGCTATATTCTTTGTGTGGAGAGATGGACTTACTTGGGAGTCACAAGAGTGGTTATAAATGATACACAAAATGAAAACTTGCAGGGAATTCCAGAGCCAGGACACAGGCCAGGCGACAAGAACACTGCTGTTAATTGATGAAACTTTTAATACAATCATTTTTTTTAAAGATGCTTCTGCTTAAACATTTAAAAAATGAAAGCTCCTCGTTACCAGATGAGGTGAAGCTGTAATGCACAATGTCAAAGCCAACTTGTCAGATAACAGAAAAATAAGGACAATATCTACTCTTTTAGAAGTATTTCTTCAGTTTAGTTCAGATACATTGATTGAACTCCTCCAGAGGCTCCTCTCCATGAAACCAGATGGCCACTGCACATGGACAGGCACATGTGGGTGTAGGTGAAGTTTCAGTGCAGAAGGTGCCCACATTATCTCAAACACACACAAAAATCGTCCCTTTATAAGTTTTTGTCTCTGGATAAACACCAAAAATTGTTGATCAGAGAATTTTTGCAAACAATCCTTCATTGTCATCACTGCCCCAAATAAATAAGCACACAGTATCCCACTGGAGAGGACTCATGCTCATCCCTGGCCTCCAGAAATGGAAATTCACCTAGGAGAGGAAATAAAGTTCATGTATAATTCCCTTCTCTTCCTTTCAGCATCCTCTCCAGGGAAGATCTGTGAACAATCCCAGAGCCTTGTTATTAAAGGCTCAATCTGCCTTCAGCTGAGCCCTGCTGGCTGCCTGTAGGGATGGGCACATTCCTTGGGCACATTCCTTGATAAACACACCAGGCTGGGCAAAGGAAGAGAACCAGGCCAGGAGAAGACCTGAGACATCTTTGGTTTGGTTCTGGGCAAACTTTCTGTGCACTTGTCCCCAGGCAAGTGCCTAAACTGAAACTCAGCAGTTTCCTGCAGTGTTCTTGCCACGTCTTGAGATGGGATTCATCTAGAACTGTTCACTTGGGACTTTTTCTCCTCTCATCTGATCCACCCTCAGCTACAGATCAGAGTGTTGAGTTCTCACAGGATTTTTACACCTTCCTCTGAGCCTGAGTGATCTGTACATGACCGAACACAACTTATGTAACCGTGCTGAGGGTTCAGACACTTTTGTATTTAGGCTCTGTGAAGGTGTTATGGTATTTGGTGGTTGCAGACACGTCTGGGAATGTTGCTGAGGCACAGACTTTTTATTTTAAGAGATGTGGGATGAGGTACAACAAATCATTCTCATTTCACTTCCCAAATCCCCACCAGTACTGGCTAGACTGGATGAGACAGGACAGAATTTGGCTTTGGATATAGGCTGAAAGTAGAATAAGAGAGCCTGCATTACTGGGAGATCATATCCATTGAAGCACCACTTAAAAGGGATGAGAGAATTTTCACCATAGTGAAAAGAGAAAACAAGGCAAGCTAATTTCCCAGCCAACTCTCAACTTATCACCCAGGAAAACTCAGTATTAATTACCTTCATCCAATACTCCCCATCCTAACTTCTGTGGGGGTGAAATATCAGAGAGCAGCAGTTTGAAAGGGTTAGGGTGGTTTTTTTACATCGATTCAGCAGTTGCTTGCAATACTTAAGATTCATCTTTTGCCACACAAGCAATGTTTTGTGGGAAAGAAAATGCACGAGCATTGCAATGCAGCAGTTCAGGCTCTGTCCTTTCCTTGGAATAAAAAATGTGACCTCCAGGCCCGGGAAGATACAGCAAACCATGTTCCATGAGGCCCTTTATATATTTATACAAATTACCCTCATGTGTTCCCCTCCCTTCCTCAAAATCGTTTTTTCCACCAGTAAGTTTATTTGTAGGGCTGTTCCCAAAAACAGCACATTTTTTACGCAGTCATTGGAGAATATTAGTGGAAAATTAATTTTGAGTTCTTAAAGAGATATTTATATTAGCCCATACTGCAATAAAGATCCTGGCCTCTAGCCAGGAATTGGAGCTCTATTAAGCTAAGCACTCTACATAAATAACGATGAAGATTATTATTCACTCTGTTGGATCTGGCAAGATTTTTTTTTTTATTCCTGAGTGCAGTGAGCAGAATTTCCCAAATTTCTTGAGCAGAGGAAGTGGGTGAATGGACTGTTGATAACACTGCAAGATGCCTACCCCTCTACCAGGAAAGCTTACTAGAGAGAGATCCCTATTCTCCCACACGGGATTGCTTTACAATTATTTACCATTACCCTTAATGTTTTCTAGAAGCATTCAGACTGAAGTGATTCCATTTTAGATGTAAAATATAAGAATTTAGTTTATTAACTCTACTGTTTCTTCACCTTTATGTAGAGGCATTGCATGGACAGGATGAAACACAGATTATTTATTCATGTATCATTTTCTGAATGCCCCAAAGCAGAGCTCATACACTGACAAGTGTTTGGGAATGAGAAGAAACTGGAAATACAAGTGACCATCTTGCTGTGATTGGATTAATCCACCATGACATCTCAGTTCATGCAAAACCTACTCATTTTCATTTCACTCAGAGCCAGGAAGGCATAGAATTCATCCCATGAAAACACTTACTTTGTTATTATAAATATTCATGTTACTGAATGATAAACCTCATCTTCCAAGAAAAATTATTAATACCAATTAATAATCACATGCTTTATGTACTTTGAGAAGAAAGGGCGAGATCTATTAATAGGAAAAAGAATGATTCTAAATTTGAAGACAGAAATAATTGGTTCTGATGCAATTGTTTCCCTGGCAGTTGTGCTGGGCTATTAAAGAGTAGATTGCATGAGAGCAGCTTGCAAATTGCACCACAAGAAAAAAACAACACAGGGCAATGTGAAACAGAACAAGAAGTGACAAGTGTTAACCTACAAAGGAACTTTGTGACATTGCCAAGGTCATGGAGAAGAATCATTTATTCACTAAGAATAGTCAAGGGGGAACATTCTGTTTTCATATTTGCATCTGCAAATATGATTGTCCCGACTAATCAAACCAGGTGAGCATAAAGGAAATTACAGCTTCTTATCCCACACTGAGCTGTGTGGGAATAGTAGTGCTGTCTTCCCTTCGGATTTTCTTCCACAGAGAACAGCGTTACATAACGGGTTTACAAGCTAAGTTTGCGGCTTCACAAGTAAGTATCTCTTGGGTTTCAGGTAGGCTGAGGTCCTTCAAGGTCCCAGTGAGGTTATGGGTTCAATACTGGGCCCAGACTGTTTAACTTGTTCATCAATGACTCGGATGAAGGGGCAGAACCGTCCTCAGCAGGTCTGATGATGACACAGAGCTTGGAGGAGCAGCTGATCCTCCTGAGGGCTGTGCAGCCCCTCAGAGGGACCCCAGTAGGTTGGAGGGATGGGCAAAGAACTGTCTGAAATTCAACAAAGGCAAATACAGGGTCCTGCACCTGGGAATAAATAACCCCAGGCACCAGCACAGGCTGGGGGTNCTCCTCACCCATCCTGGGTGTGCAGCAGCACAGCCCCTGCTGCCCAAGGGAGGTTTGCTAAGAGCTGCCACTGCTGCTCTGGGGGTAGGAGCTAAACACAATTAAGGATGGACTGTTCCTGTCTAAGGAAGGTCAAACAAGAAAATGGATTCGTGTCTACCCGAACTATTCCTGCTGTAAAAGGAATCCTCGGAGGCTGAATTTCCCAGAGTGCTGCACAGTGACAGCAAGGCCATAGATGTCTTCAAAGAGGGAGACTGCTGATTGCCATGGTCATTATTTTATTTTCTTCAGTTTCAACCTAACCTAGAGGCGGGCTCAAAATTTATTATCTACTGCAATGCACGAACAAAGCTCGGCCCCACAGTGTCTCACTGTGGGAATCATACCCTGAGAAAAGCCAAGCATCTTTATTTGTTGTTTGGGCCAGTTTTCAGCAGCTTTTCCTGATCTGTAAACAAGAGCAAAGACAGCAACCAGACCAGTTTGCCTTTGCAAACATTGTCAGAGCATGACTTTTCTTTTTTTTTTTTGCTTTCTTTTTATAAGATGAAAGAGTTTCTTGTTTCCCCACCCTCCCTGCTTTTCAACAAGAGGGAAACAAGAGGGAAAGTTTCCTTTTGACAGGGAAACAAACACTTGAAGAAGAGGCTAATAACATTTAAGACATGGACATATTGCAGACTTCTGGCCAAAAAAACATGCAACAGAGGATTTATATTGTGTATGTAGGTTTACAGCACACCCCAATTTTCAGAGCAATAAATCACTGCTTGGGTTCTAACCACACAGAGCTAATAAGGACAAAGAGTTACACATTTCTGCCTCTTTGATTTAGCATTCAGTCTCAGGTTCAAAGTTCTGATTCTGCTTTATTTTTATGCGAGCATGTGGGCTGGGGAGATCAGAGGACTCTATTCCATCTCCCCTGCTGCTCCTGTGTTTTATGTAGGTGACAGCTTTTCTGCTATAATTTCATTACAAAAAATAATTGGTATCTCTTTGCCCAAGATTAACTGTGCATCTGCCTATTTATGTTATACATAAAATTATGCTACAACTAGAACCGTATATATTTTTGAATTAATGATGCAGCCCTTGCTCACTCAAAATCCCCACTAAGAAAAAAAAATTGCTTTTAAAAACGCTGCAGGATCAGTAAATCTGAGCTAAACTTGACAACAGGACGATTTTATTTGGGAAGAAATTTTTATTTGGGAAAGAAATTCAAGGCAAATGAGCTGAGTTCATAATGTGCTCAAACAGAAAAGAGAAAAACATGCTCCCCATGCTGCCCGAATGGCTGACATAATTTTGCTTGCTTTCCTTCCCTGTTAACTTGAAAATGCAAATTGCTTCGCTGTCAGGGTACATTTGTTCCCACTAATTCAAGACACTATAACAAGCCAAAATATTTATTCGGGTTTTTTTTTTTTCCACTCCAATTTGTGTTTTCTCATAGTGAGAGCATCATCTACAGATTTCATTTACTGAAACGTTATGCAAACAGCCCTTACAGGAAAGTCACCTCCCTGTAATAGGAAAACTATCCATAAAGAAGGCTCTTAATGCTCTAGGATGTGTTGCCTCAAAGGGCCCAAAAATGCTACTCTGACCAACACGTAAAAGGCCAAAACACATATCCAAAATAATTGCTCAAATGACCCATTTGGATAAACCCTGGCTTTTCAGAGGAGGGACTCGGATTCTTCCTGCTGTTCAGGGGATGGGATGGACACAGAACACATTCTTTTAATTAGAACTGGATGAGCAAACAGAAGCAGAGAGAACATTTTATAGTTCAATCCTCTTTCTGACGCTCTCTCGATTTTAGCTGGGTATATTGAAAAAAAAATCAAAATTGTTTAATCTTTTCCTTTGAAAAATGTTTCTGATGGTAACCGGATTTTAATTAATTATCATTTGTGTGAAAAGCATTTCTGCTCCTATAGGAAATAAAATGAGATTTCAGCTGAAAAAAACCCCAGACAATTACTGTTTTCCCGAAAATTCAGTTTTGCATTCTTCTGGGGAAAAAAAAAAATCAGCATTTTTTAATTAGAATTGGTTGTGCCACTTGAAGGGCTGAAATTGGTTTCTGCCAGCCCCTTTGTTAAGGTCTGCAAAAGCCCCATGAGTCACCCCTTGGAGGAGTGGAGATGAGTCCAACCTCACTCCAATGACGAAATTCAGAGCCTCTTTGCCATCTGGTCCTTCCATGAGAGCTGCTCCATCCATAGCTTCTCTCTAGCAACACTCAAATGAGCTCTAAACAAGTGGATTCTAACTTTGGTATCTTAGTTCTGGGCCTAAAATTAGGTGGGATTAATCACACTGCAGAAATTCTACGAGCAAATCCTTTATAACTTCTATTTCTCTTCACCTTCCTCATTCATGGAACAGCTCGTAATACCTCACCTTGTCTTTTGGAGTCCTTTTCACACATATCTAATCTTGCTTTGGTCTCATTTGTCTCTGCTCTGACTTCTTTGAAGTCCTTAAGTTTACCTCTTGCACACTCAGAACAGAGACTCCACTTCAGCAAAGGGTTTAAAGATACAAATAAAAACAAAACAAACCCTCTGAAGTCCTTCCAGTTTCTCAAACACAATCAGAAGGTAAGTTATGACTCAAAGCCTTCACGGCAGACATCTGTCACTACAGTAAAAAGTATTTTGGCTCCATTTCACTCAGGATTCTCCATCTAGAAATAAGGTCAACCCTTACCATTCTCACCAGACGTCTTGTCTTTCCCATTTGTAGCTCCGGTTCCTTGTCTCTGTTAGGGGGGAAAAAAACACAAAACAAGAGGTTAGAACACACTGGAACATGCATTTTTCCCCTTGGAATTCCTGGTAATTACAGCCTGATTTCTCCTCAGTATGTTGGATAATCCATTCACCCTCACGCAATGTTGTTTTGAGACACTGCCAGTGAAACAGGAATGTTTAGTTCCACTTAAAGGTTGGACTCTGTGATCCTGGAGTTCTTTTCCAATAGAAAATACTCTGATTTAGGTCCAGCTGCCTCACTATGTGTGCCCCCGGATGTAATTATCGCAATGAGTGATATATATGTGTGTAATCAGGTTCCCAGCAGGGCAAGGGAATGAGAGCTACAATGCAGCATTTCATTTCTTCAGCTCCCTGCTGTGCCTCCCCTTCCATGAGGCAAGAGGACTACAGGGAAGTAGTGAGGTTTTGCAGGGACAAAATTATAAGGGTCAAAGCCCAGCCTGAAGTTAATTTGGCCAATGCCATAAATAAGACACAATAACAATGTTCCTAGAAATAGATTAGCAACAAACGGAGGGCTGGGGAGAATCTCCACCCTGACTTGATTTTGGCTAGAAGATCCATTTTCTGCTTTGGCCACAAGACAAGATGGAACTTCCCACTTCAATTCACTCTGTCCAAGGAACAGTCTCCTGAATTTCCATGAAAAAGAACTGATTTAAATCACTCTGCCAAGTAACAGGTGGCAAATACCAGGCAGTCGAAACATTCACAGTGGCAGAGTACTGAAGTGGTTTCAATAGTAGGGAACTTTCCAGCTTAGGAATGGTCACTCTATGAAAATTATTCTGCATCCCCCAGAGAAAGCATCTCAAGGTGGATTAAGGTACTTCAGCCTATGGCAAAACTTACATTCCTTATGCAAAATTATTCATACTTGTGTGTGTTACTGAAATAGAACTAAAGAAATTGTCCTCTAGGGTTGTCCACGTAGAAATCTGAGAGTATTAAACTCAGAGAATAAATCCAGCTGCACTCAGCCATCAGAGGCAACACATCCTCAAGCACCAGGGCAGTGAACAGGTACAGAAGCACTGCAAACCAAATGGGTTTTTCCAACATCTGGACAGTCATGTGGATTCTCCTATGAAAGTTCATACAGCCATACACTTATCTGAAGGCATTTCCTTTAAAATTTCTGGTTAAAACCTTCTCTGCTTTGGTTTCTGGCTTTTGCCTTCCCAAGCAGTGGTATTTCCAAGGTGTATTTGTATATAGAGCTGATGATGAGCTAAGTACAAAACCTTCACGTGTGCTCTTAGCTCAGACATGGAAAATGAAAATACTTTTTTTTTCTCCCTGGAGCCTCAGAGCCAAGACAAAAACTTGGCCAATAACAGAGAATGGGATTCTAAAGGGATGAACACTTTTGACAAAAGCATAAGTTACCAACAGCCTAAAATCAATAAACCCACCCAACAAGCAGTTTTGCCTTGTGCTTTTATTTAAAGTTTGGTTAATACTTCCATGTTTCAATTCTAAACAACACTTTAAGGAAGATTTTATTGTGTTCATTTACAAAATACCTTATTTTTCCTATCAATAAAAAGGTACCTATATTCCTTTTTCCTCCCCTGCATATTTTTAAATGCTTTTTCAAGTTGTCTTATTTCCTGAGCATTTCAGGCTGTGCTACTTAGGCTTTATGAAAGCTTCTCTTTCCTCCCTAGGCTATACCTGTCAGGTTCAGTCTGCTTATGATGGAGTGCTGGAATATGGATTCACACATTTATTTCGTGTCTTGAGATTTCCCCTCGGGGACAGCAGAATGTTGTCAAAGAAAAAGAATAAAAACTTGGGTTTGGTAAATGAAGGTTTTTCTATTCATGAGGTCACAGTATTTTTCTTGAAGTCTGAAATCAGTTGCAATATTCTGCAGCCATTTGTTTGATTGGTGACCACTGGACTTAAACAGACGAAACCTGAAAGTCTGCCAAACCAGCTTCTGAGAGCTTTTCCTTTAGTTATAGACGTGTTTTGATCTATAAGTCCTGTGCTGTCTTCCAAGTGACTGCAATGGATTTGAAAGTGAGAATCAGCTTCTCATTAACAAGGCACTGAAACTCAGGAAAAAGCCAGATACAATGGGATCATCCCCCCGCAAAGCCTTTAGTCTTTTATTTCAATACATTCAGTGGACCTACTTTTCAAAACATTTTCAAGGTGTTGGTATTATTAGCAGCTGGAGTTTCTTTCTTCTTTCATCACCTTTCATGATGCTACTGCAGGTTGCAGAACAAAGCTGAGTTTTTTAATGTGGTTCAGAGCAAAAGGGGACTGAACACGAGGAGGAGTTGCTGGGGGTATTTTCAAGAAGCAATGGATGAAATGCTGGTATAGCAGATATTGTCCATAGATAAAATAGATGAAATTAAAATCACTGAAACACAGGAAAAGCAGTATTAATTTCTGGGATCTGATAGGCTGAACAGCCTCAGCTTCCACAGCCTTTCCTCACGAGAAGATTCCCATTCCCTATAACTTGCAGCCAGCTCCCTTCATTCAGAGATTGCTTCTGAAATTCCACAGCGATCTTTAAGGCAAGCACCAGGACAGAAGCATTGAATAAACTTTCCACCAGGCATCAAAGAAACATCAGAGCTGAAATGAACATGAGTGCAGACCCGTAACGATTATACAGTAAAACATGATAAACAGTTTTGTTGCTATGTTGCGTAGGAGGAAACAGAGTTTATGACTGCTTCGGGCTATATTAATTTTTAACTCAGTGGTTTTACAAAACACCAAAGACATATAATTAAAAATGTCTCCAAAAATCAAAGTGACTCCCAATTTGTCAGCAGAAGAAGTAAAAAAGACTTCTGCCATATGCTCAAAATCCCAGTAAGAAAAGAACAGGTTTGCTTTCCTGTTAAACTCTCAGAGTTATACGCAGAGGGCAGTTAATGTGGTATGAAAATCTGTACTAAATTAGTCCCCAAGGCGAGCAAACTAAGGTCAAAAGTGAACTTGCAGCCAGGAGGACATTTCAAGAAGAATGTTAAATTACTGCAGCAGCTTTTCTACTCATTCTTCTAGCCCCTGCTGCACCCCCGAGCCTAATTTTTGCCTTTAATCTTACATTCTGTTCTTGTCTTGAAATAGCCTGACCTTTTCAGCTATGCTTTTAATTAGCACCTCAGTGTTAGGGATTGCAGCCAGGTGTTGATTACAGAATTTTTGGGGGCAGAAGGGTTGTTTGTTTTATGGTGAGCCACAGAAAGTCCACGATCAGGGACATGAAACTGCCAGAACGTTCTGACAAATGGGCTCTTACAGATGATAACATCATCCTGATGCTTCGCCTCAGTGCAGGGTCAACAAGGCACAGAGAGCTGTATGCCAGGAAAGCAGTGGCTGCAGATTTTCAACAGGATGTGTTTCTACATAAAAGAATGGAAAAAAAAAGACTCAAGAGTGGAATTAAAAGAATAGAAACAGGTGGAAAGTTTCTGTAAAGTGGGCAGCAGCAAAAGTCAGCGTAGACTGACAGGGGTGGCACATATGAAATGTTATTAGGATGTTCTGTATTGGCAAGAAGAACAGCAGGGTAATTTTTGAATATCCTAAGCTTTGTTTTGCTACCCTATGGTGTGACAGGAGGTAATACACGTTGGTACAAAGCAACACAAAAAAAAGTTGTGGCTCTGCCAGCACGGTGCCAAGCAAGCCTTCCCTCTGCTCCACCACCTGGTCTCCATACAAAGATTTCCCTTGAAGAAATTGAATCCAACTGAACTATTTCATAAGGACCTTATTTTTTTTATAGTCTTCTGCTTTAATTAAAAAAAAAACCCTCAGCTGTTTCAGCCCTAATGTGAAAAAAAAAGTACTGAAAAAATACATTTCAAAGATTTATGAAGTTTATGATCTTTCTGCAAATAAAAATGTCACTGAAAATATCTGCTTGGGGACTTGTGATGTTTTCTGAGCAAGGAAAGCTTCCTAATCAGAGCAGAATGATCAGGAGATACATCAGAACCTAAATGAAGATCCAGAATTTAAGTAGGGGCAAGAACCAAGCAGCAATGACCTGAGATGGGTGGGTCCACTCTGCAGGACTTGAGATTTCAATAGGATTATTTAGGTTAAGTTCTCCTTTACTGGAGATTTCTGTGGCACTCCCTCTTTCTGACGTCATGTACCAACTTGAAACTATGGCACTCAGCATTTCACACGTTGATGTGTGAAAAACATTACTCTTAGCCACAACACAGTAATAATTTGGTTTAAAATATGGACAAAATAAATCACAGTGCTTAAAATAAAAAGTTAAGAGCAGGAAAAGTGATGTTGCTGTGACAAAACGGTTTTTGCTGAAGCTGCAAGGGCCTCTAAGTAATGGGACTGGAATTTTAGCACCACTGTATTTTTTGGAATTATATATCAGAAAGCATGGAAATGAACAGCTGGGAGAGATAAAGTGCACTGCTGGAGAGCCAGGCACAACTTCTATCATTTCACTCATTTCCTTCTAATTACTTCTTCTCCAAACTGGTCTGCAGCACAGACAGATGGCAAATCCCAAACCAACTTTGTGACGTACAGGTTCACTCACATCAGTCACCTAAAGAACATCTGCAGACAGAGCTGAAGAACCCCAGACAGAAGCTTGGATAAAGGAATGAAAATTGCACAAGGAACTACACCAATAAAGCTTCCTCACTCGTCTACTCGTGCCTCCTTTACAAGCTCCTCCACTCTTCCACCACATCTTTATAGAGGTGGTACTGAATATTTATGAGATGGAAGTGTCCTTCAAAGGCCACATTTAAGGGAATTGCACCAGGTACAGAAGATCTAGCCAGGAGTTTGTCGGAATGATGGATAAATCTGATAATGTGTCTGTTACTCCTGTCTTACACATCATTGTGAGAAATCGCAGACCGCATTTCCTGAGCAACCTGACAGAAAGAAAAATTATTTATCAACTTACACTTCTTCACCTATGTATCCCCTCCTCCCTGCATGCTCCCCTACTCCGAGGGAGTTTTCCACAGTCAGTTTTCTGTCTGTTCTGCATTGCCAGGGTAATACAATGTTGCCAGAGCAAGAGCACCAGAATCCATCTTTCCATTCTGGCTGTCAAAGCTAAATGATCCCTGGCACTTTGACAATTCCTGTAATTATCCTCGTGGGTCAGACAGTTTTCTACTTGACTGGCTCCTGATTGTCCCTAATTTTATTAAGGCTTTCCTATAGCTATTTTAATAAATTAAAGCTACACAGGTGGGCTGAGATGAGCCGATGGGACTCAAACTGCAGTGCCGAAAAGGTGACAGAGGGACAGTGGTTTTTTTGACTTTTTTAGTCATTGAAGGCACACGGCCATGCACATGAATGCACTTTGTCATCCTGGAAACCACAGAATTATCTGTCCAAAATTAACAAGTTTCTGACTTGTTTCTGACAACTACAAATGGTGTTTGCAGTGTGGTCACTGCCCATGTGGAACATACATTTTTATTTACATGTCTACACAAGATGAACACAGAGTGCCTTAATCAAAGGGTTGCTCACAGGCTTAGGGCATTTGCTTCAGTTTAAGAGGTGTGATTTGTTCGCTTTTGTCCAGACAGAACTTCTGGCTTGAGGTAAATCCTCAGAACAGGAACTTCTGAGTGCACACAGACAGCAGGAGGTCCTTCAGCACTGAGCACACCTAGAACCATGGAATGGCTTGGGTTGGAAGGGACCTTAAACATCATCCAGTGCCACCCCTGCCATGGGCAGGGACACCTTCCACTGTCCCAGGCTGCTCCAAGCCCCAATGTCCAACCTGGCCTTGGGCACTGCCAGGGATCCAGGGGCAGCCACAGCTGCTCTGGGCACCCTGTGCCAGGGCCTGCCCACCCTCCCAGGGAACAATTCCTGCCCAATATCCCATCCAGCCCTGCCCTCTGGCACTGGGAAGCCATTCCCTGGCTCCTGGCCCTCCAGCCCTTGGGAATTGTCTCTCTCCAGGTTTCCTGCAGCTCCTTCAGGCCCTGCAAGGCCACACTGAGCTCACCCCAAAGCTTCTCCTCTCCAGGCTGAACAATCCCAGCTCTCGCAGCCTTTCCTCCCAGCAGAGCTGCTCCATCCCTCTGCTCATCCTGGTGCCTCCTCTGGCCTCTCTCCAGCAGCTCCACATCCTCCCTGTGCTGGGACCCCAGGGCTGCAGGCAGCTCCCAGGATAAATCAGGAGGCATCTGATGAAAATGGGCTGAGGGAATCACTGTCTGGGATACAGGAACCTACTTACAGTGCTGATTTTAAATATTCTAATAGCACAGAAAAGAACTTTAGCTGTGCCCCACTTTTGCCGATGCTGGGCTGTAATTTATAAATCAGCACAGTGAGAACCTGCTGATTTTGTATTCAGATTCCATATAATGTTCTAAACGGAATATTTACACCAACACCAAATGTAATCAACGTAATTAGCACAAACAGTAGCTTGCTTAATATTTAGGTTATTAGCATATTTTGAATTAAAACATTATTTCTCCAAAGACATTGTAATCACAATTTTTTTTTCAGAGGCAGGGATTAATGGAATCTTTGAAGTTAATTTTGAAAGCAGCTGCAAAAATGTGTTTCCCAAATCCTGTTAATTACCATGCCAGCCAAAAGAAGTAATCCCTTTTTTTTTTTCCTGCAGGAAATGGAAGATTTGATCCAGCATGGTTCATTTACAGGGCTAACACAGACGTGGACAAGTAATTGTCTTCAACTCAGCAGAATTACTTTTAGGAGTTGAATTGGAACCTCATTGTGGCACTGTGGAATTTCCCTAAACTGAGTGTTGGGATTCGTTTAGCAAAGGGCAAACTGAGTAAAATCAGCTTCAGAAAAAACCTTCTCACACCACTTGCCAAAAAATGACCTCAATTCTCATTTGGACATGGGTGATCCAGCCCATCTCCCAGTGACACTGAGGTTTCCTCTTTATCCATTTCCAAGGTGACCTAAGAGGAATATTTCAATTACATAAAAATTGATTAAGCTAGATGGCATAAACGAAAAGTGACTGTGGTTCTTAAGGTGGACTCTGGCTTTTTTTTCTCCTGTTACTTCTTATCTATCAGTAGCACCAGACCTGGCATTACAGATCCAGAAAGGGCATTTTTGGGCAGGAAACCCGCCTTAAGAACTCCTACTTCCCATTAGAGCCCAATCCAGCCCCACCTTCCCATCCCCAAGGCCTCGTTTCTTTGGAAACAATTGTTTGCAAGGTCACACGGAAAATAGGAGCACTAAAATTATTCACGTTAAAAATAACCCTTCAGCAGAGCTGTGTTGAAAACAATCATTGAAATGATCCAGCTAAAAAAAGAAATACATATTTCAACTGTTTCTGTTGATCATTTCAGTCATTTAGTTGATGTCTCTGATCCACAAACAGTTGTACCAGGGCAACCTAAATTCTAAACCTTGGTCCCCTGTGTGGCAAATACAGGCAGGGCACCTGATCAGGAGCAAGAGAACCTTGGGGATCTGGAAAGAAGCATTTGGATTCAGACAATATCCCGGGTATCCTTTAATATCTGCAGCCCCAATAGGAAGAGCGTCCTAAGCCAGTTACAGGGTCAGAGTCCCTGCCTAGGCATAATATAACTGATTATGGATGGTGGTTTTGTAGCAAAAAATTTACTTTATATTTCATTCTTCCAAGCCCTTGTGAAGTTTTGGGTAATGCAATTTTCTGAGCTCTAAACCCAGCCGTAATTGAGTTAGAGGTTGTCTTCAAGGGACAGCTTGGATTATTCACGGCGAAAATCTGCGCTGACAAATTGCTTCATCTCTGATCATAGTGGCTATCATTATTAAAACAGGCTGCTTCTTCCCAGACTGCAAAAATTCTGGTGGTTGGTTTTTTTTTTCTGTTGGCGTGTTTTTATTTCCAGTTGTACAATTAAAAATAATCTGTTCTTGTTTCCCTGCCGTTTCCCTACATATTTCAGAGGTAAACAGGTATTATCACAGTCAGTTAGGCTGCTCTAGTAACTGGGCCAGCCAGGATTTTCCAAAAATATTAATTATGGCAGTTTCAAGCCACCATGCAAAGGAACTTTCTGCCTTCAGCCTCAGGCAAAGCCTTTGATTTTCAAGACAAGAGCAAGACCAAGTGGCAGGGATGTTTCTGCATCACTTCCTCCACTGCTCCACCCACCCCGGGCAGCCTGTCTGGTCACAGGGAGCGACTCGGAGCAGCCCCCCGGCCATCTGCAGGGATGACAGGAACTTCTCCAGGGTCATTCCAGCAGCAGGGAATCACTGGACTGCGAGTGTGCCACAGCCGTGGCAGCACAGCCTTGCCCAGGGGCTGCACAGCCGGGTGACGCAAACCTGGCATCCCTGGCTCCGTGCCACGGGCACATCCCTGCCAGGGGCATCCAGAATCAGCCCTCGACATGGGGCATTGCTCAACAGAGGATTTGTCCTGCATTGTTCCAGTCTGGAACAGAAATGGATCAGAAATGACCTGCTGAGGGCTTTAGGGGAGCTGCTTTTTTGGGGGGGGGGGGATGTGGTTCAGAGCAGAGCTTTTGGCACTGGGAGGAAAAACCACAGCCAAGGGATTAGAAACAACCCTGCCACAGTGAAAGGAAAATGGGCAGGGTGAGGCACAAGGTCACCTTGATCACCAGGAATCGGGGACAGCAATCAAATAAGCTCACACATAGCAAGCAGAAGACAAGTCAGGTCACCACCTCTGTCCAAGAGATGGACAGAAAATCGGGATTTCCACAAATCAGAAACTCCCAGCGCCCTGCAGCTGCTCGGGGAAATTGTTGCTGCGATCCATTTCACTGCTAACAGCAGCAGGGAAGATAAGAAAGCAATTTTCACAGAAAAGCTTTAAGAGTTCCCAGGCTCCCTGGCCCCAGCAGAGACACAACAGGTTACCTGCCCCAAGACTAAATCCTTCCCTGTGCGGGTGGGAAGGCCCCGGCACAGGTTGGCCAGATCAGCTGTGGCAGCCCCATCCCTGGCAGTGCCCAAGGCCAGGTTAGACAGGGCTTGGAGCCACCTGGGATAGTGGAAGGTATCCCTGCCCAAGGTAGGGGTTGGAATGAGAAGATCTTTAATGACCTTTCCACCCCAAACCGTTCTGTGATTCTATGAACTGTGTTTTCCAATTCAAGTTCAATGAAAACTTGCAAGTTTCTCCAAGTAGTCCTCTTTCATTCCCTCTGTTTTGAGTCTCACATTATGAACCAGGCTCCATTCTGCACTTTGTGCCTTGCAGATGGAGCAAAAGAAAAAACATTACCAATCTAAACATTTCCACCTTATTCACAAATGAACATAGCAAAACATCCTGCAATGCCATTAAAAATGGACCTCAGGTGCTCCTACAAGAAAAGTCATGCATTTGGTAATAGTCTCACATATTTATCCTGTGACTAGAGAGAAAACAGGTTCCTTAGAAGTTTCACGCAGAAAGCAGATTTGGATCCAGCTGTGCTACCTGATACACTGCAGCCAGACAAAAACATCTATTAAAGACTGACATGGCATGACTGCAAAAGCTGTTACTAGAATTCAGGTATTTGCAACCTGGGTTCTCTGCAATCCACAATATTAAGGTTGATCCTTTGCTACCAGTGTTCCCACACCTGCAGATCCATCCCCTAAGTCCAATTCCAGGATGGAAGCGCACAAAGCTTTTGATCCACGCATGGAATACAAAGCGGTACTCAGAACAAAAGCCCTGCGAGAAAGAGAGGATCTCCTGTAATCTGAGAGCTTCATTCAGCTTGGTTTGGGTGTTAGTGCTCTCCAGTAGCTTGCAAAATATGCTGAAGGAAAGAAGTGATAACTAGCCAAGTCTGACTGGCAAATTAAAATTGGCATCAAGCTGGCCTGCCTTAGGCATTTGGCTGCCTTGCTTAAACTGCAGCACATGTGTGCTGGCACATGCACTCTGAAGTGTGCCAAGCCAACAATATGTTTGCTCTCTTCCAGGGGTGTGGATCTGACAGCTCTGACTGGAGCAGTGATATGTGTGAAGCAGCCATGAAGCCACATGGCTCATTTTCCCCCTCCATGGCATCTGCCCGCCCAGCCATCCTTCCTCCTCCTTCCTTCCCATCAACTTAATGCTTCTAATTTGTGGCAGTTTATCTTCTGCCTCCCTCGACCTCACATTTTATAAGTACTCTTCTGGAATTCCAAGAAACAGATTTCCATGTCATTCAGATTTCCTCCCAGAATGCCACAAGAAAAAGTTCAAATAAAAGTCATTCTTCAGAGCTTTCCATTAGTGTTAAAATTATGTGCTTAAGAGTCAACATGCAGAATACTCAGTACTTTAACACAAGAATAATTTAGTGCTGGTTATTGCAAAGAGAAGCCTATTTCCTCCAAGGGAAAAAGAGAAAGAAAGATCCCCAAGAGAAAAAAAAGAACCCAATTTCTTGAAACATTAAGGCTAGACAATGAAAATCACTAAAATTCAAACAAAGAACACACTTGTGATTTTTATGAGGATTATTTTTCTGCCTCTGTACCTCTCACCTAAACTTGGACTGTAGCCTTTTAAAATGTGTTTTCCTGTTTCTTTAGGTGTTCCACCCTGATACTCATCTGATCAACCCAACCTCACCCTACTGCCTGGTGAGGCAAACATTTCGTGGGAAAATGCTATGATGCCTGTGAAAACCATTCTCACAAATCACTGGTCTTCCTTCATGTCCTGAGTGTCACTAGGAAAAGGTCTAGTATCATCAAAATCCTCAAGAAATCAAGTATGTCCCCCAATCCATTAATTTTTGCTTCATCTGCTCAGTTACACTTGCATTTTGGGGAAAAGGCTGTTGAGATCATGGTACTTGCTGGGTAACAAGGCTTATTTTATTGGCCACAGCGAACACATGGAGATGCAAATCATGCCCAGATATTAGCTGTGGGTGCTGTCTGCTTCCCAATACTCTGCCCAGGGATTCTGAAGCTGTGCAGATCCCAAGTTTTCTTTTAGGATCTCTTCCAACTCCTGATTCACTCCAGAAGATTCTGTGAACTCTTGTCAAGCTGGTTTAGCGTGACACGGATTTGTCCCATTTCCAGGGATAGCCCTAGTAAGGGACAGCTTGGGCATTTCTGAACAGTGCTCCATCATTCCCAGAAAAGGTGTACCCCAAATCCCTACAGACCCATCCCCACCAGTGTGTGCAGCCAGCCAGGATCCCCACATGGATCTCCCTCCTTCAGTTCCAGGAGACTCCTGTTGTGCAGTGATCCAACAGGACCTCCCACAGCCCTGCTCACCCCTTCCAAGTTTAAATCATCATAACCTGACCACACTTCAGGTTTCTCTGGTTCTGCTGCTGCAGCTTTCCAGGTCTGCTGGCACCATCCAGCAGCTGTGGCCCCACAACCCACCAAGAACCCAACTGCCAGCCAAGGAACACCAGGTAAGGCTGGTGACAAAGGAGCTCAGTCCTTTCTGTCAGGCATTTGGACACTAAGACTCAATGTTAAAGACATTAAATACACCCCTGCAGACTTTTTGGCAGAGTTAGAGTCTGTGCTTCCAAGAGATGATGCCCTCCTACCTGGTGCCACCCTTCTCACCAGCTCCTTGTCTCAGCCCAGGGATCTCTGAGGTCTCCAAGGTCAGACAGAAGGACATCAGATTTTGCAGGTTTTTTTCCTTTCTTCTCTGTCCTTTTGTTTCTTACTTTCATCTCTCACAAAAGAGCTCTCTAACATCATTCTATCTACTGTTACAGCACTCACAGTGTCAGCTACACCACTGGTTAAGGTTGTATTTCATGCACTCTAGACTAAGGTGATAATGCAAGAACATTCAGTGTCTGTAAAGCAATACTTTTCTCTTTAAGAGGAAAGACAGTTCAGCTGAAACTAATATTCGAGTCATGTAGGCAGACAATTTTCATTTCTTCTCTGACTAAACTTGAGCTTCTCCCTCCAAATTTCATGCTAGTGCATAAATAAGGCTTTATCCCTCTTGGTATGAATTGATGAGAGGAGACAGCACCAGCCCAAGACCTGGTCTGTGTGACACTTGCCCAATTTACCTCTAGGTAGACTTAGTGTGGTCTCTGAGGAGGCAGACATGGAGAGTGGGCATAACTGTGACCCCAAAGTCTGTAATTTGTAATGTTTCACAATTGATTTCCTTTGCAGTTACTTGCCATTTATTTTCCTAATCAGACAAATGTATCTAGTCTGTCTTCCACCTCTTTTTATAAGAGATAGAGAGATTGTCCTCTAATTTTAATTCAGAAAACCAAAGTTAAAAAAGGATTATTTATGATTTGACCTAGTTTACAGATATCTGCCATATTTTTTTATTTATTTAGAAACCAAATATCCAAACAACTGAAGAAACAGAATATCTTTCCTTAGAAAGAGGGGGAATGTATGTTTTTCATCTTCATGAGAAGATCCTGTGCCTTGCAGAGAACGTGGTACATGGCTCAGGGAATTTAGGGCTCTGTTGCAACTAAGAGGCTGAAGGAAGGTATTCCTTTCCCCTGCTGCTTTCTACCATCCTCTTCAGCCAAGGGGATGTCTCAGGATTTACATACCCACTGTTAAGCCCACTCTGTTTCAAGCTCTTCCACAGCAGAGTTAAAGAGGCAAAACATGCAAACACATTTTTTCAAGCCATCCCTACAAAGAACTGAGACCGACAAGAGCAAATGGTAGTTTGGAAATCGAATATTTTATTCAAATTTTAAAAAAAAAAAGAACAGAAACCTTGAATAGAAATGCCACCCCTGTTCCTGCTGAAGTTAACTGCTACTTTACACCACATTTCATCATTAGCATGATCTAGATAATGTAATAACTGTTGGATGACAACTCCTATAAGCTTGCCAATTCATTACAAATTTAGAGATATTGGACTAGAAACTAATATTCCTTTGCAACCTGAAATTATATTGTATTGTCAAGTCCTGCAGCAGGAAGGTTGGAGCAAGTTCTTTTGCAAGGAAACATGATATCTGAAGCATACTATTAAAGCTAAATGTCCTTTTTTAGAGTGTGTTGAATCTGTTGGCATTCTATACATGGCAAGAAAACCCGTGAGCTTCTGCCAGTGTCATCAAATTAAGATCAATTTTCAACATCACTTCTAAGTGCTATTTTAGAAGATGCTTGATCCCACTGAAACCACACTGATGGAAAGAGTAGGCAAAGTGACAGATGTAAAACTTATTGTTCTCCCTTCTTCCTCCTCTTTTGAGCTGCAATTTACCACTCAGCTAATAAATAGATGTGAGTTAAAATTAAAAACTGATGTTCATGTGCTTATCGATCCCACCCCCATCCTGTAACAGCTGCAGAATTTCCTCCTCCACTCTGCCATATTCTTGCTGTGGCTTTTAGAGCTGCACAGTTTTTGTGCCTGCTGTGGGTAGAACCTCATTGAGGCAAATAATTAACAACTGGGGTCATGGCAATATCTGAAAAATGCAACCAGAAGGGCCCCCCTAAGGTGAGGGGCTGGCTCAGACATCCCCAGGACTGGAAACACCAGAGCAGAGAACAGGAGCTCCTCTAAACAAATATGGTGTATTCTTCCCTTAAAAACATCAGTTCTTTGATTTAGTGCCATCAGGATTATGGTTGTATAATCCTCACATGTGTTTATGTGGTTCCAAGATGCTAAATATCATTTCAGTGGAATGGTTTCAAGGGAATTCAGGAGAACAACTCAGTAAAGAACCCCATTTTTACCATTTAACCACCTGAAGCCGCAGTTTCAGCCAAAAGCCTCCACTTACACCTAACGTTTCACACTCCTCCAACAGCCTCCTGCTGAACACACCTGTCCAGAGGGATAGGGACATGTTCCAGGCTCTCCCTCAACCCTGAGGGAAAAGGACACCCTCTAGAAGTCTGCCTGTTGTGGGACATGCCCATACCACCACGGGGTATCACTTGTTGGGAAAGCAGAGGCTGCCTTGGTGATGGGTGTCTCACAGACACACCTCAGGCACTGGTGAAGCTCCATTTCCAGGAGAGCACCTTTGACCCCAGAGTTATCCCACGTCAGCACCCACCTTTGCCCAGTTGGCTGCTTGGACACCTCCCAGTGAGGGTGGTCTGAGCTCCAAAGTAAAGGTTCAGCTCTCCAGGCTGCAAAGCAGAGCTGTCTGCATGAGCACACCCACCAGGACAGCTCATCCCCCAGGAATGCCCTGCACCTCCCAGTTCTGGGATGCACAAACACCCTCCACGATCCTTTTGAAGGTGGCCACAGCACAGCTGCAGGATTCCAAAGCCAACCTAAGGCAAAGGGAAAGAGCTTGTTGCAGCTCATGGAAGCAAGATTTGGTGTTCTTTGCTTTCAAAGCCTGACCAAAAACTCTGCATTTATGCGGAGATAAGTCCCCAGCTCTTCACCTTCCCAACTAAGCGAGTCAGACCCCTAACAGCTCTTTGAATTTCATGTGCCTGATCACTTGACACCTGTTTCCAAAGGAAAGCCAGAATATTCTTGCTGCTGTCTGGTAACTAGGCTGATTCTCAAACATAAAAAGCTGCTGGCTCAAAGCACACACCACTTAAGGGGGGCATATCAGCACCCTGGCAATCAGTGCTGCACTTCACTCACATTGCACAAGGCTCTTGCAGTCCAAGTTCGTCAATCACAGGTGCCTCAGGCAATCAAAAAGAGATTTCCCAAATGGCTCCCCCAAAGTCAGACACCTAAATAACACCTGTTAAAGCTGAGCTTGTCCCCTACACCAGCAACACCACCCTGATCCTTTAAAATCCAAAGGAAATAAATGCCTCCAAGGCAATCTCTGCTAGAGCCTCCCCATCCCTGAGCCACTGGAACAGCACCCAGGGCTGTAAGACCATATTGTTTAAGTGCTGTCCTTCCCAAGTGCAGACCTGATTCCTGATGACATCCAGGAACATTCCACACAGAAGGCAAGAGTGAACGTCATAAAAATGTCTGTGTGATTGAATGCTTCTTGTGAACCCTCGTGGCAGGGGAATACCACAACCTAACATCATCTGCAACATGTCAGGATAGTTAAATGACTGATCAGATGACAGGATTCCCTGTGGTGAATCGAGTTCACGCCAGATGTGAGTCTAGAGGCTCACTGGTACAACTACTGACTGTGAATAGAGATTTGGCATTGGTCTGGGGGCTCATTACCCAGGATCTCTTCCCCCAGTTCATCCTGCGTGACTGGAGATCTTTAATGGAAGACAGGCTGCATCTCATGGCTGCTCATTGACAGTAGCTGATATTTTTCAGCACGGCTCTCCTCTCCAGGCTCATTAAAAACAACAGAGAACACCTACAGACCTAAAGAAAAGGCTCCTCAGCTATTTGGGGACAGACTTTCAGAGCTAAAAATGCATTTCAGTGTACACTGACATTCCCAAGGAGTTCCCATACAGCTAAGGGACCTTTCTGCCACTAAACCAGGCAGCAGGAAGTACAAATCACAATTTGCAAAGCCACTAGGTCAACTCTTACACCTCACATTCCCACTGACTGTTTATGGGACCAGACTTGTGCCCAGCAGATGGAACTCATTAAACACATTTTCAGACAAATATTGCAGAGAAAGGAGTTTAGTGTAGAGTTAGTTTCTGTAGAAAAGGTCCTTATCCTTCCTGAAAAAATATAAGCTAGCTGCTAGAAAATAGAAAAGTACTACAGTCCGATAAATGACTGCTTCCTTTTCAGCTTTTTCTACCAGGAGACTGGTGATCACAGCATAGTCTGGGTTAGAAGGGACCTTAAAGATCATCTTGTTCCACCCCTTGCCATGGGCAGGGACACCTCCCACCATTCCAGCTTGCTCAGAGCCACATCCAACCTCTCCTTGAACACTTCCAGGGATGGGGCAGCCACAGGTTCTCTGGGCAACCTGTTGAAGTGCCTCACCACCCTCACACTCATAAATCATCTTTATCACTGCCCATGAACAGGAGAGAAGTAAATTCTGCTTGAAGCAGTAAAATGAGAATTCATGCAAAGTCTCAGTAAATAACTCAGGGAGATGGAAGCTCTTTTCAGTGATTTCTGCGACCGCATTTCCAGCGCTGCTCAAATCCAGGCAACTGGTAACAAAGCAAAAAAAACCTTCCCACCCTCCCAACGCTGTTGTATGTGGGATAATCTTTTGATGGCTCAAATTTGAGCCTCTTTTCAATCACCCTGTCCACAGATTTTTTAGCAGATTAAGCCAAAAATATAAATGTCTTTCAATTACAGCATTGCAAGCAAAAACCACCTAGACCCCCCCAAGAGCAAACAGTTATCTAAGAGCTTCCCTCCTGCTCAGGGTTTTTTGCCTCATTTTTTAACAACAATCTTTTGCAGTGAGGTGGTTTGGGGTGGTGTAGTTGCTTTCATCTGCCTTTTGGGGGAAGAGCTGACAGCAAGGAACAGCAGGGAGGCTTTACTTCGCTGGAGCTGTAAGTGATAAACTCCCCAGTTTTGTCAGGGGAATGACAGTAGCACTGAAGACACCGAGTGCAGTGCTCAGTGTCACAGGACGCAGCTCTGCGCCAGAGGAACATCTTCCAGCTCCAGGAGTTTGCCAGGAATACAGCTCTGTCAGGCACAAATAAAAATGCACTGTGAATAACAAACCCCTGTGCTGGTAGCAGGAATGATCTTTATGTTCACTGGGTCTCTTTAAATCCAAAAGGCAATCAGTCTAATTCAAATTATGAAAGGTAATTACTGAGCAAATACAACCCAGCACAAAGCTGTGACAAGAATGCCTCGTATAGTTACAGCAGGTACAGCAGCAGCACCCCAATATTATTCCTCTCCATAAGACTTTCCCCCAAATGATAAATTTACAGAGTGGAATAGTGCTGCTGCCATCTCACAGCACACTTCCGCCAGCCTGGGTGGAAAGTCACAGTGGCTGGGAGCAAAAAAAAAAGCAACAAAACCCCAAACCACACTGCACGAACTCCAGGCAGGTGACAGAAATACAGGCAGCAGCAGAGGAGAGGTTGTGGAGAGCCTGGTGCATCACACCTGGGCTGCCTGATCCCTGCAGGCAGCAGCAATGAGGATTTCCTCTGCTCTCCCCACCTGGCATGACCTGAAAGCCAAAATGTGAGCTGCTCCTCACAAATCCCTGCACCACAGACCAGGCTGCTCCTGCTTTTCATCTCCGGTTTACACCTCGTGGAAAACCACAGCTGAGTGTAACACCTGCACAGCAAGTAGTCACAACTTATCCGGTGTCACTCAATTTTGCTTCTAAAAAAGGAAAATCCCATTTGTTAAGGGAGTAGCAGGTGTTTTATAACAAACAGCCTCCAAAAATAGGTGCTGGGTAAGGCGTAGTTGCAGGTACCTCAGCTGATTCCCAAAGAAGGAGCCGCACTAGAGAACGTGGGATCTCTCAGCTGAACCTGCCCAGCATCTGACTGTCTACACCAACAAGGAGTCGTCCTAACAATACTTTTAACCAAAGAACAAAATCTAGTTTGAACTTTTCCATTGCAGAGAGAAAAGAAAAAAAGGCAAGCAAAAAAAACCCCGCAAGTGCAAAATTTCATCTTATTTATTTACAAGGGTACAAGCGATTCTTACATGTTTGGCACTATTTACATTTTTTTCCCCTCGATTGTAATCCTTCTCAGGACACTACTTACAAAGTTTACATCAGCACCCAAACACAAACAGGGCGTTTTTTTCCATGAGCTCTAGCAGGCAACTTTCCCACAACTTACTAAATCCTCCTTTCTGCATAGGAAAGCGCTGAGTAGAATGCGAAATTATTGGGGTTTTTTTTAATTAGGAACCTCCAGCAGCGTGCCTAGTCCTTCAAAGGGCAAAAACACCACCTTGCTTTATACTCTGCAGGCACACACACACCTGTGGGGATGCGTTTATCGGGGTTTAAGAGGAGATGCTGAGACCCGCCCCCCACTTCCCGGGACCTCCGGAGCCTCCCCGCGTCCCCAGCCCGGGATGCGCCGCTCCCTCCCCAGCCGCCCGCGGAGAGGCGAAGGTGACATTCACCCTGCGAGGGGGATGCTGCTGGGGGTGCTGCTGCTGCTGCCCGGTGCCCCCCGCCCCGCTCAGCCCCGGCTCACCTCGCTCATGTCNTCAGCCCTGTCTGTGTTCCAAGCCAGGTTGGAGCCCTGAGCAGCCCGGTCTGGTGGAAGGTATCCCATGGCAGGGGTTGGGATGGGATGGTCTTTAAGGTCCCTTCTAACCCCTTAACATTCTGCAATCCCATAAACCTGGCAGGGAATCACTGCTCTGCTCACCCCTGGCTCTTCTCTCTGTCTCATCAGTCTTGCTGCCATTCCTGTTAAAATACACAGCATTTCTTCCACAGATACATGGAAAACAGCCCTCTCGATCATTTCTCTGAATGGTTAATTAAAGCAAAACTTTGGGATGTGTGCTGGTGTGCTCCAGCATCTGTCTTTTGATGGAGCACGATTGCTATATTTGGCAATACACACTCAGATGCTCTGACTCACGTATCTGTGAAGAAATATAGGTTCAATTAGCTCTGGAAATGCACTTAACTCCCTCAAATTTTTCTCAAATCAATAAAAAAGTTGAAGTATTATATTGGAGAGCCCAAGAAGCTTGACAAACCCTCCCACTTACGGGGACTACCTTGTAGCAGCCTCTTTTCTACGCCAACATCTGTCTTCAGGGCCAGTATTAATAGAGGCAGGGAAATAAATTTCATGAGAAACTACATTTTTTCTTTGAGTTGCAGAGGCAGGAGGGGCTGGGCTCCTTCACCTGAGGGTTAGGAGGCTCCACAGGCAGTGGAACCAGGGCTGTGTATCCTGGGAATATTTTGGGGATGCTGGCCAAATATGTAGGGATGGGATCAGGAAAGCTGAGGCAGAATTGGAGCTGAGTTTGGCAAGGGATGTGAAAAATAATAAGGGCTTCCACAGGTGTCTCAGTCAGAAAAGGAGGAGAAAAGAAAATTTACCCTCCTGGGAAACAAAACAGGAAATTTGAGGTACTGAACACAATTTTTGCCTCTTTCATTAACCCATTATTCCCAGGACCTCCACCAGCATCTGACATTTTTAAAAATGAACATAATTTGTCCCCATTTTTGTTGTGAGTGGCCCACGCAGGCAACAAACATGGTAAGAGCTCATTGCATGAGCAGCTTCAGGAGCTACCCTGCAAGGACCCAAAATAAAGATGATGACGTTTAGCCCCTGAAGAAGCTGTGTTTCGTGTGACACCATTTCCCAGTGAGGAGCAATTGCGGGTGTATTGCATTGGTATTCCTATTCTGACAGGAGTGCCACTGGTCTGTCAGCTTATGGATACAAGGCACAATGCTAACACGAATTATTGACTCACTATTCCTGATCAAAGGGCTCCCAGTCACATGGGAAGAGATCCAGACCGCTGAGAGGAAATCTTTTCGAGTCCCTTTGAGAGGAGTCACATCGGTCTCGCTATTCACCATCAAAATGAGTGTGTCAAATCCAAGCAGAAAATCTCCTCGTGATAATTCAGGCTGTGTGCCCCAAGAAGCAGGTTAGCAAAGAGGGCTCTTTGCACTAAATGCTGCAGGAGAACATACAAAATTCTTATTTCCTGACCTGCTTGGAGGAGTTCACAGCTTCCAAGAGAGGCACCCTGGAGGGCACGCTGAGCTGTGTCTGGGAGGTGGCACTCTTTGGAAACACCAGCCTGGCGTCTCTTCTAGAGGAATGATGCTGATGGTGGTGACAGTGACCTCTGTGCTGTGACTACTCTGAGGACAATTTGCACATTTTTATAACATGCAGTCACAGTATAAAATGCATTATCTGTCCTCAGACAGGTTCCTGAGCGAGCACAGAACTCCCCTCTCCCCAGGGAAAGCCTTTGACCTGCAGAGATGCATCTGTTCTCTCTCTCCCCCTCTGAATCTTGTTCCCTGCCTCCCAGGGAACATCGCAGCGAATTTCCATAGCCAACCAAAGCAAGCCAGATACGAAGTGTGGGCTGAAATGCTCTGTGCCTCTCTTGCCTCTCAGTGTGGACCTGCTCAACTTAACAGCTCATGAATACACACACAGACGCACAGACACCTCCAAATCTTGGGTCTAGCCATCTTAAATGGACAAATCCTGAGTTCTGGAAATGCAGCAGCAACCTGAGCTTTTGAAAAGGATCTTACAATAAAGGTAACTCGAGTAGTTGTTTTATTTATAGCCTGCCATTTATGCTGTCTCATGGCACCACATTTTAGTTTTCAGGTACCCCCTTTCTCTGTCAGCCTTTCTAACCCATGGCAATCCCTCGATTTAAAGGTGTCCCAAAGTTCTGCTTTTACTTAAGTGCACAGCTAAGTAGTGGCACTTCTAAGTAGAGAAAATATTCTAAGCAATCTATTTTCAAGAGCCATTATATTCTGAAAATTGACTATTAAAATACCACCTTCTTATTCATCAAGTCTGCACTCAGTGTGTGTTCAATCTTGTCTGCTGGCATATGACTGCAATTTTACTGCCTTTTACTCCCACTTACCTGAGAGATTCAGCAGAGAGAAGAGAATCTGAGCTGGATGTTGGAACAGAAAAGCTCTCAGGCTTCCGAGGAGCTTCACCTGTTTAAGGGAACTGAAGATGGCTCTTCTCTGCCAGACTGAGCAATCCATAATTGGAGAAGTGCGTGTTAAAGTCCTGGAATGATTTGGGTTGGAAGGGACCTTAAAGATCATCTTGTTCCAAACCCCTGCCACGGGCAGGGAATCTTCCATTAGATCAGGTTATTCAGAGACTCATAGAGCTTTCAGTTCCAGGGGTGGGGAGTCCACAACCTCTTGGGCAACCTGTGCCCAAGGGTCTCATCACCTTCTCAGGGAAGAATTTCTTCAGAATATCTAATCTAAACCTGCCCTCCTCCAGCTTGAGGCCATTCCTCCTTGTCCTGTCACTACATGTGAAAAATCCCTCTCCAGTTCTCTTGGAGTCCCTTTAGGCACTGGAAGGGGCTCTAAATTCTCTTCTCCAGGATGAACAGCCCCAACTTTCTCAACCTTTTCTCACAGGAGAGGTGCTCCTCTGGTTTTGTGTTTGTGAAAGGAGAGAGCTGATGGTGTGCTCAATCTTTGTCAGTGACACTGACACACAACTGCACAGTCTTGCTTTGCTTTAGATCCCACCTCTGAAGGTGTTTGCAAAGTGAAGTGGTTTGATCAGAAGCACAGTGAGCTGCAGAATTGCTCCAGAAGAGACAGAATCCCAGAATCCTTTAGGTTGGAAAGGACCTCCCAGCCTATTGAGTCCAAGCTATGCCCAATGCCCACCTTGTCCCCAGCCCAGAGCACTGAGTGCCACCTCCAGGCCTTCCTTGGACACCTCCAGGGATGGGGACTCCAAACCTCCCTGGGCAGCTCTTTCCAAGGCCTGACCACCCTTTTCATGAAGAAATTCCTCCTGGTGTCCAACTGAGACTCCTCTGGCATAGCTCAAGGCCATGTCCTCTCATCCTGTCACTTGTCACCTGGCAGCAGAGCCTGACCCCCACCTGGCTCCAAACTCCTTTCAGGAGGTACCACAGAGTGCAGGGGAGGATGACTCCTTAGGCTGCTGTATTTTTCAGTCAAAATTTGATTCAAATCAAATCAAATCAAATCAAATCCAAAAAGATCAAAATTAAAATCCGGCTGTGCCTTGAACGGCGTTCCACATTCCATCAGAGCAGAGCTGCTCTGTTTGGTGGAATATATTTGAATTTTGACTGTGACTGCAAAAACTGAAGTCTCCCAGCGCTTGAAATTGGTACAGTGAAGTGAAACCTCTGCCTCTCGCTGGTTTTACACTCCATGAATTTTTAAAGAGAAGGAATGATTTCACACAAACTTTACACAAGAGAAAAAAGTCCATGTTGAACCTGAAATCAAGGATGTTGATTTCAAATGGAAAGCTTTTGTTTCAGAAAGATGTGTGCCTTTGAATCGTAGAAAATAGGAAAGGGTCTGGAAGACAACCTTAATCACAGAGAATGTGCTGTGATTACAGGCTTTGGTTTGCTCCTTGGCAGCAGTAGATTTAACAAGCATAGCCTCAGATGTTGGATGATGGACGACTGGTCATCTCAGACATATCAGCTAATTTACCCAAGAAAAAATCTAAAGAGACAGTTTCCACAGCTGAACTCCCATTAGTATGCCTTCTTACCTTTTAATTAAGAAGCTAATGGCTGTGGGTAGTTAATGAACAAAATACCTTTAAAGATCTGGACCTGAGGGCCTTTGTTACAACCTAACCTTTTTTTCCCATGCAAGAGGAATGAGTCAATGGTTCCAACAAAATCTGATCACTGTCAGTGTCACAGAGATATCAAATATAATTTGAAAAATTGTGTCTCTTCTCAGGAGAGTTACAAGACATGACTTACTGTACAGTGTGAGTCATCTTCCATCCTAAAAAAAATACAGCCCGAAAACCCATCACCCAAATATATGTGTCAATTCTCCTGTCTGGCCAAAGAGTTTGGATGGATTTAATTCAGAGACGTGTCCTTAACTTGGGTGTAAAGAAAGCCATCCTCAGTTTAAGCCAAACTCCCTAAACTTTTCAAAGCCTGAAGAATGTTCTGGGGTTTGACTCCTTGACTGGCTCAGCTCTGCAGAAGCCAGAGGATGTGAAGATGTGGAGCATTCAGACATTACCTGGTGCTTACCCGTGGCAGTTCCCCTCTCAATTAGAAGGTAAAAAGACATAATAATTACCAGTTAACAATTTTCAATCTCTGTACAGGCAAAGGAATTGATGTGATTTAGAAGATCCACAATTATAACTGGTGACGTGGAGAGATAAAGAAGTTTAAAGGATATTCATTCCCTTACTTTACTTCAGTGAGTTTGGGGAGGTTAAGGGCAAATTCTCAGGGAGTCTCTTCCCTAAATCCCTGTGCAGATAATGGATTTAGAAGGCTCCCAGCTTCAAAAGGGCTGAGGTAACATCCCTGCCAGTATCAACCTCTGGGAGAACTTCAGGGATCCCAGCCTTCTCTCCTACCCCACCTGCAGAGAGCTGGTTTGGCCGAAAATGAGGCCCCTTCCACCAAGCACCACCGAGCAGTGCTGCTGCAGCTGGGGGAGCCACTGGATTATTATTTTTCTTGGTCTCTGTAACAGCAAAAAGCTGAGGTTCAGAAGAGCTTCTCTCCTATTTGCCTTTTATCTTTTAGACAGAGCAGAGCCCCCAAAACAACCTCTGATCTGTGTGTCATAGCAGTCCCAAATTTTACCAGACATTTTACAGGGAAAAAAAATATTGAGTCAAGACATCCAAACCCCTTCTTTCCAGTTACCCCAGAAACCTTTTTATTGCTGTGTTGACAGTAATGAGCCATACCATATTCCAGTAAAAGGAAGCTAAAGTCACCAGGTCAAGTGATGTATAGTTAGTGGCTGCCAAAGGAGGAAACAAATGTGAACTCACTTCATCTCTGCTCTCCCCTCATGCAGATGCACATTGGGGTTCCTCACATACCCAGAGGGCACAAAAATGTCTCTGCTGTGCAGGATGGGCTGGGATAGGGCATGGATCACGACAGAGCAGTTTGCTGGAGAGGGAAAACCCTTATCAATGTAAGGACACACACATAGGAAGGTCCGTGAAAAGGCAGAGTTGCCTCTCTTGCTAAATACCTTCTTTAAAATATATTTATGGACTGATAAATGAAGTTTTGCAGTTCTCAACCTCAGCTGCTGGTGCCTTTTTTCCCTTGCATACGTGGTTTTTGAAAGGAGCCAGTTAGAATTAATGTTACATACAATGTTGGCCGGAGGTAGGAAGCATGAAATGGGCTTGATACTTCAAGAGGCCATATCTAGGCTTATTTTCTACATTCAGTTTATTCACAAAGTGGAATCTCTTCCACCTAGCAAGGTAAAGATATTTACTCAACATTCAGAAATTGAGCCAGCCAAGGGAAAGGTGAGCTCAGCACTTTTTAATTTCTGAGCTGTGAAGTGCAACAACAGACTGAGACAGATTGGGCTGCCTTGTAGAAGTACCCATTTAGCAATGGGCATAGTCAGAGACCCAAAACCAGGCACTTTAGCACAGCCTGTTCTGTCCCACTGAGTTAAATCTCTCCTTTTAGCCATGGTTGGTTTGCTGAGAGGAGTGTGAGGCATGGAAAGGAAAGGAGACGTAAAGTATGCTACCAAAAAAAATGATCCTGTTCAGCATCCAAAGACCTAAGATGATGAATAGGTGCAGCTAATTTGGCTGAATCTTTTTTAATGATAGCCTTTGTAATTTTTTTATGTTAAAAATGATAAAATGGAGGTGGAAATAAAAGCAACTCCCTGCCGAGTGATGGAAAAGGATGACCCCTCACTTTTAACAGAAATAAATGCTTAGTTCCCTTTCCTTCATCTTTCTTCTACAATGTCTGTGTTACCAATAATAACACCTCATTTAGCTATTTCCTATGGGCTTTTGGTGACATTTCAGTTTAATGGTTGATGACTTTTCTGAGGCCCTTGCCCACCTTCTATCCTTGCTAGAAAGTGCTCTCTCTGAGCCAGTCTCTTTATTTGAGGTATTATTAAGTGAAGGTTCTTGCAAAGGTCAGCATAACTCTAAAATAGATTCACGTTCACAAAAGAGAAGTGGTTCTCTGTCCTGGCTCACCCTGGTGCCATTTTATTCAGAGTTTTCCATGGTGGGATTTCCAAAGCACCATCAGAAGGTGAGCTTGGAAGGTCTGGGCTCTCAGGGTTCTCTCTGCAGACCATGAAAGGAAAGTTTCCCCTGAGGATATTTCAGGACATAACTGACCATCCTGATTTATGGCCTGCCAAGAGCATCTCCCATTCCCTCCCTCCCTCTCCTTTAACTTGCTGCTCAGGTGAGGGAAAGAAAAGAACCCAAAGCTATTTTTTGGTCATTGTGGATACACCCCTAAAAGGGCTGACACAGAAACCTTTCTGCTAACAGATGCAAGCCTTCTATGGATGGCACTGGAGGAGGGTGAGAACAAGGCCAAGCTGTGGGATCCCCCAACTCCAACCTCCCAGGCTGCATGTCTGGCACTGTGCTGCTTGTACAGCTTTTTTCTACTGATGCTACCTCTTTAAAATGCAAGTGAGGTCACATGAAGTTTGTTTAACACTTGCTGCTGCACAGAAATTAAAAATAGCTGCACCCTGTTACCTGGGACTAGGAAAAAAGCACAGCTGGATTTCATGGATTCTTGGGTAGTTGGTTTGTCCCTGTGCCCTCAAGTGCCCTGAAGCACAAAGGAGTCCAACATTTACACCAGGGTCTGGCCAGAACAAAAGCCCAGTCAGTGCTCTCTCAAATGATCAGAAATAAAATAATTTTGACTCAATTAGAAGCAGTTCAGGCCCTGCAGTGACCTTGGCAGTGTGATGGAGCATTGGCTACGAGCCTAGTGGACAAACTAGCTCTGGTGTCAGCTGTAAAAACCAGGAGTAGTCCTGCATTTACATTTTTTGCATGCATTTTATTTGTGTGAATAATAAGTAGGTTCATTTATATAAATTACTCGAAGGAGTTTGTGAAGGTCAGAGGAATCTAATCCCAGGTTCTCTTCAATATTTAGTTTATCATCTCTTTGTATTTAAAGTTTCAGAGGCTGAAACTTTAATGGTGTTATGCAACTGCAAACAGATGAGTTCACCTGATATTGAGGAAGGGAAAGGTGTTAAATAACATAGCTCTTACCAAGGAAAGACCAAAAACCTGCTGGCTTATTTTACAGAGTGAATTGCTATTTTGCTGAGCATGTATCTACCTTGTTTCATGTTTCAAAGCAATTCCATAGAATTCAAAACAATCCATATAATCAAAGAAAAATTTAGGTCAAAAAGGGATTTCTGGAAGTCATCAGGTTCCCCAGCTCAGTGGAACAACAATTAAATACTGAATGCAAGTAAGAAACCATAATTCAACTGTTTAACATAAATTTCTGGACACCATGTGCAGGGGTGACATAAAAGGGTGACTCTGACCTAAAGCCTGGATTTTTTTTTTGTTTGTGTGTGTGTGTATTAATTTTGTCAGTAACACATTGTTATGCTGCCAGGTGGCATTAGGTACAGAACTGTATTTTTATACAAATTTCAGATGAGTAAAGAGGGCTTTTGTGTGAACTCAATGTAGTTCCAACCTCTAGCAGGAGATTTCAGCAGCCCTAACACACACTCACAGGGTTCCTGCTGCCGTCTGCTCAGGAGCTGTTCCTTGGTTAGAGAACCAGCCTATGGAGTTGCTTTGAAGCATGCTCAACTTTTTGGGAGGCAGAAAATCTTTGAATCCAGGGCCAGGGCAAGGGCTGCCCAATGCTGGATCTGTCTTACCCTGGTGCAGGAGGAAAACTCTGCCAGTCCTGCTGTAGCCTGTACAAGTGACTCAGGATCTGTAGTGATATCTGAAGCTTTACTTCCTAATGGGATTTTCTGTTGTTGTTTGCTCTGGAGAGCTCAATTTGGTGAGCACTGATCAGGGCAAAGACTGAGAAGGAGGTGAATGCCCACTGTATACACATCCTCACTAATACCTCATTAAGCAGGATGGTTAATTACACTCTCAGTGCCGCATCTATAAACAGTTTGCTTCTTATCTGCTTAGACCACATTTAAATGCAGGATGAGAAAGCAGTGACAAGTACTGTCACTAACCTGTGCAATGTGTGGTGTTTGGTGGGAAAAGGCTCATGGTTAGTGTAAGACTGGGTGATTTGGCTCTCAGGAGAGTTGTTGGCAGAACAGGCCAGTGTCTGGTCTCAGTCTTCTTCAGCGTAGTGTCTTTCAAGAAAACAGTTTCAAATGAATGAGGTTTGGTTTGCAGCAGCAGAGCTGACGTGAGAGGCAGCGTCTTGCTGCTGCTGAAATGTGTCCTTCCCTCCCTGTCCGTGTTCTCCTTCCTCCCTCACTGCTGCAGAGTTCTGGACTGTGACCAAGAGTATTGCCAGAATATGTTCCTTGCTACTTTCTGTTAATGTCAAGCAAAGAAATGTGCAAGTACATGAACACCCCAACAAACGTCCATTGCCATGGTAGATGTTTATTCCCTCTGTTCCATTGCATACATTTCTAATTTAAAGGAGGACATGACTGATGCCTGGATAACAAAGTAACCACTGTGTCCTTTTGAGGTTTTGTGTTATAAATTATCTTAGCCATAAAGTAAATTAAAATTGCACTGTTCCAGGACCTGAAGGGAGCTTACAAGAAAGATGGAGAGAGAGTATTTACAAGGTTCTGGAGTGACAGGACAAGGGGGAACGGCTTCAAACTGACAGAGAGCAGGTTTAGATTGGATAGTAGGAAAAAATCCTTATTGTGAGGGTGGTGAGGCCCTGGCACAGGGTGCCCACAGAAGCTGGGGCTGCCCCTGGATCCCTGGCAGTGCCCAAGACCAGGTTGGATGGGGCTTGGAGTAATCTGGGACAGTGGAAGGTGTCCCTGCCCATGGCAGGGGGTTGGAACTGGTTGATCTTTAAAGTCCCTTCCAACCCAAACCATTCTGGGATTCTATGATTCTGAGAATCACCATGCCCTGCACACTGAAATGCCACTTCTAACCCAGGGGCTGGAATCATTAATTGGCTAATGAAATTGAAAGCATGATAATAGATTTATTACTTAAAATGCTGATTATGCCAATTGACCTTTCACTTAGAACTTTAGGCCTTCATAAAATCTTCTTGCTCCCTGACAGGAAAAAAAAAAGCAGCAACCCTGTGCTAGCAAATCTGTTCATTTGACAACTGTGGCTGAGAAGCAGAAAACAGCAAATGGAGCAAACTGAGTTCAGTGAACTCTTACCTATGGAGTCTCCAGCATAGCATCAACTCAGGCAGTGTGAACTGAACACTCAGCACCCTGCACCTGCGGCAGGAAAAACAGCCACAGCCTGGCACGTCCATGGAAATTGTTGAAATTAAAGGCTGTTTAGCTGATGTCTTTAATTGCCTTGGTCACTGACCCACAAGTGTGGCTGAAGGCAGTGCATCCCTGAAAGGGAAACACACAGAGCATGAGAGATTCTGTGCCCTGTCACTCACTTGCCCACGGTGAACTTTCATCATTAAGCAGCTACCAAAGGGCACAAAGGACACAGGTGCTGCTTGGCAAATCTTGTTCAGTGGCAAAATTAACAAACACAAGCCAAGGAGTGATTTAAGTGTTGTAATGTGGGTAACCATAGCTTGTGGCTCTTCTTACAGTTTCCATTTCAAAGCACCATCAGTGCCTCCATAATCCTCTGACATTAATTGTATCCACCTCTGCCCTACCAAAAGGGATTAGCAGTTGGAGTCAAGGAAACCAAGGCTTTGTAACTTATTAGCTGTAAGCTGCTGAGTGTAGCAGTACAGCAAAAGAAAGAAAAGCTCCCTGTTTTGGTGGATGATCTTCCCAATATGCATTAGAAAGTCTTCATTAATTATTTCTGATGGGGTTCATTGAAATAATTGAATTGCATCTGCAATGCAGGGCAGAATTTGTCAGCAGCCTGGCCAGTGAGGGAAAAGGATATAGATTTCCTTCCTTATTTCTTCTGCAGTGCCATGTGGCTGCTCACAGAGCTTGACAGCCAGCTGAGGAGTCAAGGCACCTCCTCCGAGGCATTTGGGGTCCTGGTTAAACAAGTAAAACTCTGAGAATCAACAACAAATTGAAAGCAGAGGGGGAGAAAAGAAGCGTCTGCAAAGAAAGGTGAGGAAGAAAACTTCTCTAGAGGGAAATAAAACATTATTGGCAGCAGTGCTTCATAGTTCAGCAGTGGCTTTGTCGCAGCAGGAAAGGAGTTGCAGTGAAAAGGTTTCCAAACACTGAAGCAATTTTCTTTGGGCATCTGCTTAGGGGCAGCATCGTGGGGTGACAGGTCTGAGTGCATTGATACACACAGGTGGCTCAGTAAACACACAGTGATGAAGACAAATGGCTCACCTTCCTCTTCCCTGTACGACCCTGGCGGCCACTGTTACGTGGCAAAGGGAGCTTTGCCCCCTCAAAATAAAAGCCCAGCCTGTCCCTCTGGGTAAAGGATGCTCCCTCCTGTGCCCTGCGAGTGATGCTGTGGTTGTTTCCAAAGGAGCCCCTGTGGTAGGAACACCAAGGACCACAGACAGAATCCCACAGAGCATCATTTAGGTTGGACAAAGCCTCTAAGATGACTGAGTCCAGCCTTTGAACACCATCCTCTCAGCCAGACCACAGCACTGAGTGCCACGTCCAGTCATTTCTAGAACATGTCCAGGGAAGGTGATTTTCCTTTCCTGGGCAGCCCATTCCAATGCTTGACCATCCTTTCCATGAAGAAATTCTTCCTGATGTCCAGCTTGAACCTCCCCTGGCACAACGTGAAGTCGTTTCCTGTTGTCCTGTTGCCTGGGAGATGGGACCAACCCCCACCTTGCTACAACCCCCTGTCAGGGAGTTGTAGAGGGTGATGCTGTGCCTCACTGCCTGGTGGAAGGATTGCACTTAAATCTGGAATTAACTTTGTCCCAGAATGGATGGGGGTTACTTATCATAATGTGCAACCAGTGGAAGCTACAGAAGGTGCATTAACCACTTAGTTTGTGTTGTCTGTAAAAACAACTTTTTAATCTGTCCCCGAAACAATCTTTCTTACAACATGAGGAATTCCCTTTGCCGGGAAATAGAGCTTCTCTGCAGCTCCCAAAGGGTCTGGCAGCAGCACATGTGGTCCAGGCCCCACCAGGCAGGCACCAGAAGCCCAGGTGACCACACAGGTCCAGAGGGACAGGCAGGTGCAAGGTCCAGGCAGCCCAGGAGGTGCTGGGCAGTGGGCAGGGACTCCAAGCCCCCTGCCAGGGACTGAGCAGAGTTCCTGGCTGAGAGTTCTCACTGCTCTTTCTCCCAGCTCAGCTGTTCTCACAGCAGTGTGAGGGAAGGTTACACAGCATCACCTCGAACACCAGCAGCAAACCCGTGCAGGGGGGAATTCCCTGCAGAGGAGGATTACAGGGAAAGGTGGCTCCAGAGGCTGCTGGCACTCCCAGGGCCCTGGGAAGCTGAACTGAATGCTCTCAAAATTGCATTTACAGCAGCTAAGTCATTTCATCAGGTCCCCCAAGAGCTCAGCTCTCAGGTATCAGCTCAGAGCACTGGAAATATGTGTGTGTACCACAGCCACCTCCTCCCTTACCTTGTACTTTCCAGCCCTTGCACTTCCCGGTGTTCCATCCTCTTTAGTACCTGCCTCTTGTATACACACTTAATACACTCAGCTAAACTTTAGACATTATGAAAAAAAGTAAAATATGAAAGCCTTGGAAAGAATACATTTATTTGTAACCTGGATGGTCCTATTGCGTAAGAGAGGTATTTTAGCGTTAAAATAGACTCAACCCCATTGAGATCAGCAAAGGTTTTGCATGAGCAAAGGGAACAGAATTTTGACTTGTCATTTACTACAAAGTTATAAAATGTCTTCAAATTTGGTTGCACAACAGAATATAGAATGTCACAATTCTTTTCAGGATCTCTAGGGAAAGGTAATCATGGAATCATAGAACAGTTTGGAAAGGACCTTAAAGATCACATCTTTCCACCCCTGCCATGGGCAGGGACACCTTCCACTGTCCCAGGCTGCTCCAGGCCCCAATGTCCAACCTGGCCTTGGGCACTGCCAGGGATCCAGGGGCAGCCACAGCTGCTCTGGGCACCCTGTGCCAGGGCCTGCCCACCCTCACAGGGAAGGGCAAATAATCAATAATCAATAATTAGTATTAGTAGCAAGCAGCATGACAGAATCTGTGATGTAACCATCATATATAATCTTAGGGGGAAATGGTTGATTTTCTTTTAAACTGTGTAGCAGTTTCAGCTGTTCTCCCAAGGCCTTTGCTCCCTTCCACCCAGCACAGCAGTGTGAGCACTCCTGGTGAGCAGCAGCCCCATCCCAGTCGCTCTGTGTTTGTCCCCTGCTCTGGCAATGGATAAAAGGAGTAGGGGAAAGTAACTGTTCCTCTGCCAGCTCAGATGCCTCTCCAGTGAATTTTGATGGCTCGGCACAGGCACTGCTTCCCTCTTTGCTACCTTTTAGTTTTCATTTTGCAAATGGAGACGGGGAAGCAGTGATCAAATTAAAAGTGTTTTCTGAGCTCAGGCAGCATCAGAGGCCTTGGCTCACAACCTTAAATCTTCATGAGGATGTTTTTAGAGTATCAGGGAACAGACTTGCAAATTTCCAAGATTAAGAACTCCACAAAAAGTGTTGCTAAATTTGCTGTCATTTTAATAGAACAGCCTGTGTTTTAGAATCATAGGATCTCAGAAGGGTTTGGGTTGGAAGGGACCTTAAAGATCATCCAGTGCCATCCCCTGCCATGGGCAGGGACACCTTCCACTATCCCAGGCTGCTCAAAGCACCATCCAACCTGGCCTTGGGCACTGCCAGGGATCCAGGGGCAGCCACGGCTTCTCTGGGCACTCTGTGCCAGTGTTTTGCATGGTTTGAGTGTGTCTAACTGCTTTATACTGAAAAATATCACAACATAATGCTAATTTTCAAGCAGGAATTGTTTCCCCACCACAATTCCAGTGTGGATCAGCAGCTGTCAGGAAGATCTGCATAGGTGCTGCAACATGCAAGAGGCAAACCTAAAGGGAGCAGTGTTCATCAAGGGGATTCATTGTCTATCAGTAGGGTGGCACCTACATGAAACCCTGTGGCATGGAATAGTCCCAGCATAAGGCAGATTGTAGCCCCATGTGAATCCTTGCTCTCCTGGGAAAGGAAAATCCATCCTGGCAGCCTCTCTGGAAAAGTGTCAGCTGTGGGGCAGCAGGGCTGAGCCACGAGTCTCCTTCATCCTTCCACAGAAGGTGTGAAACAGGTGCTGTTTGCAGTGGAGAGAGCCAGGGTGCAGGAAAACACGGCCCAAGTAAGACCTGAGCCCACAGCATCAGTATCTGATGGGAAGGTCACTGGGATTAAGGGAATCAATAGCACAGATGAGCTGATCCAAGCTCGGAGCAGTCCCTGGGCCCTTTTGATGGGAAGCTAATGAGTGGGTGGCAGGGCTGAGATGGATCTGGTTGACTTCTCTAATAAAAACCTCTCAGTGTTGTTTTCCCTCGATGTTGGCATTCTCCCCCCAAACCAAAACCAAACAGAGCATTTCAGTGGAACATGATTTCTTTTAAAAAGCACTTGGTGTAAGCCTCATTTGAGGGAGTGATCATAGCACAGGAGAAAATAAACAATATAAATAACATCTGTGCGACACAAACTCTGCTATCAGAGCTAAAGCCAAATGAGGCTGGGAGCTCCCAAGCATTGATTCTCTGAGCTGGAAAGGAGTAGCCCATTGCAATATTCCTCTGAGTCTGCAGAGATGCATCATTTACATAACTATCTGTGCTAATCCAGCATAAATAATCCACAATTTCCAGGATAATGGGATGGAGTTGATAGCAACCTGCACCTCCCAAAGAACAGAGAGCAGGGTGAGGAATGGGTAAGAGAAAACTGAATTCCTCAGGGCAGAAGGGCAGAAATCTCACACAGAGCTACAAACTGCAGCAAGGCAGAACATTCCTGTCAAATCCCACCTTCCCAACAACATGGAGAACTTTCCTGCTGGCTGAGGAGGTTTGGTGCAGACATATTAATGCGGAACTGATTTGGCTTCCATTTCTTTCTCTTTTTTTTCCCCACCAGCAGTTCAGAAAGGTCAGCTGAGGTGTGCAGGGTCCTGCTGAAGTCCTGGTGTATGGGATGATGGGAATACACAGCCACCAGTATGTGTTTTATTGGATCAACTGGCATTGCTGGAAATATCAGGCAAACTTTCAGATATGCAAGCCCTTATTCAGGTCTGAAATAGAAGCAGCAATTTTCAGAGCTAAATACAAGCTGAGAACAAACGCTCAGATGTTAATTAGGTATGTATCAATTAGGCCTTTGTTTAAAGGAAATGGATTTGGGAGCTGCGGAGAAGAAAGGATGGGGAAGAGGGCGGAAAATGAGAGACAGAGAAAGTTAAAGTTAAATGAAGCTGCTTGTCACCTGGGGGGAGGAAGAGGCAGGTAGTTTATAGCCTGGGGAACAAGAGTCAATCGTGGTGAGTGGGAGGGGAGTAATCATAAAAGTCACATCTGCCGAGAGCATGCTCCTCCAGATCAAGTGGCTTTATGAATTTCAGTGCTCAGCCTCGTCTTTAGAAGGGGTTTTGGAGGCTGTTGGGAAGAAAAGTACTGAGATGCCAAAGTTGTTTGGGGAGCAGTGTTCTCCCCTTGGCAGCTGAGGTTGTTGGGGTTTATTATAGCTTGAAAATATGAGCCCATCCTGATTGTTCAGTTTTACTAACACAGTTACCATGAGGCCACTGGATTAATTCCGTGATACTGTTGGGAATGTGGGTGTGGGATTTAGAGAAACTCAGAGAGAGAGAGGGTTGGGGGAGGGCCTCATGTCCCCATTTTAGGTGGGGAAGATCTGCTTGCATGGAGAGTGAGGGATGAGAAGATGAGTTATCTCTGACACTTTAAGGAGACCATATTCTGGTTTTCCATGAGCTTCTGCTGGGGAATTTGGTAGGAAGCTGTGTTTTCCCTGCCTCATGCAGGATCCTTTTGAGGAAAGGGATGGTGAGCCCTGCAACCAAAGAGCTATTCCCATCTGTGTCACTGGGAGGCCCAAATCCTCAAAAATGCTGCATTTTAGGTTAGCAGCACCCCATACCGTACATTCTACCAAATAAATATTGCAAATAGAAGCTCTGTTCAATCAGATCAGTAAGAAACCAAGTGTTCAGTCAATATTGTGAGTACTCTTCAGTAAGAGTTCATCTGTTGATTCCACTCAGCCCACACAAACCTGAGGTGCATTTTGTTGAAATAAGAAACCTCCACATGGAGCCAAGTGTTATTTTTAAGTGGCTTTGTATTAAAGGTAGCCTGAATTTTCTGTGAAATACAAAACTGGTGAGACAAGTTTAGGAAACCTTACTGTGGCATGAAAAACTGTTTATCTTCAATGCATTTTTTCCCCGCATATACAAGCATGGAATTCAAATTAGAACATTTTGTAAGGAAACATGGAAGGGTTTTATATTATCAAACTGTGCACAGTCTGTGAGCTGTAAAAAGCTGGATACTTCTAGATTACTAAAATGTCCCTCAAGTCATAATTATAAATCAATATGCATGTGTACAAAAGATTGGTGTCTCCATAAAGTGCCTGAAATTCAATATTTTTAGTCTACTGTGCCTTCTGAAAGTGCCTGCATATTTTATATTCCCTGTGAGCTGAAAATTGTCTCTGTATTTTATGTATTGTTATTTGTGGAGCTCTATTTGCAAACATAAGTAACAGCTAGTACTGGAGATGATATACAGGCTGTACAACACGCCCGAAGAAAACAAATTTGGAAGGAAATAAATGCCCCCGACCATAAATTCCAAGGACACGATGAGAATTTTTTAACCTCATGCCGACGCTGGTAGGAGTGTTCCATGGCTGTGTGGGATGCATTCTTGTAGCTGGCAGGAAGGGCAAAGAGCTCCAGACTCTGGGTAATGTGCACGTTTCCATGGCTGTGCTCGGTACCTGTTTGTGCAAAAATCTTTGTTTGTTTGAGTCGGTGAGAGGTGCAGTCAGGGAGGTGTTGATTCCTCCCACTGCTGTGGGATGTCCACGGGCATTTTCCTGCTGGCTGGTGCTCTCTGAGGTGAGCGTGGCACCTCGGAGCAGTTTTCCAGCTGCCAGAAAGGATGCACAGCTGGAGGGTGACCTGTCTGGAGTGTCCCTGGGGTGTCTGACTGAGCTTGGAGCTGTCAGCAGGGAAGGGGATCCCACGTGGTTCCCAGGTTTGGAGCCTCATTTAAAATCCTAAAACAGTTTGAGTGTGAAGGGACCTTAAAGATCATCCCATTCCAGCCCCTGCCATGGGCAGGGACATCTTCCACTATCCCAGGCGGCTCCAAGCCCTGTCCAACCTGGCCTTGGATACTTCCAGGGATCCAGGGGCAGCCACAGCTTCTCTGGGAAACCACTTCCAAGTGCCTCACCACCCTCACAGGGAAGAATTTCTTCCCAATATCCCTTCTAACCCTACTCTCTGTCAGTTTAAAGCCATTCCCCTTGTCCTCTCATTACAGTTCCTGATGAAGCATCCATTCCCAGATTCCTTGTAGCCCCTCTTCAGGTACTGGAAGGCTGCTGTGAGGTCTCCAACCTTCTCTTCTCAGATTGTTCATTCATCAGGAGCTCCAGGAAGTGCTTTTGCCGAGCCACAGCCTGCAAACCAATGTTGGGAGCACTGCTGGCATCCTCTGAAGAGCCTCGAGCACCAGGCAGCACAGCCTGGGAATCTCAGCACAGAAATCTCCTTGTTGCTGACACAGTCTCGAGTTTGTGTCCTCTGGCCCATGGCATCAACACAGAAATGCATTTGATTAATGTGGAAGGATACAGATTGACTGGAGAAAAGGTTTTCTTCAGTTCTAGGTTGGCTGCTTTACTCTGACACCAAACAATATCGAAGTTAAGCTTGAAAACAAGGGCTTGGAGATAAACAAAGGAGTGCAGCTTGATCCCTTTGCAAAATACATCCCAATGAATCAGCATTTTCTGCTGGGGAAGCCCTGTCTCCACACAGTTCACGGGTTTTTTTTACTTTTCTGACCACCAAGAGGCCTTGTTAACAATGCACATGCACAGAAAGCCAAAGCTCCGTGGTTTTTACCCCTCAAGTCACAGGCTGCTGTTACCCTGGACTTCCCTCTCCCATGCAATGGACATTCCTCTAATAAAGTGGATTTTTGTTTGTGTTTAGGTTGCATTCAGCCACAGTGGTAACAAGGTGATGTCAGCAATAGGAATACTTGTATCAGAATGAGGTAGATGTTTTCTCCACGAGTGTTTAATTCAAAATAAGGATATTTTCAAGGACAATTTCAATATGCCACAATGTGAATTGCTTACATTTTTGTCAGTATAACACTACAAAATTCACTTCAAAGCTCCTCCTTAGGCAAACAAGATAGAAAGGTTGTAGATGGTCAGAGCTCAGAACAGCTTTGTGTACAAACAGCTCATGGCAGACCCTGCCCTTGCTCTGAGAGGCTGGCTGAAAATGCCACCAGCAGTGCAAAATCTGGCACGAGTTATGGAGATGCCAAATGCTAAATGGGCAAAACAGCTTTTCCTTCCTGAGTTCAGGTTTCAAATTCCTCAGTTTCACTGCACAGAGTGTCACTGGAAGTGATTCTAAGCAGGAGCTTCTTTCAAGAGCACCTGCGTCGGTTCATACCAAAGATTAACATGAGACACACTGAATAATTCAGAATTCTTTGAGTGGGTAGAAAGAAGAGTACACTGAAAATAACTTGTTTTTCTGGAAGAAGTTTGCCTTTTTGTAAAAGAAAAAAAAAATAATAAGCTTGATCTTTTTTATTATGAAATATAAAATATCAGACGAAATATTTCATTAATTTTAGATATGGTTCATGTGCTGGATCTGCTCTGCTGAGAAGTTGCTTTGTTAAAGTGCATTTCCCATGGTCATTATCAACTCTATCCCTGAGGAAAAAACACTGTTCAAACTGAATTCCAGCAGCCACCATTGCTGTGACACAACTCGGCCCACAAGCAGAACAGAGACATAAAACATTCAAGCAACTCTTCAGAGTCAAGAGTTTCAAATCTACATTTTTCAGCTTAAGATTTTTGAATTTCAATTTTTTTCAAGAAGGATTTTTTTGGCACGTGGGGGATTCAGTTTTATTTTGAAATGGAACATCGGATTTAAGGCAAATAGCTCTTATAAAATAATGTCTTGAAATGAAGGAATGTCATTTCTGATCCAAAGAGAGTTTTGTTAGAAATTTTGAAAGCAGCCCTCATGAAAACTTGCCTTGATTTTATTACAGAATAGGAATGGAAAAATGTTGATCTGAAAGCTCAAGATGATCAGCTGTACATAAAATACATTAAAAAGCGTAGATATTATATTAACCATTATTATTATTATTATTATTAACCAGTTTTTCTGAAATAATAAATATTTTGCATTTCCAGTCCTTGATCTTGCTGTAACATAACATTCCTGTCTGACAGGAGTTTTGCTGATTTCCTTGGGACCCAAAACGTGGATTCTTCTTCCACAGTCCCATCAAACTCATTGTCTTGGAAGTTAAGGCTGTCCATTTATGTCATTTATGTCCATTATTTTGCTGCGATATCACATGCTGCATTATAAAGGTTGCAATTTTATCTCATTGCATGAGGAAAAAAAATAAAAGAAAAATAACTTATAACTTAAATGGAGAGAACTGGTTTTAACTTTTCTCTGTTGCAGGAAGGCATCCAAACATGTAAAAATGCAACTGCTAGAGCAGTATCTTGGAGAAGTACATCCTACACGAGCGTCACATTCCTGATTTTCTTTGGGCTGATCAGATAATCAGAACGTCTCTGAGGTCGCACCTAGGGGAGGGCAGAAACAGTTACAGAACTAAAAGAGATCCTAGAAAAGCAGTCCCACAACGGGTCTCAGGAGGTTACCTGCCAACCCCCCTCACCCCAGAGCATTACAGCAAAATGAAATCTATCGTCAGCAACCCACTCGAAATCCAAACACAAAGGAGAGCACGAGAAGCAGAACGAAGCAAAAGCTTCACATGCAACACGCTGCTGGCAGCTCTGGGAATTCATGATCCCATCTTGTGCTGCCTCAGAACTTCTTGTGGCCTCTGCGTGCTTTTAAGCAAAAGGTGATGTTGGTTGTTTGTCCTCTGGTTCTCTTAAAGGAAATACCTGTTAAGCTGTAAAAAATCTGAACACTTGCTTTCCAAATCTATTAGAAGTCGCAGCAATCAGCACACCAGCGTTTCCTGTGGCTGGAAGATCACTCTCAACATCTCAGTGTTTACCCAAGGCAGGCTTTTTTTAAACTTGCCAAGACTGGCAGGATTCCACTTCCACTGACTGCAGCCTGTTCTCAAACTGCCCTGGGTGGGATCAGAGCAGGGCAAATGCTCAGTAGTTTTGGAAAGCTTTTCCTCATCTGAAACAAGTGCAGTGCATCTCCAGTCCTAATTACTTGTGTGCTTTTACAAAACATCATTGGAGAGGGAAAGACAAGGAAAAATTCTCTCTCAAATGCATCCAAGTAACATAAACTTCGGATTTTTAAATGCAGTAGCAACGCCTTCTCCCTGCAATTCCTCACCTGGTCTCAAGCCCTTGGAAATTAATGGAAATGTCACTGTTTTTCTCAGAGAAATCTTTTATCAAGCCAAACGTGGTTCTCTGACTACTGACCAATCTTCCTGAGGTCTGTTTCTGGAGCATTAATCATGCACAGTCTGTATTGCTCTGGTATTCTTCCAGTATTAAACATCTTCAATAATGCATTTGGTACATATACATTATTGAGTAACACATGGAGGCAATGTTAGATAACAAATGTGGACAACATGTCTCTGGTATTTAATGAGTCCCAGCACCACGAGGAAAACTGCGGGATAAATTTAACTATCCTAGAAACATTTCACAAGACAGCTGCCTTCTGTTTTAAACACAACTCTCTTTCTCCTCCCTCCCATCCCTTCTTGTTGCTAGAACATGCTGCTGTTTCCTAAATTTACCCTTCGTTACTGTTTATTTTTGCAGAGAGGAGAGGTGCTTTGGGGAGTAACAGAATTGCCTGGCTCTGCTCAAGGACCTTTTCCAAGATCCCTCTGCTGCACTTAATTTCTTGCATCTCAGCCCAAAGACCTCAATGGTGCTGAGTAGAGAAGCTCTCTACTACCACTCCCCCTAAAATAACAAATTTACAAATAGAATAGAAAAAAAATCTGAAAAAAAAAAGCCAAAGGCAGATGTTATGTTTGTGGAAAGCAAATATTCCCAGATGCTGTGGTTTGTGGGAATAAAGGATACTGAACCAGCAGCATACTGAGTAACCAGAAAGTTTCAGAGGGGGACCAAGAGCGCCCTGTTTTTAAAATTCCCTGAAACAGGTCATGTTTTGAACCCTGTGTTCAGCGAAATACTGAGGTGAGAATATTTCCCAGAACTTGCTGCAGAAAAATACCCTATAGCACTAGATTTGCTAAAGGGAAAAAGACATTAATCACAAAGTTAATCCAGCAGTGTTGTGGAAAGAGGCAGTTTTGGGGCCATTTGGAGGCAATGCTACAGGAGATTTAGGGAGGGGATTGTGCCTCTGTGCCCCTGTGCTCAGGTGAGACCCCACCTGCAGAGCTGCCCCAGCCCTGGGGCCCAGCACAGGGAGGACGTGGAGCTGCTGGAGAGAGGCCAGAGGAGGCACCAGGATGAGCAGAGGGATGGAGCAGCTCTGCTGGGAGGAAAGGCTGCGAGAGCTGGGATTGTTCAGCCTGGACAGGAGAAGCTTTGAATTGTGACTTTTTAGTGCCTGAAGGAGCCAACAAGAAACCTGGAGAGAGACAATTTCCAAGGGCTGGAGGGACAGGACAAGGGGGAATGGATTCACACTGCCAGAGGGCAGGGTGAGATGGGATACTGGGATGAAATTTTTGACTGTGAGGATGATGAGGCCCTGGCACAGGGTGCCCAGAGCAGCTGAGGCTGCCCCTGGATCCCTGGCAGTGCCCAAGGCCAGGTTGGCCACTGGGGCTTGGAGCAGCCTGGGATAGTGGAAGGTGTCCCTGCCCATGGCAGAGGTGGCACTGGATGGGCTTTAAGGTCCCTCCAACCCAAACCATTCTGAGATTCTCTGATTTAGGTTTGCACATGATTCTGAAGAGCAGGGAGCCAGAGGATGGGCACCAGCTGGATCCAGGCTGCCCTGTGAGAGCACTGGTGAAAGGGTAACCCCAACAGGCCTCTTTTTCTTTAAAAATCCCATATTCAAGAATGAGCCATCCAGCCCTTGTCCTGTCATGGCTCTTGTCCTCACCACCAAAGCAGGAACTGAGCAGAGTTTGCTCCCAGGGTGGGGATGATGTCCATGAGGGTTCACCCTTGCCCTGCTGCATGTCTCACAGTTATTTGCTTTAGAATTACTTCTATTTCATGCTTACTGTGCTCCAGCGTCAATTAATGAATAATTTCATGAATTTCAATCAACTCATGCTGTGTGCTGGCCCATTTTCTGGGAAGCTTTCTCTGAAGCAGCAGAGCCTTCCTGAGGATGCACTTCACTGAAATGGAGGCTGCTGGCTGACCTGGTCACTGACCTAAAACTCATTTTCTGATGCTGTGGAAGGTCTCATAGGACACATTACAAATAATAATGCAGAGGAGCAGGACCACAAAAACCATTTCATATTTATACCCTGATCTGCTGGAGCTGCTGGAGCCCCTGCTTGGTTTCGATTTCAAAGTTGTTTCCTCTTTAGATTAATTCAGTGCTCTGCTAGTCCTGCCAGTCCTAGCCTAAGGAAAAATGGCTTCATAATTCATTACACCCTACAGACTGAAGGGAAAATAAACCCATCTCCAGTGGCTTGCTGCACCAGCACAACATCACAGGGGCGAGTTTCTGAGGTGGTCCCCCCATCAGGAAGGATGCACTAACGTCAGCATTTCTTTTCTATAGTTTTAAATCTCTTTGTACTGTCAGCTTGGCATCCAGTTAACCAGGGATATCTGACAGTCACATGCTTCAACGCCTGCCTGTTGATTTATCATCTGCCCTGGGTGCCTTTTCACAGGGATTACTATAAAAGGATTATTATACTGGGAAAAGCTTCACATAGTTTGTTGGTTTGGTTGAGGAAACAGATGCAGCACAGATCTTTTCAGCTCTTTCAGCTCTTCAGCCAGACCAAAAGAGAGCTAGCAACACACAGATGAATCAGAAGGTAAACTGAGTGTGCATCAGCTGGTTTCAGGGTTGAATCCTTCAGTGGTGCTTTGAATACTGATCTTCAGTCAATGAAAGAAGCATTTCTGCTCTTACAAGCACGTTTCAGTCAGTTCTGCAACCCGTGTGATACCAGTGATGTGAATGATGAGCACACATCTGGCACTATGAAACAGGACTCTGATCTCAACACTGATTTGACACATGGCAGCTCCTCAGACCCTGATGCTGTGGAAGTGTGTGATAAACTGAAGGCTTGGTATTAGCCAGCCAAAAGAAATTCAAGTCTAACTGCATTAGAACAGACTGCTGACATTAATGTGGTAGGAGTACTCCCAAATGTGTCTGCGTGCATCACACACTGGCCTAACAAAAACAGAACAAAAAATCAGGGAGGCACAGCTTTCTGATTCTGAAGGTTACTCTCCTCTCTGCCCTCAGTTTTTAATTTTCATTCCAAATTCACTTCATTTACAGGAAAAACACCCACGCCATAAGTTCTGAATACGATACCCTCAAAATAATTCAGATACACAATTACTTTATGTAGCAAACCAGTTCCCTCCTGTCAACTTTTTGGACACTCACCACATTTCCCTGGCCATCAATACAGCCTGGAAATTCCCCCTTGTTTCTTCATGGGTTAATCCCACCCAAATGCCTTCACTCCTCCCCTTCTCCCACAGACATTTGGAAAAAAACCTGCAAACTGCACCTGACATTTCTCTATCTGTAACATCAATATTTATTGCTCTCTTAATCAAGATATGCTAACCAATGGATATCATAACATGACATATCTGCAGCACATTTCATCAGCAGGGCTAAAATTGTTTGCTTTCATTGATTTATATCTCTATTTATTGACCTTTTAATTCAATTTCGATAGCTTAATTTTTCTTTCCAACAACCCTCAGAGTCAGAGCAGTTCTATACGGGGCAATAAATGGAGCTGCAATTCATCATTCATTTCCTTCTCAGTATAAAACCACAACCACAACTAAATAATATTTCCAGTTTATAGAGTGTCATTTGGAGTAGTTAAGAAGAAAAATAGATCCTTCCCCATTAAGGGAGCCATGACTCACTCTGGATTGGCAAGGAGGAGTGAGGCTGTGGAAGCTTCCTGGAGCTGTGCTGGAGTCACAGCAGGGATGAATCCGGCCCATTGGAAATGAGCATTCACACCCTCTTATGGAATGGGCTCCTGATTCATCACAGAGACGATTATGGCATATTAAATGGGCTAATTATGAAGCTTGTCTAGGAAATTGTCCAATCCTGCAAGTTGCTCAGTCCTCAAGAGCTCCTTCTGTGGGAACTTGGAAAAGGGAGATCCTTGGAGGTGACGCTCAGGACCCTGTGGCTCTTGTTCAGGCACAACTGTCTGTGGGGCTGCCCCAAAATCTGCAAAATCCTGGGCAGGGGATCCCCCTCACGGTGCTGGGGTTTTGGAAGGAGCACTGTGGGTCAGGGAATGAGGAAGTGTTCCCTGAGTAGGATGTTGCTCCCGAAACCCATTTTTCTGGCAGCTCAGCCCCGGTACTGGGAGCAAGGATCACACTTCTGCTATCCCTGACAGGAACTACATTTGCAATTAAACAGAAGCCTGCACCTCTGCTCTCAATTTGACCTTTTCTCAGTTAATATAATCACAATGAAGACCTTCCAGCACCTCTGACTGATGCTTCTGGCCTTCTTTTCCAGTGGCTGGTAATTTTTCCCTCAGCTCAATAATTTACTTCGTTACTCATCATTTTTAAATGTCTCGTGCACACCTTTGATTTTCCTCCCTTCTTCTTTGCCAAACCTTTTGTTAAGGTTGTGAATTGATCAGTGCAATTACTGGGCAGCATTTATCTTCTGTGGACATTTTGCATCAGTTTCTGATTCAAAGGGTTTGAATGGCCAAAAGCTGAGCTCAGTGTTTTTCTGCTGTCACCCTTTACAACGACACACACCAAGGGTTTCAGGTTTGTACCCAGTTGGGTCCATGAGTAACAAATCCTGAGGGAAAAAAACCTGTGATATGAAGTCTCCCTCAATCTCCCAAATCCTTTAAAACTGTAACTTTTTTACATATGGAATAAAAAGGAACAAATTTGAAGCCATTACCCTCAGAGACACGGGAATAGATAAGGCTTTAGGTCTTCAATCTGCAGTTTTTCTATCAGTTGATGGACTTCCTGCTCCTCAGGGAGGACTTGGATTTTCCTTCCTTCTTCTTGGCCTCTAAAGAAGCACTGCAAGGACTTTTGCTTGTGTTTCCTGATTATCCAGGGGGAATGAAGCAATTTGCTGGAGTCCACCCCTTCATGACCTCCTCTACAGAAAAAAATTCTCAGGATAACTTCTTTTCCTCCTGGGTTTTTTTTACCCCCTATTTCTCACTATAAAGTCCTGAAGAATAAAGATGAAAAATCTTTGGGTATGTTTCCCATATTCAGGCAGGGAAAGTCAACTGAGAAACACAACTTCCTGGGCTTAGAAGCTGCAGTGGCAGGAAGGCAGGTGGTTTCTGAGGAAATTGTTTGATTCAGCACTAAGCTGCAAACATCTAAATGAGTTAACATCTGATTTCTCTTACTTGACAAGAAATGTAATGAGAGAGCACTACAATGCTTATTAGGCAATATATTGGCACCAGTGGTTATTGCACTTTATTAGAATATGGCCAGGAACACCTTTTGTGAGAAAATTTGTATCATGCAGCTAACAGGGAAGGTTATGAATGTAAAAGGAAAACACTTTTTGTCTGGGAAATCTTTTACTATGTTTGAATATATTGCCATAAAATTAAATCATGGACTGCAAATCCACAATTTAAGGTAAACCTTCAGCAGCCTTTGATCTGCTCCTGTATACCCAAGATGTGGCCATCACAATATTCTGAGAAGCCCTGTTCAAACAGAAGTTTGTCTTCACCAAGCCGTTTTTAGATTGCTAAATATTCCTCTGTGTCATGGTTTAGCATAGCTTGCTTTTTAGTTAAGGAGAAATGTGAACTAAACCACTGCACTCTAACATAGGGAAAATAGTTCTAAATCATTTTCACCTCTAGACTCTCTCTTGGTGTTTTTCAAGAATGTGTGAGCAGCTATTGATACAGGTAGAAGCCACTGTAACTGAGTTTTTATATTGCCCAGGGACAACTGGTTTAAAAACCATAAATATTTCAATTTTATGCTGTGTGCCTGTGATGGATTCAGTGTTTCCCTGGCCACCTGAACTCCTAGGCCATCTAACCCAGGGTTTCATGTGGAGGCTGCACCTTTCACGTCTCAGTTTGAATCAGGACAGCGAACAGAATCTCCTAATGGTCCTCACTCACAACTTTATTGTTCTCACAGTGGATGAAGCTGCCTGAGAACATCCAAATTCGATGCTTTTCAGACATCACTAAATGGCTTAATGCTACCCCAGGGCCCAAGCAGTGCCCATGAACCATCAATGAGCACCCAGTCACTGGGAAATGGCCAATTGAATCCCAGAATCACCAAATCCCAGAGTCGTCAAGGTTGGCAGAGACCTTCAAGATCATCCAGTCCCATCATCAACCCAACACCAGCATCATCACCCCTAAGCCACATCCCCAAGTGCCACATGCAGATGCCTCCTGGAGTCAATATCGTGCCCTGAAATGTGTCCAGGGTGCTCAGCACAACCTTTCCTGCTTGTCAGAGCAGACAGCCTGTGCCACATGCCTCGTGCACGGGAGCACAGCCAGTGCCCCACAGTCCTGATCACAAACATTCCAAACACTGTCTGAAAGGGTTGCTTGGGGGTACAGATCCATACTTGAAGCCTCCACTGTTTTGTGCAGACTTCTCAGCTTTGCTTGAATAGTATTTTGTTTGACAAGTAATTCATGTCAACCATCATAACTACCAGGCACAAATGCATCAGTGTCATTGCTGTTATTTTTTACTGGTATTATGTGATCATTGTTTTAATTGTTGATTGAGTGCTTCCTAAATTTCATTGTGTGCCAAAAGAAGTTGACACACTCTGCTATGATTTATGTGCAGTGTCATCCCCAAGACAGATTTCTGCACTGTACATGTTGAAGCAGCTCTTCAGCAATAAATGAGTTATCACTGTGTTGAGGAGTGAACTCAGTACCACATCACTGCCACTTTCTCAAGAGAATATTGGCAAAAACCATCCTGAGGTGCTAAATGGATTTTACAAAAATATGGCATAAATTAAGAGTCACATTGCTCTGGGGCTGGAAGCTAAGAGAGAGCAGCACCAGCCTGCAGAATGAGGCCATTGAGAATGGAACCAGTGGAGGAATAAACACTGAGATCTTCTTCTTATGTTTTAGCCACAAGGAAAAGGGGCAAAGCTCGGGGGGCACTGGGTGTTGGGTGTGTGCTTTCCCTCCCAGCTCCTACTGCTGAGATACCAAAGGTTTCAAGATCAATGTAAAGTTTCTGATTGAAACAAATTCTGCAGTGTTGGAAAATACAGTCAAGAAATGATCCAGAGAAAATGCACATTTATTTACTCTCTCTACATTGGATTTTCCTTGCAAAGGAACCTCAAACCTTCACAGTACCTCCATCTTATATCCACATCTCCTTCAGTTTGAAGGAAAATACAGTCAAGAATGCTGAAGGGACATTCCACTTACCTAATTACAGTTCTAATTGACTTCTAATTGTCTACTTCCATCCAAAAATCTATGTTTGGCTATAGCACAATACACACTGTGTGAAAAAGAAAATAAGGTCGAGATATTCAAGATATCAGCATTACCTTTGGCACAGAACTGATGTACAAATTGTCATCGGGGCCAGCAAACTTTGAAGACGTTGGGGGAAGAGAGGCAAGTCCTGCAACATGAATATAAAAGATTACTGTTATTCAGTGTCCACCACGGCATGAGCCACAAGGCATTCAGGAATGGCTAAATAGGATTTAATATTGTGAGCCAAACCATGGCTAATTTTTTGGGCTAACATGGCCAGGTTTTTGTATTGAGGGAGTTTGCAGGGGTGGCTTCTGTGAGATGACACCAGGAGCTGCCCCCGTGCCAGACAGAGGTAGTTCCAGGTGGCTCCAGGAGGGTCCTGCCTGAGCTGTGACACTGGTGGCACCTCTGCCATAATATATTTAAGGAAAGGTAAAAAAACCAGCACAGCAGGACCTGGGAAAGAGGAGTGAGAATGTATGAGGGAAACAGTCCTGGAAACACCCAGGTCAGTGGAAAAGGGAGGTGACCAGCCAAGGTCCACCCAGAGCACAAACAAATATGAAAGATGCCAATCTAGGACTCTGCAGAATCAATTTGTCAAGGTTCACTTAATTTTCCTTTTATTTCTTTTATAACTCCTTCATTTTATAATGCCACATACTCTGGAAATCTTTTCCCTGTACTTATTTCTTCACCACTTCTTTGTCAGAGAGGAAAGGATGTGTGCCTGGATTATAGACTCTGCACAATAATTTGATGTCATTAAGTGTTTGATTAAATGTTTTGAGAACCATGTGGTTATAAATGCAAGTAGAGGGTAACAATTTGGTGGAGATTTACATTTGCTTTTGAAGAGTCTTTGTGCTTAAGGACAAGAATTTATAATGCCTTAGTCATTTATGAGTAAAATAATAGTTCACTAACTGCCTTTATTCCTTCCTCCTTTTTTTTTGTTTTTTTGGGGGTTTTTGGTTTGGGTTTTTTGGGGGCGATTTTTTTTGGGTTTTGTTGTTTTTGTGGGTTTGGGGTTTTTTGGGGGTTTTTTTTTGTTTTGTTTTGGTTTTTTTTGGTGGTAATGGTGGATTTTCTTTTGTTTTCACTGCAAAATATTGCCTAAATTGCTGCTTGTATGAAAATCCAGTCCTCCTACATCTGGCCCCAGAAGACAATTGGAAGAACAAAGGCATTTAAAAAAACAAACCCAGCACTAAATCTAAATTCAATTGCAAAGAACTTGGATGTTTTCTCAATATTTTTGGAGGATCTTCCTCTAAAAAATCAAAAATGTTCTGGAGACGTCCAGGTCAAGCACAAGTCCTTCACTAAATATTGTGAAACCTTGTAATTTTAATTGCTGGTTGTCCAAAAGGTCCATATTGAGAAGCAATTTGATAATGTGATTCACCAGCTTAGACTCACTTGGGCTTTGTTCTGTGTTCCACAATTCCTCTGGAATGTATCCCAGATTTTCACTGCCACTCCTCTGCCCGTTTTCCACATCGCCATCTTTTTTCTTCTCAGCTGAAACTTTTCTAGAAAACAAAAAGGTGTCATTGCAAGTTCACCACGATGGGAGAACTCTTGAGTAGCAGCCTACAGAGAAAAAAGTGCATGTCCTACTTCCCAAAAAAATAGGTGCAAAACATATCTGGACCTCCCAAGCAATTAGCTGGCACAAATCTTGCTCCATGTAAGTATTGCCCATGGAATTCCATTTGGAAAGTTTCCATCAGCTGCAGTATCAGAAAGCACAAAAATAAAGCAACCTTCAAAGAGTGAGGACTCTGTTCCAGATCACAGGTTTTGTAGAAAATTAATTTTGATCCCTGATTCTGAATTGCAGGGTATTTAGGGGCCTGATAATGGAACACCAGCCAGGTCACTTTTGACAGCTCATCATTTTGGTGCCCAGTTGCAAAAACAAAGCATGTCCTCTCACATCCCCCCAGTCAGCTCCCAAGTGATTTGTCTGTACTCTCTGGAGTTAATCTTTCACTCTGAAATTCACTTTACACGTCAGAGAAATTCCTTGGTTAAAGTTACACATCTCTGAATTTGCAGAACGGTGCCCTCACAGCTGCACAGGGAGAGAATGGTGCTTTTTTACCCAAAACTCTGATGCTAGAAGAGATGCTACCATTGATCTGTTGCTACCATGGGGCCCTCTCCAGGACAGTCCCAGGTCCACCTCTGCCTAGTTTGAGGTGTGGCAAGAACAAATCGACTGTGGAAAACCAGGAATTTTCAGTGGGAAGGGGTGTTAGTGATGTTTGTAGAAACTCCTGCATGTCCTTGTACAAGAGTTGTAGTGAGGGTCAGGCTCTGCTCCCAGGGAACAGGGACAGGAGGAGAGGGAACGGCCTCAGGCTGGGCCAGGGGAGGCTCAGCTTGGACACCAGGAGCAATTTCCCCATGGAAAGGGAGGTCAGGCCTTGGAAAGAGCTGCCCAGGGAGGTTTGGAGTCCCCATCCCTGGAGGTGTCCAAGGAAGGCCTGGAGGTGGCACTCAGTGCTCTGGGCTGGGGACAAGGTGGGCATTGGGCACAGCTGGGACTCGATGATCTTGGAGGGCTTTTCCAACCTCAGGGATTCCATGATTCTGTAATTCTACTTTTTTTATGTTTCATAGGAACCACTTTGCAGGCCCACAGAGCATCAGAGGGGCGTTACTGATGCACACACAAATCTGGTGAGTCAGCCATCAACTATGGGGCTTTTTAAGGAGAGAAACAGGTTAGATACCACTAAGAAACTTGCCACGGTTGCTAGAAGACAAAAGCAATTGTTTGGGGCTACCACCCCCACATGTTACATGACACTGTGCAGTCTCTTTCATCTGATCCTTAGATCCCAACAAACTCAGTGGAACAGCCAAATCAAAAGCAGCTACAAAAAAAAAAAAAAAAAAAAAAGGTGGGGGAGGTATAGGAAGATAGCCAGCCAAGTTAAAAATAAAGGTGGGAAAGAAACCAGTGTATGTTTGGTCTCACTACTTCTTTGCTACTACAGCACTGCAGCTTCCAAAATCTGGACAAGCATCGCTCTTTTTACTGCAGGGAGGTTCCCCCCAAGGAGAAAAACACTGAGCCTACAAAATCTGTGATTGTTAATAATCCTTGTGGGTTCAGGGTCATTGTTTAGACATGCTAAAACTTTGCAAAGCTGTCAGCACTGAGTCTCCAAACGGAGCATCAGAGCCTGACCTTATCCCAGTTTTCTTAACTTTAAAGTGTAAGCAAGGTTTGTGAAGTCAGTGAGACAGCTCATGTTTAAAGTTAATGGAGAAATAGTAACTTTATTATACTGAGAGCTAAAAACACACATTCTGCCATGAAGGTAGAACTGTATCTGCCCAGACCAGATGCAAAAACATAGAGGGAGAGGAAAGTTAGGCCCTATTCTCGACCTATTGAGGTTGTGTGAAAGGAAGCACTGCAGATCCACAACAGCAAGGCAGGGTCTGGGAAGGACATGGACCTGAATGTTCCAGACCCCACTGCTGGGCAGGTCCTTCCCTGCATTCCAGCTGGTTTTTCCTTAGTAGGTTGATCCCTGTGGAAGTTTTTGGGATTCTGAACCAAGTCAGAATCCAAGCAATCCCTGCTGATTTAGTCCTGCCCTATTTATATAGCTGCACTTGGCAAAATGATGGATTTGGCCCCACAAAGTAAGAAATCACGTGGAAGTTTACATGTATGGCATGGCATAATAAGCGTCATTTCCTTGGGAGAAAACAGAGGGTATCTAATTTCCTTATTTTGTTTCCTATCAATAAAGTGCTCTACAAATGGAAATCTGTCAACAGACCTCCACAAACTTTCCCCACAAGAGGCTGCTAATGAAACTGGGAATTACTGATGTGCCAGGCAACGGGCTGGAACATTTCGTAAACTCATTAAGGGACAGGGAGTTAAAAGCCCCACAAGCGTAGGCAGAGGATGAATTTACAATGCTGCCTAAATATAAATAATAACATAAATAACCCCACTGCCATGGCTGTCACAGCCACACAGGTGCTGATAAAAAGGATCTTAATGCTGAGAGCCACCAGTTATTGATTTCTAAAGTTTTCCAGCTCGGTGCAATCATGGTCCAATGGCTTTGGACTGAAACACATCCAACAATCACTGGATGAGGTGCTGATACACATCAACGGGGCAGCTTTATTAAATTTTTATAGAATTATATATCTTGGGCTGGAAGGAACCTTAGAAGTCATCTCCTCCAAGCCCATGCCATGGGCAGGGAAACCTTCCACTACCCCAGGTTGCTCCACGCCCCAGTGTCCAGCCTGGCCTTGGACACTTCCAGCGACGGAGAATCCACAACCTCTCCGGGCAAGCTGTGCCACTGCCTCACCAGCCCCCAAGCCGAGAATTTCTTCTTACTATCTAATCTAAACCTGCCCTCTAAACCCCTTTTTTTACCGGTTTATCCAACCTTAAAAGAGCCAGGGAGCCGGTGGGATTTGCCCGCCCCGCTCCGGGGCTCGCCCGCTCCCAGCGCCAGCCGCGCTGCCGGTCTGGCAGTGACATCCTGTGGCGGCGGCGGCAATCGCCCGGCGGGCTCTGGTCGCCAGCCACCCTCTCCTGCCTTCCCCGGGACACCCGGGGGCACAGCCAGCTCCCAGAGATTCGCTTTGTCTTTCAGGTTTAACAGAGCGTCTGCTCAGTTCGTCACCTCTGCGCGGGATCCATCAGCGAGGCGGCGCTTTGGGGTTTTGATGGGCTTTTCACCATTGCGGGATCAGAGTTCACCGGCTGCTGCGAGCTCTGGCGCTCGCCTTTCATCCCTAAGATCAGTCCCCTCCCCTGGATGCTGTCCCCCATCCCTCTGCTGTCCCCACAAGCTCACACAGCCCGGCAGCACCGGGAGTTCTGGGATGATGGGTGCCAGGACAAGGACACTGGCACATCCTCCTTGCCACCCTGCAGCAGCCTCAAGAAGTCCAGTGAACACAGAAAGTTTTCCCACATCATATGACTTACCTTATTTCATTTTGATAAGTAGATTCTGAGAAAGAAAAAAAAAAAGAAGGGTTTAAAATGCAGGAAACTAAAATACAAAACTTCTGTAAGTTCTCTAAGAGCATGCCCTGAGTTCCAGCAACCCCAGGAGCATCTCTCCATCCTGTTTACAAAATTGGGCAGCCCTGAAGAGCAGCTTACATGGAAACTGGAACTAGGCACACAGTACTGAAAATATTCTTCAAAAAAGAGCCTTTAAACGCCTTTAAAAGTGAATATACTCCCAAAAAACATGACCCCCTGGTAGTTAATGTGAACTGATTGCTCCGGAATCCATTTATGAGACAAGCAGGATGGAGAAATTAAGGAGCACCTTAAACAGGTCATAGCTAAGAGCAGGATCTGCCTGCTCACTCTTCTGCTTGCAGGTCTTTGCACAGCACCAGAGCTGACACAAGTAGACTTATGTCTAATCAGAGAAACTTTTTAATGTATAGACCAACTGTGAAGGTCCACTCACCTCTCCTCTTCAGGCAGCAGCGCACAGCAACCACAATAATAACGATCAGGAGAACAATACCAAGAAATGAAAGCACAACTGCAAGTACAACAACCCACGTGCTCCTGTTGTCTTCACTGTAATCATTTTCTGTTAAATCAAATGGAGAAACATTGGACTATCAGAGCCTCAAAACATCCTTTCCAGAATATTTACCTTTTCTGTGAGATGCTACAAAGTGCTTGGTGAATATTTAGCAAGGAGCCTCTGTTTTCCAAATGACAGACTCTGTATTTATGGATGGCACCCAAGAATTTAAAATATTCCCGAATTCAAACCCTTTATTGCAGTTGTAACTTTTCCTGCTGCTACTGCTCTTCTGAAAAACACAGGGTTGCAATCTTCCAGCTTAACTTTATTTTATAATTATGCTGGGCCTCCCAGAGTCCTTTGGAGACATTTGGAGAGAGGTGTTAAGATTCAGTTTAGGTGTCCATACTGCAGATATTGAGTGTCTTGTCTGGCTGCTCTTGTCAGTGGAGAGAAAATAGGTATTTTGGGTTACAATTAATTTGACCAAATGTGTATTTGTCCCTTTCAATAAGTTCAACTGCTCTGAAAAAAAATGTCCATTTCTCCCCACAAACCAGAGCAACAGTTGCAAGTGATTAGTAAACTTGGTGATCTCTAGCCTGGAAATCTGATTTTCTAATCAACTCTGTCTTGGGATTTCTCTCAATGATTTCAACAAGTGTTTGATTTTGGGATGTGCTTGCTGGGACACCCATTCCCTACTTAGAGAGCACCAAAAAGCAAAACCTATGAGGAACACACAACTGCTGACCCATCTTCTCTACAGCATTCTCACATTTAACTTATTCCTTCATCTTTGCTGTAATCTACAGGGTTAAATGACGGGATTTAAGGATAATTCAGTGTCTTGCTGAAATCGGTTGCTATGACCAAACGGGGCTCCCACGTGCACAGAATTTTTACAATAGCTTGCATTTAGAATTATAGAATCATGAAATGGTTTGGGTTGGAAGGGACCTCAAAGATCACTCAGTTCCAGTCCCTGCCATGGGCAGGGACACCTCTCACTATCCCAGGTTGATCCAAACCCTGTCACTTCCAGGGATGGGTAATATTTCTCAGGCAGCTGGATGTACAAGGAAGATGTCAGTTCTGATTTCCACATCATCCTGCCCCATGGTTTGACCAAATATTCCAGAAGCACCTCCAATTTGGCTTCCCTTTGGAAAGCAGCCCCAAAACACTTTTGGCAGTTGTTTAGAAACAATCTTCCAACCCAAATTACAGGTGTGAGACACATCCAAATTTGGCACAGCTCTGTCCCATGGGTTTGTGAATGTCTTCTCCTCATTAGAGGTCCCAATTAACAACTCCATGGCCACACTTGGCTGGCAGCCTCTGGGAAAGGTACCACAGGAGGGAGGGGGACTGGGAGCTGCTCAAGGTTGGGGCAATTCCCCTGATGTGGGAACCAGCTTTACCTATGGCAGGGAATAAACTAAACCCTTTCTATCTACAAATTTTCCTGGGTGCGTGTTTGGGGTTTGGAGGTTTCAGACTGCAGAGATTCAGTACCAGAGCCTCCTACAAAACTTGAGCCTCTGCCAGGAATCTGCATTCTCCAAATGGAGGTCATTATCATTAAGCAATTTGTTCCAGTCTTCTCTAATCCTAATGCTCAATCAGCCTGTTTAGAATGTCTTCTATTAGGAAAAAAACAAGCACTCAGTAACCCGAAAATCAGCAGTAAATCCTGTAGGCTGCCATCAATTGATGATAAACTTGTTCCTAGTATTATTATCTAGAAGTACTGCAACACATATCTACATTTTAGCATATTTTGTTCCATTGAAATGCCATGGGGATTTCAAGATGACTAAAATATGAAAGACAGCTAAATAGCTAGAGGGGAAAGCTTAACCCTAGTGAGAAGGGAGGAGTTAAACACACCTTCACCGGCCCATTCCTGCAGGCTGGCTGCCACACCAAGGTATTTCACCCCCTGTCAGGGTCAGGTTACGTGTCAAGAGATTTATGGAGCTGCAGCCAGAAGGACAGGGTACAACACAAACACTTCCCAGCACTTCAGCATTTTAGTGTCTGCAGTTTTGGAGGATGCAGAAAGAAACTGGAGCTGGGATCAGCAGGTGTGGATGAGGAGCTGCCAGGTGAAAGCACAAGCAGGGCTGCAAGGGAGGGGCACTAAATCCAAACCAAGTTACAGGAAGTGTTAAGTGTGGAGAGAGCCACTTCCTCATTCCACAGGGCACATCCTCTGCTGCTATCCCGACCTCTGGCTCCTCCCAAAGTTGTCCATTTACTTTGACAGTGTCTGCAGAAAAGGGGATTTTCCCTGGCAGGTGCTGGTGACCAGTGAGGAATGAGAGACTGGAAAAACCTGCAGGTGGCTTCTTGGACACTTTGGAGCTTTCTGGCCAAGTTCAAAAGCAAAGGAAGTCCAGGCTCATGGGAGACTCTCTGTCCTCATCTTCTGCAAGTGAAAGGCCACAGGAATTCAACACCAAAGCCAAAGACAGCTTGAACCCAGCTAAGGGACTCCACCATGGATCCCATTCCCCAGTCACAGCTCTGTGAATGCATCTCCTGGGATAACTCTGTAGGAGTTCCCAAATTTTGGGCTCAGCCAAACACCACTGTGGGTGAGGTAACCCTGAAGGAAGAGTGAGTGACATAAAAATGCACCACTTTTTAAGGAAAGACTGACCCAGAGGTGCAGGAAGGTTGGACATTCCCTCACCAAGAGCTGGCTGGCTGGAGAGGGCTCAGATTTTTCGTAGTTCTTGTGCTGCTTGAGAGGAACAAGGAGGAATTTGATTCCCCAAGTTTTTAAGTGAAGGGGAAAAATGATATTGCAGTAGTTTTGGGAAGGATTTTTTTACATGTTTGAAGCTGGTTGTGTTCTTCCCCAACAGTCAACTAAGGCTGAGACTATGTATGAAAACTGGGACAGCTCTGAGATTTTGAGTGTGATATATGCACTATATACCTTCCTCTGTCATGAATGCCATGCTTTTATTTCATTCTGATCCTTTAAAGACTTCAGATTCTCCTATCCTGTCAAATTTTGAGTGCCTGCTGCTGCTGCACAATGGTATTTCCAAAGAGAAATGAATGATGGTCCTATACAATCACTAATTATACACTAATAGTGCTTCATGACATCTGTTTTTCTGCTCTTCTGATTTGCAGTTAGTAGCTATGGAAACATCACAAATGAGTAGGCAGGGGAATTTATTAATTTCCTCAGGATAGTCCTATTTTGCTTAGTCAGTAATTAAGATCAATGTGACTACAAAAGGTCATATTAGGAGTGGTAAAATGACCTTTTCCAACTGCATTACCAAGCAAGCACTTCTGAAAAAGGCCTGCTAATAATGATTCATACTGAAAATAAAGGGCACAGCTACTCATCTTCCCAGTTGTTTATGTGTCAAAATGTCTGTACCAAGCCCCTCATTGATACCCTGTAAGGATGTTTTGTATGTGCCATGTTCACCCATTGCAGAAGAAGAATCAGTTCATCAAGAGAAGCTGTTGGCATGATTGCAACCTTGGCGAAAATATTTAGAGTTATCAAAGGCCTTGCTAACTGCTCTGGAGAGATTTGCACGAAATCCAGGCTTGGATTACAGCAACTTTGAATTTCCTTAAGTAAAAGCCAGTAAAAAGCAACCTAATGCATTGCCCAAAAAATACCATATCTGTTAGTACAGAATTTATTCCTGTGTGCAGGAACTGAAAGGGTTTTTTCCCAAGTCAGGGGTAAAACTGGTATTGGATATTACAGAGAACAATTTCACATGAGGGTTTGGCTTTGTAAGAAATTAAGTTAATATGGCAGGCATGGTCTGATCAAGGATATTTAAGATCCAAATTCCTTAGGTGTTTTCTTGGTCAAGGAGCACAGGCTGGTTTTCCTAGCAGTGAATCCACAGGAGTCAGAGGCAGATATTATTTGTCAGAGGCTTTGTTTGTCTTGCTCAGTCCTCCACTGGGCTTCATGGTTCATTAGACTGGTACCAGTGCATTTACCCCTACCTATATATCAAGCTGTGACTCCCGGCTCTGAATTCCACCTGTGCACACCCCAGAGGATTTCATTTGCAAATAAAAGACTTTTTCAAACAAAACGAACCAGAACAAAAGACAAGGCTCTGAGTACAGGCGGTACAGTACAGGAAAAGTACAACAAACATTCACTTACCCGCAGCAGAGTTGTCAAAAATAAGAGTTACAGTTGCATTCTGAGGGCTGGGGAGTGCTTCTATGTCAGCTAAACAAGTCAAAACCTCAGTGTCCGTCGGAGTCAGAGTTAAGGTGCTCAGGGCATTGTGGAGGCCATGAGATCCTGGACTTTGCTGGTTAACATAGCTCGACTTATCAAGGAAAGAGTCATTTGTCATCCAGGTAATGTCTGGAGCCGGAGCCCATCCTAAGGCTTCGCAAACAATCTCAACTGTTTGGTTCTCTTTAACTGTTAAGGTGCTATTTTTGATGAGTAAAGATCCATTAACTGTGGGAGGGAAAAGATGTTTTTGTTCCTTCAGAATGTTTCGTGGCATTGCTTTCCTGCTGGTAGTTTAAAATCTTATCTTGCTACCCAGAAATAGCTATGCCTTGAGATATGGAGTGGAAAACAACCATTATTAACACAGATATACCACATGCATGATGGAAACGTGCAGTTATTTCAACTGCATGGGCCCATTACCCAATATGTCTAAAGCACAAGTCTCAGCTTTCAGTACCTTTCCAATAAAAAGCAGGAAATTGCACATTTTAGCCATCTTGACATACTTCCAGCTGAAGGAAATATGAAATATGAACAGTGTTTCTCTCTAAGTTTTAGATATGCTCAGGTCATACAAGAAAAGGTTTACAGGTAGGTGATGAGATGTTATCACTGCACCAAGCACCTCCTTGACAAATGGGTAGTGCCTGGTGGTGAGATCCTGCTTACCTCGCTGCAGTCTGATAAGGAATAAGACATGAAACAGGAAAAAACAGGGGCAGTTATAACCTTTGTTATTGGCACTCTGAGTGTGATTCTAAAACCTGCTTGGACAGTAAAATTAAGACGAGGAGGGCAGGAGGCAAAGCATGACAAAAGAGAGCATGTACCCCTTCCCAGGGATAATTTGGGCAATTCCTCAGAGGATTCCTTTAGATGCAGCACAATAAAACAGCTTTTTGTTGGTGGCTCTACACACCTTGAACAGAGAGAAAGGCAAAGTTGTTCTCGCTGGGTTGCTGGATGCTGCACTCAATCCTCCCAGAGTCACTCAGCTGGGTGTTGTGGATGATCAGCTCCGAGGTAAACTCATCGCCACTGGTGTAGTTCTGGGAGGTGAAGCGGTCAGTGGTTTCAACAGAGCCCTGGGAGCTGATGACAGTGAGGACAGGGCTGCCCTTGGACAGCCAGATGAGGACTTTCCATCCTGCAGACACCGTGCAGTTGAACCGGGCCTCTGAGCCAGCCAGGACTGTGGCGTTGTCAGGGCCTTTTGTGATGGAGTAACAAAAGCCCAGACCTGCAAGGGAACCAAAATCAGTCCATAAAAACACATATCCAACACCAACAGAAGTGGTTGTGTAGTGTAAAACATCTTAACCAGCTCAGAGATGGAGATGTGCAATCTCATCTTTCAGATCCTGCTTAGATTAAGTGGTTTTCTTTAAAGTGGTTCTCTTCTCCCACTCCAAAATCACCTGTTTCTCTTCAGTAATTCACTGGCCACCATTTCACCGGCAGAAAAAAATTCCACTCTTAAATAGGAAAATACACGAGTTGCCTAGACTTTAAATAATTAAAGGAGTGTGTAACTGGTCCCTTCTCCATATCTTGGTTTGCCACTGATTTTTTGCAGCCCCATCATTTATCCTTCTGTGCTCTTTCCCCTATTTCTCAATCATTCATCACATACATTGTGATGTATTTCTTCTGAAACCTTTCTCAGGCTTTCTGTTAACCAGAGGGGCTGTAACTCGTTAGTTTTAATTCCTTGAAAGGTAGTGTGAATTTTGGCTAATATTTTTCAGAGCTGAAAGCTCCTAACAAAGTCATTCTGTTTTCCTTTCCTCCTCCTGGACCCAGGGCCTCCCATTGCCAACTCCACCAATTGCACAGGGCCTCATCCAGGAATATTTTGAGTGCAAGGATGGACATTTCACTCACTCCCTGCAGACCAAACAGTGCTGACAAGAGGATCTGCCTCACCAGTGAGCTCGTCACAACTTCCTGGGGAACATTCCTGCTGAGGGAGCACCAGGACTGCCAGGTGCCCCAGTGCTTCCAGCTGAACTCTGCACGATGACAGCAATTAGACACCACAGTCCATGGCAGTCTAATTAAAACCCTGTGCCTGCAAATCTGGCCTGAGAATAAGTGTTCAATTATGTTCCAGAGAAACGAAGTCTGAAATGGTCATTGCTCCCTTGCTAAGAGTATTCAGGACAATGAAGTCATTTTTAAAGGTTTTGTTCACACCAAGGTTTTTAGGTGGTTTATTCATTAATGGATTAGCTATAAATTATTGAAAAAAACCATTATTCCTTCAGTCAGCAGCTGATGTGAGAAAGGAAGGACATGCTGTATTTTTCACACAACAGAGGTGTTTGATGGCTGTACAAATGGAACCAGAGCACAGTCTCAGTGATGACACTGCAACCAGTGCCTCAGTGAATGGCACCAAGGACGCAGAGTCTGGAATCTCATTGCTCCATTGTCCAGACCCTTCTGCAGCTCCAGCCCACATTGAACCTAGGCACTCTATATCCAACCAGGTTTGTGCCAGGAATTGTTCTTTAATACAAATAGCTCCTCTCTTTCCTCCCGCCTGCTGCAAGCATTTACAGACTTCTTTGTTTTGCAGGATTGTACAAACCTCGCTCTCCCTGGTTCTCTGTATGGCTGACTCGAAGTCCTCTCATGTTTACAAAAACCTTCACAAAAATTTTCCACCTCCCTGGGTTATGCTACCTCTGCCATGCACCTCAATCTGCAAAGTATATCTGTGTGTGAGCAAAAAAACATTAAATGAAAAGCAAACTTTACCTACTCTGATCATTAATAAAGCCAGATAAGATTAAGTAAATCATATTTCTGTTCAAATCAAAATTTACCCACTCTGTCCCTCTTCATGCAAACTGTTCTCTGTGCACTTGGAATTTATTTCCATGCCTGTGCAAACACTTTACTTTTTCAAGGAACCGTGGTTTGCCAGGGCTTTGAACAAATGATGCAACTTTCAGGACAATGCTTGCTGTTAATTAATCACTGAAATTTATCCCTAAACAGGAATAATCAGTGATCATTGGCTCTAAAAAGAATTAGCTTTTGCTTTCTTCAGACATTCAGGGCAGTATAGCAGGTAGGTATGAGTTCATAATTTATCTATGATAATTATCTTTTATCAGTCCATAGGCAGGGTAGGATCTACATCTTCCACCAACCATGTCTGCTGGAGCAATAAATGATTGCTGTCCCACGGGGAACAGGTCCCTGAGCGCTGCATTGGGGATCCTTTGGGAGGCAGAAGGACTGAGGAGTGAGACATAACCTCGCCTCCATTTAGATCCCAGCCCCAGCATAGCCAATAAAGGAGTTCCATCAGCTTTCTCCACCTGTTGCCTGAATGGTTTTGGTGATTTCACCTCTACCTCTTTATCTTCTTGCTTTTATTGTTTATCCTGCACGTGGAGTCCTGAACCAACAGCGTGTTCCATTGTCTGAGCCGTGCACAAACACTGATAAAGTCACTTGTGTGAGGTCAAAGAGGACATTCAGGGCAGAAATCTGGGGATCTAAACCCAGCTACCAATGCCTTAAGCCAGTGCTGGAAGTCCTTTTGCTGGACCTTGCTTCATGCACTGGGGAGAAAATGTTAGTGCTGGTTTCATTTACATCCTGCTTCAAAAATACCTTGCAGATGGTTGCTTTTAAGCAAATTAAGGCCTTGGGCTAGATTCTCATTGCGCTTTACAGGAATTACGTGTTCAGCTCTTAACAGCTGTTTTAACATCTGCTTCCCCACACAGGAGCAGGGAGACATCCCACCCAGGCAAACACCATCCCTGCAGCAGGGAAGTGTTGGGCTGTCTCCCTGATCACCCCTTGGCTTTTGAAGAACAGAGTGAGGACACCTGCTTTGAGGCACATCACTAAATGTCTGTAGAGCTGTCACCAGGGGTGAAAATTTGCTTAAATTAAATGCTCGTGGTGTCCCAGCTGCTCAGTTCCTCCCAGCAGCACGCAGAGCACAAACCAACTCCTTTATGAGCTGGTGTTTTCCCTCCTCTGCCACACAAATTCACTGTCACACCACTGCAGGTTGTGAAGAAATGAAAATGCATCTTGTGCAGGATGATGCCAGCACTGAGGGAACCTCATCTGCCACAGAACAGCCCTTGCCCTTCATCAGCAATATTTTTTCTTCCACGCTTGAGTTAACTCCAAAGGACCACTCTTCCATGCCGGAGTTTTCAACAACAAGGGCATTGAGACGTGGCTACCTTCTCCTCCTTCCCTCCTGTCCTCTGCTGGCTCTGTCTTTCCTCTTTTGTAAGTGACCTATTTGGATGCAGCACAGGGAAGGACAGGATGGGCTTATCCTTTTGCCATAATGATTCCTCTTTTATTTTTTTCAGCCTCATTATCGTATTTCAAAATAATCTCCCCCTCTATACCCAACACTGCCCTTCCACAAACACTGCTTTTCATCCTTCGGTTTTTGTATCTAGTATCTGTCTTCCTCCCTTGCCTCTGTGCTCTGTTTGAATTCCTACATCTTTTTCCTTCCAGTCTCTTTGAAATTCTTTTCTCTCTTCACTTTTTCTTTAGTTTCCTCCTTGCCCCACCTTCCCCGCCTCCCCACTGTGGCCCACTGGTCCAGCCACAGCTCTGCTATGAACTGTTAAACAGACAACGATAAATAAATAAATAAACAGCTCAAGTTTATTTCAAAACCCAACAGCCCTGCAGCTGAGCTTTTTGAAAATCAAAGTAGGTTAGAGCTTGTCAAAGCCTGCAGAGAGGGACTGCCTTGTTCGCTTATGTTAACAAGATTTTTTAAATGCTTACAGGATGTTTCTGTCAAGTAATACCAGACTCCTGATGCTCAGCAACACTGATTTCCTCCCACCTGCACACAAACCTCTCCACAGCCCCCAGGCGAGTCTTCCTCCCTCCTCTTACTCACTGTTTGACAGTACTCCCTGGTAGAACTTCCCCGTGCCCAAAAAGAAGAGATCCAGGGACTGCCTGAGCCACTAATTGCTTCTGCACCTATGGATCTACCCTTGATGATATTTGTTTCTAGGTTTTTTCAGCCTGCTTATAATTTGGGATCCCCCACACCCAGTGACCATGAGCTTTACCATTTAATTACAAGCTCTGAGAAAAGAACAGGCTTTGGTTCGCCTTAAACTTTCTGATACTTCTACTGGTTGCCACAAATTCTTTTTGTTATGATAAATTGTGAATAATCATTTCACCATTCACTTCCATATAATTAAATATTTTAATACATTTTTACTATTTATTCTTTTTCACAAGCAGGAAAATATCCCAGTCTAATGAAGCCTCCTCATCCTTCCCTCATAGCTGTGCCGGTTTGACACCCCAAAGACAATAGCCCAGAGAAGCTGTGGATGCCCCATCCCTGGAAGTGTTCAAGGCTGGATGGAGCGCTGAGGAACCTGTTCCAGTGAAAGGCTGGACCTGGAAGATTTTTAAAGTCATTTCCAACCCAAACCCTCCTATGATTCTTTAATTCTTTACCTCTGATCAGCTCTGTCATACTTTGTAGCTTTCTCAAACCTAACCTGTCCTTTCTGTAATGGAAGGGTTAACAAGGCAGCCAATACCCAAGACAAAACCTTTCAGTGGATTTACATAATGCCAGGTTTCATTTTATCTGCCTTGCTGAAGACATTAAATGGTGAAATTTTCTCCCTTTTTCAGCAATTTGCTCTCTTTCCAAGACATCTATTCTTTTCCCTGCTAGACACTGCAGTTTAGAGATGCTTTGCATTGAATGCTTTCTCTGCCTTTATTACTTACTCATCTGGCATCAAGACATTTTCTGGCAAATCTTCCAAGTCTCTTTTTGGATTTGGCTGCCCTAAGTAATTCTGCACCACTTGCAAAGTCTGCCACCTCACAGCTCCCTCCTCTTCACCGGGTTGTTGAATACCACACGTCCCTGTGCAGCTCCCACTGGGAACAGCACTGCTCAGAAAACTCAGTGTTTATTCCTACACTGTGTTTCCTTTCACTAACTATTAATCCATGACAATACCTTTCCCCTCATCCCACTGCAGCTCGTTCCTGTCAGAGTCTGTTAAAACTCCACCTAGACTATAATTAAAATAAAAAATCAGCCTCATCTCCATTACCCAGCTAGTCACTTAATATTCACGTTTTCTCTAAAGTTTTGCCACCAAGACACTTTTAATCTGAATTGACTTTGAAACTCAGGCATGTGAAATGCACATTGGTGGTAAACCAGCAACATGGTAATTTGCACTTACTTATGGAAGTACAAACCAGCTGCTGATATTGAGCTCTCTACAGATGCACTCTCAAAAGCAGTCCCAAACAGGAGGAAGAAAAAAACACGGAGAGGGAGAAACTGGAAGTGAAAGAGGATGGCCTCCCCATCTCCTCCCCTCCCCACACACTGCTCAGTCCTTCACATTGAAGCACACTTTAAATCATCATCTCATTCAGGCTTGAAATGCAAACATCCCCCTTTCCAACAGTTCAAACAATCCCACTCTGTCACTGACTGCTCAGTCTGAACTCATCAGCAAAGGCCATTTTCACCACATTAAAATTAGTTCCCGTGTTTTTGCCCATGATGGCTCACATTACAGGCTGTGAACGTGTCCTACCTGGCAGCGAGGCAGTCAGGATGAGGGGAAGTAAAATGGATTTCTGGAAGCTCTCCATTGGAGCATTCTCTCCTGGTCCCTGAGGCAGGAAGCCACCAGTGGTCACTGCATGCTTGAGAAGAAGCTGAAGGACAGAACTTATCGAGAAACTCAGGAACGAGCCGCTGCTTTGGGTCCTGTGACAAGGGTGACTTTGTGTGACCTGTATCACCAACAAGGGGAAAAGATTAAATGAGGGAGGGTTTGGAAGCAGAGCGGAATCTTTGCTCAAATAACTGTTTCAAAAGACACAGAGGAACTTTCTTCAGCAGAGAAAATTACTCCTGCAGATCTCACATGCCTCACAACACTCCTGCTTCAGCACTGACAGGGCCAGGGCAGCTCCAGCTGCATCATTAAAGTTATTCGTGAGCACTGGGAAAATAATTCTCTGAGCTGCTGCATTTGTGAGGCTGAGAAACATCAAAATCTCCTCCCAGCTCCCCAGGCTGAGCCCTCAGAAAGGCTGATAGCACAAAGAAGGTCCCCACAGTTATTCCTCAGAACGTGAGAGTGCCTCCTATACCCCAAAATAAACCACCAGCAGCTCTCCACCAAGGTCAGAAATAATATACTGGGTGTGAGATACCACCTTACTTCTGTATTTTCTGCTTTTTCAGTCTTTGTGATTCACCTGTGGGATATCATTCTCCTCCCCCTGAAAATATGTGGGAGAGGCTTTGACTGCACTTGGTTTACAAACTCCTCATCTGGGCAACTGAAGCTCGCCTTTACGAAAGGGACCCACGCCAGAGGATGTGGTTTTGTGGCCAGACCATATTTCTTGTCAGGAAAGCGTTTCTTGATTCCAGGGGTGTTCTTTGTGGCAGCACTGTGCAGTGCATAAAAATTAGTGTCACCACAGAGACACCCTGGGTTTCCTGCTCAGCTGCAGCACCAGGCTGTGCTGGAGCTCCGTTCCCTGCCTGGAATCTGGCAGGCTCAGCTGGCATCTTGGGCCACATTTTCCCGTTTTTCAAGCTTTCAGTTTACCTTGGGAACCTACAGGACAGCCCTGTCAACTAATCAATGTTTTAAGCCAAACCTGCAGGCTGATTTCTTCACCTGCTCGTTCAAAGGCTGGTTTGAGTTTTCCTAGTCCATTTTGAAAGGTCTGGGGTTTTTTTACCTCCACATTTTATGTGTGGAGGAGTCCCTGGCAGGCAGGTGGGGAGGGAGGGTCACTGTGCACAGCCTGGAGGGATTTCTGCTTGCTCTGTCACTGTGACAGCTCTCGGCACACCCACAAACCAGTCAGGATTACAGGAGCTGATATCACCTGTCATATGAAGTGAAACAGCCCAAGTAAAACACCAGGAAACAAATCCAAAACACAGGGCTGAGTCCTTTTCCAAGAGGCTGTGACACCAAGCAGGACTTCCAGTCACAACAGCAGCCTTCACACCTCCACTTAAAAATCCAGCTGCACCAAAGCAACCTGAGCTGGGCGAAGTTTTGTATGGTGAAGAACAAACTGGCTAGAATATTGTGCCAAACCCAGGACAAAAATCAGCAAACAGCTTGGGGTGAAGTAGAGCAAGGCAGGAAAGGGAGGGATCTATAATATTTTGTTTTACTTTGTTTCAAAATGGACTTTTAAAGGGCCGGGAAATATTATCCGATCCGCAGATGAAACAGGATATTTTGGCCGACGATGAATTAAATGCCTGGGGTTTGTTCTGGGCTGCTTTTCCCCTCTGCAGGTGCACGGGGTGACTCACGTTGCCAGTGCTGCTCTGAGCCTGCTCCCTCCCTCATCCACAACACAGGTAGGGGATAATAACAACGATAATATCACTCCAGAGGAATGGCAGCTGGATCCAGAGAGGGGCTCGGATGTTTTGGGCACCCCACAAAGGACACCGACCCCAAATGCCAGGAAGCAGAATAGGAGATAGAGCCACAAAACACCCCTGCCACCCCAGGGCAGTCTCCCTGCTGAGGCAGGAGCAGGGACAAGGGTTAAATTATCTTTCAGCCCCTGGCTCCGTCTGCCGGGAAGCAAATAAAGGCTGCAGAGGGTTTACCTGGCTCACATCCCTGTTTGCTGAGATCTCCCACCGCTTTCCCTCTGACGACTGGTCCGGCTCACTGCCCGCGCAGGAGGCTGGAGGTGATCCAGGCGAGGATCCTGGGCCAGCGCTCCTCACCTGCTGTCCCAAGGAAAGGTCCCTCAGGCGTTGGGGACGCTGTCCCTGAGGGAAGGGAGGCCGCTCCGAGCTGTCCCTCGCTGCAGGCCGTGCCTGGCACCGGCCCGTGACACGCAGGGATGGCCTCTCCCTGCCTTCCCTCCGCCTGTCAATGTTTAACCGGGCCCTGGGGAGGAAGTGAGGCACGGCCGGTGACACACGGAGCGAACTTCAGGCCAGCCCAGCCCAGCAGCTGCGTGGCTGCCCGTGCCCCGTCAGGGCCACAGGGCTGGCATAGGACACGGGCACGGCGGGAGGAGAGGGCTCTGGGCCCCCAGGTGTGCCACCAGCGGGGCAGTGCGGTGCTGCCTCAGGGAATGGCCCCTGCCACAGGGCAGTGCGATGGTGCCATTTTGTCCCATTATACTGACACAGGTGAGTGCGATGGTGCCAATTTCCCCTGTTACAGTGGCACGGGGGACTGCGATGGTGCCAATTTGTCCCATTATACTGACACAGGTGAGTGCAGTGGTGCCAATTTGCCCTGTTATAATGACACAGGTGAGTGCGATGGTGCCAATTTCCGCTGTTCTAATGACACAGG